>MQTX01000266.1:118741-224469 GCA_009735665.1 Angiostrongylus cantonensis | reverse complement strand
GGGGGGGGGGGGAAAACAGCAGGGGTGGAGAAGTGAAACGTTGAATACTCCCGACGATTAACAGGTCTTATTAAGTAATTAGCACAAGATTTGAGATTTGATACATTAGTGCCCCAATTCTTCATCACGAAAATGTTTGAAGTCAATTGTAACGAAAGAATAATACAAGCGAAAAAGAGTGCCTTTAGAAAAGACGTTTTCGCTCCACATTCATGGGGATGCTCACAGTGTGGTTTCAACGGTAAGTGCACTTTCTGTTGTGATAATACGATGTTGGTTGCCTTCTGAAAAACTGGTCGCCTATTTTACAACCTCAGAACAGCAGCATTGCCTATATACAACAGAGCTGTTGGTCGTATAAATTCAATTCAAGAAGATCGATAGAACTAGCTGAGAGACAGGCGAAACGAAGGACCCGCATGGTGTGGTGATGAGCGCGTTACTCCCCAGAAAGGACAATAGCGCGTTCGTTCCCCACCATAGACACCTGCGGTTCAGAGTTTTGCAAATATCTCAGCTTCATTAAAGTTATATTTCGCAATATACCCTGCCAATAAAAAGAGTAGGCAGTAAACAAAACGATTAAGATTGGGAATATAATTTCAGTTTTGCTATAGTTTTGTTTTCACGACGCGTTAGCTATCACTTCATGTTGTCACATTGACGAAAAGAAAAAAATAGTTCTAATGAATTCACTTTAAGAGTGGAATATAAAGTGATGAGAACTGCTTATTGCACAAATTGGCCAGACAACTAATAAAAAAATCTAAGCTTGAATATTAAGTCCACAAATTTGGAGAAGAGGATTGAATATGAGGTTGCCGCAGACGTCCTTCTGCGAGGCACGACAACCAATTGAGGGCCATGATTGAAGAATACCCAACGCAAAACGACTTGAGAACTAAACAACTAAATGTTGCTCACGTTGACAACATTCCAGCCAGACGGAAAAATCAAGCGACAAAATTCAACAAATGGGTAAGGTCTTTCTCTCGACCGTTTTCTTGACATGAGCATTTTTTCGACGGACAAACTAAGCAGTAGCTTATAACTCTTTTAAACAAAACTCATTGGTCTCTAGACTTCAGAAATGTATAGTGCTGCACTTGTGGTGCAGTCAGTTAGGACAGTTAGGACTGCCTTGTGGATAACACATGGGATCGATCCCCGTATCCGTGGCTCACCAAGCCTTTCATCTCTCTAGTGTCGGCAAATTGGTAGCAAACTTTTTTGAGAAAACAGAGATGCAGCACAGGCTCGATACATCGGTAGACCACCTCGAATCATTGTAAAAGCCAGATATGCACTCAATCACCTTTATCGATGCTTAATGAAGTCGAATGCACAGCGTATCCCTCCGGGATTGATCAACGCCGAGAGCTTTATTCTTTATTCTTTATTGTACTAGTTCATACACTTCTCAGAAATCGGCACATGGAGACTCCAGTTATATTTATGCCAATGAAACAAAACTGTACTATAAGATGAAACGTATTCATCAAAGGCAATAGTTGAAAGAAATCCGCTAGTATTACACTAAACTAATCTCTAATAATGACGCTTAGAATTCATCAGTTTTTGATTCAATGCATTTCTTGAGGTTTTAATGAAATGATCACTTAGAGTTCTTGATGATTATTTGGCTTGCAGCTGTTATTTATCTAAGTAGGCGTGGCATGAAACAGCATTGGTTTTATGAATTCAAAAGCGCTTTCAATACAAAGGAGGCCCATTCGCAGCTACATGTCAATTACGTCGGTACAATGAGTCTCATAAAATGTTTCAAACAGTTCATTCGATTCCTATTCAATGATTACGACATGTTGAAGCCCAGGGAGTATAACCAAAGACCTTGTGAAGCCTCAAAGTAATGATGCCCTGATGCTTGTTAATTACTGTTCTTAAAATCTAAGCAATAGAATCATGCTTATCATTCTCAGAATTCATCAGACATCATTGATTCATTCTTAGTCCTAAAATTGACAAAACTGACATCTTCAGGATAGTTTTCACCCTAATTCAGATCAGCATTGTTCCACATAAGACGACAACATGTGACTCGATTCAAAAACCTCTTTTAAAAGGTTCATCAAATAGTAACGAAGTATGTTTCTGATGCATTATTGTCGAACGACAGAAAGAGTAGGTCGATCTCAGAGTATAGTCTAATTGGAAGCACTCGAATAGAGCTGCATTCAAAAATGATTATATTCCGTGTTAGAGCAAGATGGAAATTGTAGTTCATTACGAATTAATGGAAATACCATCATCTCAACGCTCCATTGCAAATTAGATTGCAAATGAAAATTGGACGAGCTAGGTGAAGAATTCGGTAGAAAAATGCATTTCTAACTCTGCTGAAAAAAGTAGTCTAGTGGTAGAAGAAAGCCTCCATGGTATCATTACAACTTAGATCGTACAAAATCGTTTCGAGTAAAAGGTGTTCCTCAAGCTTCACCACTGATACGCGGGAATCGCCGAGCACTTCATTCAACCTCTGCGGTGGTTCCTTCCAAAAAAAAATCTCGAAGGAAAGAATGCGATTAAAATTACAACCGTAAATTTTCTTGCTTCCAAAATAAGCAGTTTTGCCGAAAGATGATTAGGGTACTATAACAACGATGTCGTGCAGTTATCGAAAACGACATTAAACGGAGTCCTTATGGCTGAGAAAAAACAGATATTTGACGCTTTTTCATTTACACAACAGTTATTATCGAAGATGCAGAAATTACCACGTGTTGAAATCCTTGAGAAGCAATGGAAATCAAATCTATTGAGAAGAGAAAATCACATTTTGGAAAACTACCAATCACAAGCAGGAAATGAGATCGCCAAGAAATTATGGGGCTCGTGGTGATTTGTGATTAGTCCATTTATCAAAGAGTCTAACGTGTACAGGAGAATAGGAATCCACTAAATATCCTCATCTCAAAAATTGCCGGAACATTGCCAAATCGTTGATACAGTTTTTTGTTTCGAAAGATCAGCAAACCCCACACCAAATTTTATTTTTGCACTGACTTTTTAAACAGTTATTCCATGAAACAAAACCATATGAACTTAAACAATCCTAAAATCTACCATACACCAGCCGAAACTGAAAATCTTTTTTGTCTCAGTTTTTTTTAAAAAAAAACCTTACCTGAACTTTACAGGGCTCAGTTAAGAACTAGCAAGAACCAAACACTAAGAAGTGCGCTCTTAAAACTTAGGCTAGTGCGTGACCTCTATAGAAGTCACGCAATGAGAATGGAATGGCCGCATTTAACATTAAGTCAACGTTTCTCATTTAACACTGAATTTCACTAATTGGAACAGGTAATGACGGGTGGCTGCTGGTTCCATCGATTGAGTAAAAGACAGGTTGAGAGAAAGGCAAAGCAAAGGTCTCGGTTGGTGTGGCGCATTGCACGTGCTCCCCGGTAAGGGTGTCCGCCAGTTCGAAGCCCAAATGAAGCTCTGAGCTTTGTTCATATCTTAGCATCCTTGCAGTTGAAATAAATACTGCCAGTTTTCACAAGCTTTTGTCTACAGTATAGAAGTCGTCTTGCTTCACAATGCTCCAATTCTGGTTCTCCATAACCTATATATTTCTTTTACCTTCCCATTACATTTTCACACGATAGCCATATTTCTTATACTTCTTTAAATAACAAATCGATTGCCAGTATATAAAGGATTAAATTATATAAACCTAGATTATATCGACAGAAGACGAAATAAATTTCTTATCACATAGACTTGTCAACAAAAATGGAAAAGAGGCCGAAGACGCTGACGAAAAGCAGTCTCTCGTGAGCTTCGTCGAATAGGTTGGAGAGTCAACGGAAGAGTGCGAAAGTGATGATTATAGGGTAGGTAGCAAATGGTTAAACATGGTATTGCCTGACGATTGCTGGATTCCCGAAGACAGTCCACCTGGAAATGATAAACTGCATATGCGCAGATGGGCAGAACAAGAATGTTTTTATGAAGCACTTTCATTTCTAATGTAAAGCTTTAGTGTGAATAAACAAAAAAATACAAAGAAAAAAAAAGATTCGTCGTGCGAACCAGTAAGTTAAAGAGATGCGGATAATCATCGGTCTTCGCGCACAGATTGGAATTGTTAAACTACCACCTTTGAGGATTTCTTGGAGCCACAGTTTCACGTATAAAAAGGAATATAAACAACCTGATGCTAAGAAGACTAAGAAACAAGTGCGAGTTTCATGTTTCATGTAAACACTGGTGAAAGATTTTGGGAAGTAAAAATGGGTAGCCGCAATGCTTTCAAGCAAAAGCTGTGCAAATACAATGATAAACCATAGTCTATGAGGTAGTGCGGCAACTCCGATGTACAACTTTAGCTGTGCTACCAAATAACTTTTCTTGGATGACACCCGGCACAAACGGCTTTTGCTGAGAAGCTACTCACTAATTGAAACAGGGTTAGCAGAAAAACAGCACCACAAAGGTAGCATTCCGAAGCAGAATGCATTGAAATCATTGCGCATTGCGCTTGCGAAAAGTGGTCAGTATTTTAACGGAGCGTGATAAGCGGCGTATGAGGTGCAATAGTTAGAGAGATGGTGTATTATAATACACGCATTTGGTGGTTTTCCGACGCCCCAGGCCTAGTGAGCCTCCCATCCGCACAAGGTCAACAAAACGATGCTAAAAGAAGTTCTATCCGATGTATTTAAACTAGTGATTTCCTCTCTGGTAAAAACCTAGAATAGCTACTCTTACTTGCTTGATACTTGAACGAACAGCCGTCCTCACTAGTTGTGCGGACCCCGGCATAATCATCATTTTAAAGAGACTTGCTGGTTAAACCATTGTGGTTTACTGGAATCCTGAGGTGAACCCGACCAAAGTCTGCACCAGGTTTTCACTACCACAGGCAATCGCCGCCCGTGTGGATCAAGAGTAGATTTACCACAGTGCGACTTTGATACTAGGACGGCGGTGTATCCCTGTATTGGTTTACTCTTAACAAGGCTTCCTGATGGAAACACTGGACTCCTCCTCAGCTTGGGAGACCCTGCCAGGGGATAAATCCCCGCTGTACATTGCAGTTCGGCAACCAGAAACACATCCTAGCCACGATTAGACGATAAACCGTTGGGTAAGCAGTGAATACGAAAATTCATATCGTTTCCCAAATGTATTTTCTCAATTGTGAAATGGTATTATAATCCTACCCGAACTCTACCGGTGAAAGAATATGAGAATCCAATCTGTGTTAATCAGACTAAATAACTGTGCTAAGTGCGATTAGTTACAAAAAGATTCGTAATAAAAGCCTATAATGGATTCAAATTAATTTCAGTATCGCCAGTATTTAGTGGCTCGTGCAGCGCAGTGATTTGAATTCCCGTGCACTACACAATGAATCGATTTCTGTCTCGATTGCTTGTTCTGGGCTCACAAAACATCCTTCCGGGAATCGGCAAAATGGTAACAGAGCTGTCTAGGAAAGCAAAAAATGACTGGTACATTTGTAAACCGACGGGTGTCCAAGCGTATCGTACAGGACAGATATGAACACAATCGCTTACGGAACAGCTTGATGACTTCGAGTGTACAATGTATCCGCTAAGGAATGACCAAAACAGAAATGCTTCATCATTTAGTTTCTTTCCGCAGTATTTCCATCAAAAAAAACATTACTCTCTTGTTTGAGACCTTAATGACCTGCTCAGTCACTACTACTATTATAGAAATCTATATAAGAAAGAGTCTTCCAAATATGAGGGATTTAGAAAGGAAGGCATTGAGTTCATGTGGCACCCACACAACCGGCGAATGAGGACCAACTGCAACCATATACTTGCGTCCATAAGCAGGTGGTTTCAGGGCACAAGCTCCCTCTCCCTTTCTTTTCGCTCTCTTCCTCTTCCTTCACTCTTACTAATCGTGGGATGTTGTGAATGAATTTATGAAGATTGTATCCAGTGCGAGGCAAACGTATATTGTATGCCTGAGAAATGATTAGTGGCCCTCATGGGACACTAAGCCGCCCATGTTGTCTTTCCACTTACGCAGGTGCTCTTCTTCAAGTCGTTTTCCGTGTTTATTTTCAGATTTGCATCTTTCCAAACGAAGTATGGTGCGTTCTGTGCAATCAAAAAGTAATTCAGTTCAATTTATTTGCAATGCGTTTGCACTATGCGTATTTCAAGAATGGAATTTTCGCTTACACATAGTCGAATATTTTTTCTCGCTTAATTGAGCTTTTTGGGCACCGTCTTTGCTACACTAATACTCTTCGGAGATATGATTACGCTTTTGACAAGAAGAAGGACTGATAGGAATTAGCCATCAATGTCTATGCACTTTTCGTCCTAATCGAGAAGCATTATTATCCATAGCAAAGCCACGGTGAACGGCCTTCGCAAGACAGTGTCGCGCCGATGGGCTCCTTTTCTTATGACGATGATAAGCGTTCGATGGAAAATATGTATTATCCCCACGCAGTTGAGATGTCAATCAACAACGATTTTTGTATCAGACGGATCTACTCCTTGGTCAGTCTGATTTATGTGACACGAGTCACGGTTTTAATTTGGTCCATACATCATACACCTTTTGGAATTCTGTGGCTCTACCGGTTAAGCCTTCTCCAAAAACTTTGTTGGTAAGCGTTATAAGACGACTAGTGTAATTCAATGACCATGGGAGGTCGCAAGAAATAGTGGATTGTTTCTAAGTGCCAACTGTGGAGTTATTCTGGTATTTATCTCCACTTAACACATAAGTGTGCCAGCAGCGAAGGTTTTCACTGAGGATCCGTTTATCAAGAAGATTTAATACAGCAGTATCAAACTAAGCAGGAAAGAAAGTGATTACACTAAACCCGGTTCGTGACAACTGGGAACAATCCTCCCTAGGAAAAAAATTGGAGAGTCGCAGAATTAGGTGTTATCACTAACACAAGGTTGGGCATAAATATTTAAATAAACTATGTGGGTCCGACGCTTGTGTCTGGAAAAGTGTGGATCAATATCGATCTATGAAAAATTGATTCCCTGTGTTTCAACGCATGGATACGAAGAATGAAGACAATCAATATGACTTTAATGAAGCTGAGATAATCGCAAAACTCTGGACCGCAGGTATCTATGGTGGGGAACGAACGCACTATTGTGCTTTCCGGGGAGAAACGCGCTCACCACCACACCATGCGGGTCCTTCGTTTCGCTTGTCTCTCAGCTAGTTCTATCGATCTTTTGCCATCAGCAATCACCCAACAGCGGGATTGATCTGGGGGGCACAAATCGGCTATGAACCCAGTTAAGCTGGGGCTTTAATTATAATCACAATCTTAACCGTTTTTGTTTACTGCTTACTCTCTTTAATGGCAGGGTATATTGCGAAATATAACTTTAATGAAGCTGAGATATTTGCAAAACTCTGGACGGCAGGTGTTTATGGTGGGGAACGAATGCGCTATTGTCCTTTCCGGGGAGTGTTTGGCTCACCACCTTGTATGCCTGAGAAATGATTAGTGGCCCTCATGGGACACTAAGCCGCCCATGTTGTCTTTCCACTTACGCAGGTGCTCTTCTTCAAGTCGTTTTCCGTGTTTATTTTCAGATTTGCATCTTTCCAAACGAAGTATGGTGCGTTCTGTGCAATCAAAAAGTAATTCAGTTCAATTTATTTGCAATGCGTTTGCACTATGCGTATTTCAAGAATGGAATTTTCGCTTACACATAGTCGAATATTTTTTCTCGCTTAATTGAGCTTTTTGGGCACCGTCTTTGCTACACTAATACTCTTCGGAGATATGATTACGCTTTTGACAAGAAGAAGGACTGATAGGAATTAGCCATCAATGTCTATGCACTTTTCGTCCTAATCGAGAAGCATTATTATCCATAGCAAAGCCACGGTGAACGGCCTTCGCAAGACAGTGTCGCGCCGATGGGCTCCTTTTCTTATGACGATGATAAGCGTTCGATGGAAAATATGTATTATCCCCACGCAGTTGAGATGTCAATCAACAACGATTTTTGTATCAGACGGATCTACTCCTTGGTCAGTCTGATTTATGTGACACGAGTCACGGTTTTAATTTGGTCCATACATCATACACCTTTTGGAATTCTGTGGCTCTACCGGTTAAGCCTTCTCCAAAAACTTTGTTGGTAAGCGTTATAAGACGACTAGTGTAATTCAATGACCATGGGAGGTCGCAAGAAATAGTGGATTGTTTCTAAGTGCCAACTGTGGAGTTATTCTGGTATTTATCTCCACTTAACACATAAGTGTGCCAGCAGCGAAGGTTTTCACTGAGGATCCGTTTATCAAGAAGATTTAATACAGCAGTATCAAACTAAGCAGGAAAGAAAGTGATTACACTAAACCCGGTTCGTGACAACTGGGAACAATCCTCCCTAGGAAAAAAATTGGAGAGTCGCAGAATTAGGTGTTATCACTAACACAAGGTTGGGCATAAATATTTAAATAAACTATGTGGGTCCGACGCTTGTGTCTGGAAAAGTGTGGATCAATATCGATCTATGAAAAATTGATTCCCTGTGTTTCAACGCATGGATACGAAGAATGAAGACAATCAATATGACTTTAATGAAGCTGAGATAATCGCAAAACTCTGGACCGCAGGTATCTATGGTGGGGAACGAACGCACTATTGTGCTTTCCGGGGAGAAACGCGCTCACCACCACACCATGCGGGTCCTTCGTTTCGCTTGTCTCTCAGCTAGTTCTATCGATCTTTTGCCATCAGCAATCACCCAACAGCGGGATTGATCTGGGGGGCACAAATCGGCTATGAACCCAGTTAAGCTGGGGCTTTAATTATAATCACAATCTTAACCGTTTTTGTTTACTGCTTACTCTCTTTAATGGCAGGGTATATTGCGAAATATAACTTTAATGAAGCTGAGATATTTGCAAAACTCTGGACGGCAGGTGTTTATGGTGGGGAACGAATGCGCTATTGTCCTTTCCGGGGAGTGTTTGGTGATTGCTGATGGCAAAAGATCGATAGAACTAGCTAAGAGACAGGCGAAACGAAGGGCCCGCATGGTGTGGTGGTGAGCGCGTTACTCCCCGGAAAGGACAATAGTGCGTTCGTTCCCCACCATAGACACCTGCGGTTCAGAGTTTTGCGAATATCTCAGCTTCATTAAAGTCATATTGATTGTCTTCATTCTTCGTATCCATGCGTTGAAACACAGGGAATCAATTTTTCATAGATCGATATTGATCCACACTTTTCCAGACACAAGCGTCGGACCCACATAGTTTATTTAAATATTTATGCCCAACCTTGTGTTAGTGATAACACCTAATTCTCCGACACTCCAATTTTTTTTCCTAGGGAGGATTGTTCTCAGTTGTCACGAACTGGGTTTAGTGTAATCACTTTCTTTCCTGCTTAGTTTGATACTGCTGTATTAAATCTTCTTGATTATTAACATTAAATTCGCTATTAAATTAACAAATTCCGAATAAATTAAAAATAAAGGATAAACATCTCGGAGTTGGCCTATCCCTGAGAGATGCGCCATGCACTCAACTTCATTGTACTTCGTTGAAGGTGACTGATGCATATCTGGCCTTTACAGTGACTCGTAGTTGCTTGCCGATGTATCGAGCCTGCGCTACCATCCTCTCAATTAGGTCTGGTACCAATTTTCCGATGTGTTGCAGGTCACCTCTAGCCACTCAGTTACACGTGCCCCCGAATTCCAAAATCGTCAGAAATTAGACCTTGTCTAATTATCGAGCTGGCTTTTGGAAAGATGCTGCTGTTGACAACATCAGATGAGAATATGACAGCGCTCTCCAACATCTTCACTCATTGTATTAGAAAACAGAAATTGAAAGCCAACAGAGGGTGTTTCTGACTCCAGGAAGCCTGGAGCTGCCAGCATCAGTGGGTGAGGTTGCAGCAGTTGAAATAGTCACCCACGTTGCCCTCTCTTGGTTTTTGTGAAATTAAACGTCGAAATAAATGATCAATACATTGTCGACACACAAACAAATGCATCAGAAAGAGCTGCTGAAAACGTCTTGAATTTTACTTTATTTTCTTAGGTACTAAAGTCGATCTCACTATCAAGGATGATGCACACGTCAACTGCCTGGTTATACGTTAGCTAGCTCAAGGGAAAATAGTTGTTTACTTGACAAACGCAGCAAATATTTAGTCCATTGGAATAAAGAATCGACCGATGCAGCGACTTCCACTAGTTCGTAAGATAATGAAAGCTTGCCTTCTAGGGTTTTTGCCATTCGGAGCATCTGGTGGCCGAAGCGTGAACGTCAAAGGTATACAAGCTCTTTGATACTTACTTGGGTATTTGGGTGGGCTGTCTTCAGTGGTTGTGAAGGCCTCAGCATGCTTTCCATTTCTCTGAAGTTTTTCTTATTTAGCCAATGTTGTTCCCTGAAGCCCTGAGGATAGCCTAAAAAAGTCTACCGCAGGCTCTCACCACCAAGGCTAGTCACCCACCCTTGTGGGTTAGAAGGTGACTTGCCACCATGCGATTAATTTGATACCAAGACGGCGGTGGATCCTGCTACTGTTTACTCTTAGCTGGGCTTCCTGATGGAAACGCCAGACTCTTTCTCAACTTGAGAAGCCCTGCTGGAAATGAACAACCCCCTGTATATGGCCCGACAGCCAAGAGCAGCTCCCAGTTACGACGAGGAATTTCTTTATATAAATATTGAAACGATAACTGGAAAATAGTGGTTTCATTCATTACGTCGGAATCCTAACCCACGTTGGTTCGTTCCTCCAAGGTCCACCGAATATCACCCCTCTGAGATCGGGAAAATGCAACAAGACATGCCTGGGACAAGCACACTCTCTTCAAACCATATGGAAAGATTCACAAACAGCTATCTTAAGATTTTAGTATAAGCTGAACTGACCAGAATCAAACGACATTTAGACCGAAGATGAAAAAATGCTCCAGCATTACCTGAAGACAGACGTAGGAAGTACGAAGCGTTCGATGGATAGTCGATGTGAGGAAAAGAGTAGAATGCAAGCAATTTTGGGCTCCGCACATGATGGTAGGTATAAAGTCGGGTCACTTCGTATTATTGAAATTTTGATGATATAGAAATAGCAAGACAACGAGGATAAAAAATCACGGCGAACAAATGAGGTTTAATGAGTATCTTCAATGCGTCGACGCTACAAGTCATTGATTATCTATCGCAGAGATATGAGCGGGAGTGACAAAAAATGATATGATCAGTCGAAGGCCACTTTTGAATACCTACTGAGACGACACAGACGTTGCTTCAGTAGGCGTAACTATTGCTATCGTGTATTTTTAGGGTCGTTCAGATTTTAATATACAAAGGGATAACAAGCAGACTTCAACCAGCTGCGACGCAAAAACATGAACCAGGTGTTACAAAGCGGTCTACAGATGGCGCTAGAAAATTGATTTCACAGGAGATGTACAAATAACGCAGAAAATATGATACAATTAAAAATACAAAGCAATCCATAATGTGGACAATATTCTTGTTAATCTGAAGTATTTACTGAGTGATTAGTAATGACAGAACGCAATCCCCTTTGGAAGGGGTGCAAATCCCTTTAAAAAAACATTTCGAAAGCTTTATTGTTATTTTTACCGATATTATTAATATCTCCAACTATCGTATGGAATCCACGTTTCCCGTATGCTAGAGTAAGAGGTAAAAATTAGAGCGTTCAGCACTGGTCAATCCTTCAAGGGTGAGCCACGGTTTCGACTTCGTCTGGAATTGTTAGACGTAATTGAATACATATCTGGGCGATATAACGATTCACGATAGTCTAGCCTTGTTCCAGGCTAGCTCTGCTATCCTCCCAGAGAATGAGATACCGAATTCCTTACAACGGACGTATGAAAGAATTTTGAGACTCGAGGGAAGGACTAAACCGAAGACCACGAGTGTCTTGCATGGCCCCAGTAGGCATTGTGCTATACGCACCCGTGCATCACAATAACATGATGAAACGGATTGCTTTTTCCGCCAACACAAAATACAGGATTAATTTCGAAGTGTTAATCGCTCTGCGACCTTAAAATTTGACTCAGATTCCCTTAAGCCATTATTTTTGTGACGTCGTTGTTTTCTCCCCGAACCAATAAACCGCTGTGTGCATCTCCCTCATTTTACGGCATTAAATTTTCTTCGTCAAGTATGATAGCATTCTTCAGCATCCTTTATATGTAAGCTGATAATTTCTATTACGAAAATTTCAAAGTCACACTCGCACTACATGTTTGTTAACGGTGTCCTGAACAAAGGCAAGACCACAATCCGGCTATTAATTTCTCCAGTTTCACTTCCTAAATTGAATTCACATAAAAAACAATCAAATTTGTCTTCTCCTTTTTTCTATTATGTAATCCCAAATCCCATGTAATCCTAAAAACCACGTTAATATAGAGGCAAAAAGTGACAAAAAGATTTAGAGTTACATCTGCCCTTCATTAGTCCTACTCATGTCTCGGCATCTTTGAAGTCTTCCTTCATATCGCACACTCCCAGTTCATTCTTCTACCAGGCTGTTCGGAATTTAATAAAGAAAAGATAGGTCTCCTAGCGTCGATCAATCAATCTCTAAGGGATAGGCCATGCATTCGACTTTATTAAGCATCATATGCACATTTCGTCTTTACAATTACTCGCGATGGCCAACCGATTTGTCGAGACAGTGCTGCCGTCCTCCCAGACAAGTCATGTAGTAATTTGCCGCATCACGAAGGTTGGAAGGCTCGGTGAGCCTTGGGTGCTGAGATCGATCCTCTGTGTATTGCAGGGTGCCTCCGAGCATTGCGTTACACGCGTTAGGAAATTAATCCAGAATTTGTAGCTTTGCGTTTGTTGTATGTTTTAGACCTCTTTCCTCTTTCAACTAAAGTGCAGTTAGAAAATAACACAATGCTTCTTATTTTATACATTTTCTCACTGTGCAGTTGAATTGTAGTATAAAATTCATGTCTGACAATTTTTAAATGCTAAATTTTCATCCATGAAGGCAGAAATTTCGACAAATCTACGTTGAAAAAATCGAACTCATAGTACACAGAACAAATAATGTGGAGTATTGATGGGACGTGATGCCAAGGAAATGTTAACGAAGTACTGGGCAAAGTTGGTTTCGAGAATTTCGCCGTGGCCAATTAGACTTCGAAGATAAGGTTGGTCACGAACGTCCTTCTGCCATTGACGACGATGATTTGAAAGCTTTTTCTGGCGGCAAGTACACGAGCAACTGTTTGATAACATGCAGAAAAACTTGATGCATGCGTTCTTAGTGTTTCTGAGCATCAAAGAAATTTGGAAGGTCCGAAAGGCTTGAAGAGTGCATGCTGTTGATAAGGAATAGCCCTTCTTCACTTTAACTCGTTCACTCATATCGCACTGTTAGGGTTGAACAAAATACGGAACTCGGTATCGTCCACCGTACTCGCCAGATCTTTTGCCTACCGGCTACCATATCTTTGAATATTGCAATAGCATCCTGTGGAATAGATTTCTCAGAAGCTAAACCGAACCCGTATCTGCTTTCAACGACTTCATAGCCCTTAGAGAGTTCTGTGTAATAGAAATAAATAGGTATAATGGACTTTATTTGGAATAACGAAGCTTATTTTGAGATTAAACATGCCAGTTCAAAGACGCAGGTTGAGATAATGCATTAATTTCCGCAGAACCTTATACACAGAGCCGAGTATCGTCTCGTTCGCGCAAGAATTTTCTTGTTTTCTTACGTGTATAGGAAAGCTAGCTGAGATGCCGAATCCCGAAAATGTTGTCATTTCAAAAATTGATTGCTTCATTGGTGATTTATTGTAAATCCACCATTATCTACAATATAGGTGAGAAATACGACAGCCTTGTGCAAAATTAACATCATGACGATGGATGGCAACAGCTGGACCATAAAAAGTCTGCTCTAAGAATATCTTTAGTTTATACATCAGCGTGAAATCGGACCAGCTGAAGTAACTAAACATGAAAACCTCCTCGAAAAAGCTACTAAAACAAGATATTAAAAAACGAAAAGCAAAAATAATGGACAAAATCAAACTTACCAGAAAGAGTTTTCGTAACTCTTGCTCCGATATTCAAACAGAAAAGGCAAGCCATCTACAAGATCAACGGTGAAGGACATTGACAGCTAGCACTCTACAAAATATAGCGTTTGATACCTTTGCGTGATCGATTTGCTGAAAACACCAAAAGCGAATATCTGTAGTACTTTTGTTATTTCTCGTCAGTGGAGTTCCTAACACGGTTTTTATTGAAACTGAAGGTCATCAAATAATGGAAATGCATCTTGGGAATGTGATTGCACATGATCGGAGACCTAACACCAGCAACCAAATGCCGACCTCCCTTCTTTTACAAGCTTACCACTCAAGTCATTCTTTTAAAAAAATTTATAGATTTTTGGTTGAAGTCGCGAGAACAAGTTGAGAATCAAGAACGTTTCCATTTCCAACTCACTAGGTTATAAAACTCAACAAAGTACCACAGAAATAAAAGATGCAGTTTTAGCTTGCCTTCATCGGCTGAGAGAAGGTCTACGATAGAACTGTTACACAAACAGACCTGCAAGAACTAAAAAGGTAGAGCTAGCAACTCAATAGTCAACTGCAATTTGTGAGCTATAGAGCGAATTTACGAAAAGAATTTTACTATTATAGAACTTCAACGTCATAAAATGAAAGGCTCTAATAATGTCTCGCGCTATTATATATATATATATATGTATATTTATATATAAAGCTTGTAGCGTGTTATTTCGCCGTTTCTCCGAAGCAGTTAAGCTCCGCTCTATACAGCTCATATACAGTTTTAATAAAACTACTTCAAACCTGCAATCGATAACTACACTTTTTAGAGCCTTACCGAAAGGTGTTTTAGAAGAGTGAATGCAACATGTCGCGTCTACATGCTCACAAAGCTTGCTAAAGTACTGCGAGAGTACGAGAAGCGCTAACCTCCTCTACCATCGGGGTAACGGAAGTCATAGATTCAGTTTAACGTACTTTCTAATGGAACCGATTCAAATAAATCTTAAAATAATCTTCTTTTCACAATTGATTAAAATAACACGAAAGTGAAAATGTGTGGACAAAAGCCATATTTGCTTATGAAATGTTTCTTATAAAATCGTGCATTAGTCACGGAAAAAGAGTGCTGACTGATTTCTATCACATTTGTGAAAACTTGGTTCATCAATTAAATGTAAAAAAGCGCAGAATAAACACAAACTGAAAAAATTTATACTACCATAGAGAATTAGCTTTGTTCCTGATGCTCCATTTATGCTCAAGGCAACAAAGTCTTTCGGTTGCTCTGCAAGTCAGTCACATGAAGAACGACTTCTCTTTGTTCTCCCGTCTTTGTACAGAAGAAAAGTAGCCACTTCGGAAGCTCTTAACAATAACATGGACGTATCAATAAATAACTTTTGGGTGGGGGCAAATTTTTCACTCTACATTTCCTGTCCTAAAGTGTTATTGGGAGACTTAGCCATTGTTAAGGCACGTCAAATGATAATTATCGAAAGAGCTATTGAAAGAATGATGCTAGGAGATTGTCGCTGGTTAGACTTAAACTGATTATCGCTTAATTCGTACAGCGTCCAGTCGTCAAATTTTCTTGTCTTTCCTATGCGATTCAAATGAGTGAAAACTGCTCCTGTGCTTACGCCAAGCTGTTCTGCATGCTCTTCAATAGTTGCTCGCGTGTTTGCTTCCACCAGTGCCTTTAGTTCGTCGTCGTCAAGTTTATTGAGACGTCTGCAGACTCCTCATCTTAGAGGTCGAAATCACCAGATCGAGATTTCCGGAACCATGTTCGCAGTGTTGATTAACCAACACCACTTTCACCCCAAACTTGCTAATATTTCGACCTCCTGCCGCGGCATTATGTACGCTCTTCCACTCTTGCAAAAAAAAAACATGAAGATCACGTTGATTCATGCTAAAGTTAAAGGTTATTAAAATCTTAAATTAGAGTAAAGTAATCGAAGAATTAAATTAAAGAGTTTTGAGAAAAATCATTACTAGATACAGAAAGGGCAGACTTTGCAATTCAAAAATGTATATTAACATAGATAAAAATTAAAATTTTTATTCAAAAAAATACAGGAAAAGCTAAAATAATGAAATCGCACATTTTGTATTTAACAACCTAATGCTGAATAGGGACGCTCAAAGTCTCCAAAGCTTCTATGAGTGCGCTTATCTCGGGCATGACGAATTCCTTCTTTACGCCGCTGAAAATGAGATGAAGTATTCTCTCGTACTCTTGCGATACCTTTGATGAGACTTGTGATCGTGTGTATGTGGTGCGTCGTATCTTTTTCCAGACGCTGCCTCATTACATGGTTATCCTTGGTCCAGTGTTGTTTCGATCCTTCTTAGGATGACTGGAATGAACGGTTTACAGACGGTAAACAACAGCCGGATTAGGCTATAGTTGCTGATGTCGCGGAGATTCATCTTTTCGTAACAACAACACCGTCTTGCTGGTCTTTCTTTGAATTAGAACCTTGCATTATGAGAGGAGGAGAGTGTGTGACGTAGTGGTCAGATGTGCCATGCAACACACACGTGGAACGCATCCCTGTTCTCATGGCTTACTAAGCCTCCGGGATCGGCAAATTGGCACCATACTTGTCTGGGAGGATGACACCACTGGCTCAATACATCGGTGGACCACCACGCAGATGGAATGTGCCAAATAGACTCTGCAGAAACAGGAAGCCCATCCCCAGGATTCAACTCCGTCTCGTGGAATCACTATATCTCCTTTGGCCTCACTTCAATTCCCTTCTCGCTACCATGATGTGCCACAAAACCTCGCGAATAATTAGGTGGGAACCCACTAGTGATTGAGATCCGTGAAAAAATCAGTGTGTGTTAAAAATTTGATGTTACTCTTGTTAACTAATGACCAATTTAATTTTCTGCTATCTTATATAACTACATACCACTGAATTCCACTTTAAAGCATTTGAACTATTCAGCACCAAATTCTAAGTTAGCTTTTAGTTATTTTTTAGTTATCAGATTGCCGATGGTGTGACTCACACAATCCTCATTTCCTTCCCGGTATTAATTTTGAGCTTTTTTCGTTAAATTTATTGAATTTATTCACTAGCCTATCCAAGACAGATGTTGCAGTGGGCTTTGATCGAAAAAAACTTTATTCCATACTTTAAAGTATAGTAAAAAAAAATTTTTCCTGGAGTTTGCTCGCCTAATTCGAATCTCATGGGAGATTGTCCCTAGTGAGAGGGTTCAAGAACAGCGAGGGTGCCAATGCTGAAGGACGTACTAGATTAGTTTTCGTTGTATGTCCCGCAGAGATTTACTGCCATTTGTGGTGACAATGGAGGACAAAGAAGATGGACGGAAGGCACGCGTTGATTGCATTTCACAATACCAGAGGTCCATTGTTTTTTAAATTGTTATGCTGAGATAAATCCTCTGAGCGATTTACGACAACTTAAACATCACGACAACGGCCGCCTTTAGACAATCGACTCGGCTCGTTGAGAAGCTACCCGAATAAAAAAGAAATCTTTATAACCATCTTGCATAATCTAAGAAAGTATTGGTTAGTCATCCGAAGGCTGAATTAAAATCGGTTTTTGAGTATTCACTAGCTTTTCGTTTGTGCATTAATAATCCTGATTTCATAACTAAAGCCACCTCA
This sequence comes from Angiostrongylus cantonensis, assembly GCA_009735665.1. NCBI lineage: Eukaryota > Metazoa > Nematoda > Chromadorea > Rhabditida > Metastrongylidae > Angiostrongylus > Angiostrongylus cantonensis. The sequence goes on along the minus strand of MQTX01000266.1, from coordinate 206,754 downwards.
TTAAGTCAATCGTTAGTGAAACAACGTTCATGAAAAGTCCTGCACTATTACTATATACTGCTCAGGGAGCTGGCAGTATTAGAGCACAAGGCATGACTCCAAATGCTCTCAAGTGCTACATTACGGGCGTAATGTGGTTACCTTTGAAAGAGAACATTCACACATTTCTACTACCTTAACGTTCTACGTCAACACAAACGCCAAGTGGAAAAAACAATTTATTCTAATCTATTACAACGTTCATTGACTTACTGTTTTAGGTTGAGCGCCTGACTAGAAACAAAATGTGAAGACTCGCAATAAATTAAGCATATTTACAAACAACAATTATTAAAAGTCATAATGCCAAACGGATGGATCTGATTATTAAAAGCTTATATGATTTACCCAAGTTTAATAATTAACAATGACGCTATATACAGATCATGATAGGATTCAATTTGGTATTACTACGAAGAAACATTGAGTAGAAAATCCTTACGACCACTGCTATTATTATTACACTAAGTAATATGCTAACAGTAAACCATAGTACTTCTATGTCACACTGAAAAAGTGAAATCAACGAACACGACTCGAATAAGGGAAATCTAAAGGCAGAAAAATTCCATAAAATTTCGAAGAGAGACAGAGTTCATTCATTAATGAGACTCATCGTAAGTATCCGAAATACGCATAAAGAACAAGTGATTTCACTCAGGTTTCTTGTGTCCAGCTGCTGCGAAGCTGAACACACATAGCACCGCGTAACAAATCTGATCTGCCTAAAAATCAGAATACAAGATAAATTAGCAATATCAAATACCATTTGCTCAATCAAACATTGCATGCTATAATCAGACATAAACAACGCATAGATGACAGATTTACGAAGTTATAATAAATAAAGAGGCCAAAGTAAATTCCTAAAGAAGCGGAACAGCAGAGAAGCACAAGAACAACTTGAGGAATCCTTGATCGATGTTCCGAACATGTGATAAAAGAGTGGTAATGACGACTATCCAACCGACAAATGTAGTCAGTAAGCAAATAAAGAAACTGCTGGAGACTGAGAAGTGATAGTCTACGAACACACTCTAACAAGAAACTTTATGCTATACACTCACTAGTGACATGATAAAGTTGTCTCTGGTTTTGCATCAGTGGCAGCAAACTGAACACTAAACACTCGGTGCAACGCCCATGCAATCGAAGTTGCCTGCAAGGTGACCACGAAGATAGTAACACTGTATACCCATCATTACTCACGAAACGCACGGTAAAAATTTATAGTTAGCAGACTCCGTCTATCCTCATCATATCTGCTTAGTAATCCTATGTTCCATATATTATTTTCATCGTAATGAAGAGGCGAAACTAATGATACTGTGAATGGGCATTGGTTGACTGGCGGCCTGATCACTTTTAAGCGTCACTCGCTATTGGTCTCCACTACGTAGTAGTTTTTTAAGACCGCGCGGCGACCAACAGAAGCTACTTAACGCTAGAGACTTGGCCGCCAATTGTCATCATGTGAGCAATCACATTCAACACGGTCGCATTTGATCTAGGACGGTCGAGCAAGTAAATCACAACCAATAACAGCATATTCCAGTGGAGCTCGACGAAGACACATTCACAGGACGGTAACAGTGTATTTTACTGCATCTCATTTCGCAACTAGTTTTGCAGGCAACTGAGACAAACCGAACACAATGAAGCATACTGCACAAAAGCATGCGCACAAATCAGCCCAAAGTATGAAAAAAACGCTCTGTAAACTTAAAGAATACCATTTGCGAGTAGTACCGTCGTTGCACGAGTTCGTTCTTCTTTCGATCTGAAATTATTGAAATCCAAACACAAACATCGATAACCATCTCTTTTACCAATGTATTAATCTAATTACTGATCGTATTTAGCTAAAAATCTCCCAATATACATCGTTAAAAGAAACAGTACGTATATAGATGTTTTATTTACTAATGTGGCTAATTAGATCAACACAAATTTGTGTTTATAACCACACTCCTATGTTAGATACTTTGATACTTCGATGGTCCGTCCACACTAGTTGTGCGGACCCCAGCAGAAACAATCTCAATTTTCTCGGAGATCTGCTAGTTTATCCATTGTGGTTCCCTGAGTTAGCCAGGCCAAAGTTTGCCCCACCACCGGTAGTCGCCGCCCTTGTGGATTAGAGATAGATCTGCCACCACGAGACTAGCTCGACACCAGGACGGTGACGGATCCTGCTAGTGGTTAACTCTTAACTGGGGATCTTGATGAAAACGCCGGACTCCTCAGCTTGGGAGACCCTGCCGGGGTTCCACGCTGTACACCGCAGCCCGACACCCAGAAACACCTCTCAGCCACGATGAGGGGGTAACCCGATGGGAGGTTCCTAGAATTGAAAATACATATTCTTCCTAAGCTTCAAGCTTTTAGTTCTCTCTTGTACTGGAATCAAAATAGGTTCTATGAAATGCAGAGAAAAATTCTGTGAACAGAAAATTTAACTAGAGACAACACTGATCGAATCATTTACTACTAATAAAAGAGCATAATGCTCCATACGAAATAACGATGAAACAAAAGTAGAGCCTTCTTCATGCAAAGATTTTTCATACGACTATAAGCTACACTCATAACACTTTGACTTTGATCAAATAAGTTGTAACCGAGAAGCCGTTTATATGGGTGATCACTATGAGTAAAAGGAAAAGCTAAATACTCCAGTGGCGGAAGTCCGAGTAAAAACGTGGGAGACATCTGTGCCGTAACACACTTTCTCGTACCGGTGTAACGTTTATCATTGTGCTTTTACTTTTCTTATATTATGCCACAGCTCTGCCTATGAGACAAAATCGATAATTCAAAGTAAGAAGCCTAAAATCTTGTCCAACTTCATAATCAAAAGAATCAATAGAAGTTAACCATTTAAACACTTTTGAAGTTAATTAACATTTCTGCACAACCTAGATGAAATAATTTTATCACGTTGCAATGTCTGCAAGCTATGGGGCAGTGTGTAGCACAAACAAAATTATCGAAAACGTTCACATATTAGGGTGCATTCCCTATTTCATTCTAATTAGAGAATATTGCAACTGCTTTATAGGATAAAAATTCAACGGCGCCTGTATAATACTAATATAAGGAATTTCTCCTTAAGGAAACGATGAAGATGATCACGTAGCGTCACGAACCGTTCAGCAGAATTTCTGACTATTGTTCGAAAAAAAAATTGTGTAGAATAGAGATAGAGCTTTTTCTATGGAATAAGAAGAACGATCAGACGAAGAATAGGAAGAAGAAGTACCATACAATGTCGGATGCTTTACTTGATGCGCGTCCAATGGTCTAGTGGCATGAGTTACACGTAAAAAGGATGCACTAAGCTACTAATCTGGTCCGTTGAAAGAAAAATATCTTATACATCCTAGAAACGCTAGCCTTAGGTACACCCACACACCCCTAGCGTCTGTTGGGCATTCAAAAGACGATTGAAATGATTGCTTTCTCATTACATCACTTGAGAAATCATAGTATTTAGAACAGCGCCAGCCAATAAAACTGATTTCAAAGCAGCTTAAGTGTCTTTAGAATATAATCCAGTGGATTCTCATAGTTATTTGATTTCTAAATAAACTAAGGCAATGCTTTTTATCCCTTACCCTCTCAGAAAATCTAAGTATAAACCCATAAAGCCCGGAAGACTTGATTAGTCCTTAGCTGATCTAATTAACGATATTGTGTGTATTACAGGAAACTATGCCCATTCTGCTACATATTTCCATCAAAAATTGTTAGCATGTCAAACCACAAAAACCTAGAATCCTAGTCATCGACCTATGATCCAAAAAGCAAAACTTTCAAGCAACTCTGAGTGCTAGGCGAATGACAAGTAAACACTCATATTTGTTGCTTTTTTAAATGCGAAAAACCCAAAACCCGTCAATATCAGCACTAAAGCAAAAACTCACCATATTCTTCGAGAAGGAAAACGTTGCCACCAAAAGTGTTGCATTTTTTGATGTTAGACAGGTCAATGAACTGCTTAAAAATTTAATCACTTGATTCATTATTAGAACGTTAGAAAGCAAAAATTCGGAAGTTCTACCAATTTCATACCTGACTGTTTTCAAAAATAATGGCAACGCCATCGCATCGAACTTGTAGAAGTCCACCCTGGTTCTTCTCAGTATCATGCACGGGAAATTCACCACCGAGTGCACGACCTTCCACTGAAACCCGACCACGAGCAGCTGCACGCTCCATGGCGTTCTTCACACACTGGTACAGTTCACGACACTACAATTAAAAGTGGCTACAATAGATCAGTATTCTAGCGCTAAAAATTTTTCCCTTTTTGCAATTTGTCGAAATTCATTAAAGATTGCAAAGCAGACCAATGATTCATTGCTACTTCGCTCTTTTACGCAACATGGCGGATAAATCCTTCGTATTTTCAATGCAGGGCGCGTGTGCCGCAGTGGTTGGAGGCGCCACTGCGGCGCGCACGTGAAATGCGCCCATGGCCAACCAAGCCTTCCATCCCTCCGGGGTTGGCAAATTGGTACCAGACTTGTCTGGGAGGATAGCAGCGCTGGCCCGATACAGCATATACATCGGCCGGCCACCGCGAGTCATTGTAAAGGCCAGATATGCATTCAATCACCTCCAAAGGGATCCTGAGCTCTGACCTGTTAAAACAAATAAGAATCAAAGATGCCGTTTTACATGCCAACCAGTCGAAAATAAGGTGGATCGCACACGTAACGTATATTAACGACAGCAGATGGACAAGAGCCTTTAGTGACTGGATTTCCCGGGATGTCAAACGTACTGTGGAAAGACCACCGACCCGATGGTCAGATTTCTTCGCGAAAAGAATGGAAGAAAGATATGATGCTCAACGAAGCCCTAGAGAGAGCAGAATCCCTTGGGTTACTCTTGCACATGACAGGGAAAAATGGAAGATCTATTGGCGCCCGCTCGAATCACTCGACGATCAACGAAACTACAGATGATACAAGTGATTTTCAGTGTCTTATTCCTCATGTGCTTTCCCGTATTCCCGTATCACTCCTTTTGGAACACAAGAAACTAACAAGAAAACTACGCATTCATATTCCTGTGCCGAGGTTAATAGAAAGTCGAACCTGGTAACTGTTACAAAAAACTACGAAATCGATAATCTAAACTGTTTTGTTTACTGCCTACTCTATTTAATGGCAGGGTATATTGCCAAATACAACATTAATCCATGGATCTCCCTCAAGAAGACCAAGAAGATCGTCTGAGGAACTTCACATTGGGACCCACGGATTGGAATGGAACGAAGAAGGAGAGCGGCTCTCTGATTTTATCACGGCGAGCAAGACCATCCATGGTAGCTCGCATTTCCAGAAGCCTCACCGTCAACGATGGACGTGGGAATATCCCAATGAAGAGTACCATAACGAAATAGAAATAGTAAATAGGAAGTTTTGCCTAACCGATGTCGCTGTTGTCCCAAAATTTTACACGGGATCAGACCACCTTCTCCTTCGTGCAAGATTTTATTTTTCGCGGAAAGGAGAAAAAGCCGCTAAATTCAAAAACCGATGTCCCAGAACCACCACAAACTGGGACTTATTCAACTCATTAGTCGGCTGTTGGGAGGATGCCGTTGTCGACAACATCGACGAGGAATATGATCGGCTCATTGAACATCTTCACGTTGGCGCCATGAACGTCCGAACATGTGAAACAATTCAGACAGGCGATAAAAGAAGATCTTAAAGAGAGAAGAGCAGCAGTAATGGTCGAAGCTGCAGAGGCGGGGAAAAGCACTCGCAAAGCCCGCCGAAGCTTCACCAATTGCAAGAACAAGATGATTGCACTCCGACGCCCAGACGGAACAATAACAGCGTCCAGAAAGGCAACAGAGAAAATCATCCACGATTACTACTCAGACCTCTTCGATAGCCACGTCCACCTCCCGTCTTATGAAATAAAAGAGGATGGATATGTTGTACCACCGGTTCTCCCTTCCGAAATCCGACATGCCATTTCGTCCGTGAAAAATCGAACAACACCAAGTCCAGACAGGAAAAGATCAGAACCTCTGAAGAACCTTCCGCCAGTCCTCTTAAACACACTGGCTCGGCTCATCACACGTTACCTGTCTGAATGCAAGGTTCCTACTCAGTGGAAGACCAGCAAGACCGTGTTGTTGTTCAAGAAGGGCGACCTACACGATATAGGCAACTATCGCCCAATCTGCTTGCTGTCTGTCGTCTACAAACTTTTCACTCCAGTCGTCCTAAAGAGGATTGACAGAACACTGGACGAAGGAGAGCTATGCGAGCAAGTAGGGTTTCGAAAAGGATTTAGTACGATGGACCACATTCACACGTTAAAAAAGCTCATTGAAGTATCGCGAGAGTACAAAAGACCGCTCTGTCTCACTTTCATCGACTTAGAGAAGGCCTTCGACTCAATTGAGATAGAAGCAGTCATTGAAGCCCTTGGTAGTCAAGGAGTCCCTACTCAGTACATAAAGATTCTTCGTGAGCTGTACAACAATTTCGCTACCAAAATTTCTCCATTCTACAACGATATTAACATTGACGTCAAAAGAGGAGTTAGGCAAGGCGGTACAATCTTGCCAAAATTATCTCTATACATCACCTGATACAGGTACATCACCTTTGCTTTGCTGATAGTATCGTTCATATAACACCAGATATTTGCCAAGCGAAACGTATGCTTGCCGACTTTGATAAAGCGTGTGGAAAGATTGGTCTTCGACTAAATCTAAAGAAAACGATGTTCATAAAGAATAGATTGGTTTCGTTTGCCCCATTCACGCTCAACGGAACGAATGCCTTATAATGCTCCACTTATGTCTAAGTAAGTCATGAAATCAATATGATGAACGATTTAGCTCCAGAGCTGAACAGAAGGAAACAAGCGGCATGGGGAGTTTTCAAGAGCATCGAAAATGTAGTGAAGAGAACAAAGAACACCCGACTATGTGCCCACCTTTTCGACTCAACGGTTCTTCCTGCCCTAACGTATGCGTCAGAAACCTGGTCGCTGCGTAAGCAGGATGAAAGATCACTCAGCGTTATCGAACGCGCAGTCGAAAGGTCGATGATAGAGGTATCCCGTTTCACACAAGTAAGAGATGGGTTCCGAAGCTCCGACCTACGTCAACGATCGAAAATCAAAGATGCCGTTCTATACGCCAAGCAGTCGAAGAAAAGGTGGGCCGGGCACGTAATGCGTATGAATGATAACCGATGGACAAGAGCTGTTAGTAGCTGGATTCCTCGGGATGTCAAACGTACTGCAAGAAGCCCACCGACCCGATGGTCAGAGTTTTTCACGAAAAGCCTAGAAGAAGATATGATGCTCGACGAGTCCTTAAAGTGAGGAGTACCCACTGGGATACTCTTGCACGCGATAGGGAAAAATAGAGAATTTACTGGCGCCCGCTCGAGTCACTCGACGATCAACGGGACTACAGGTGATACAGGTGAAAACTTGGATAAAGCTGCGTTATTTGCAAAACTCCAGACCGCAGGTGTCTGCGGTGGGGAACGAACGCGCTCTTGCCCTTTCCGGAGACTAACGCGTTCACCACCACACCATGCGGGTCCTTCGTTGAGTTGAGAGACAGGCGAAATATCTCAGGTTCATTAAAGTATGAAATCGATAATTAGCAAATGAAGAAAACAGAATATTCAGCAAATCAGCAAAAACGTATTCTTAGTTACCTTTTTTGTGTAGAACTTATGCATGTGAACTTTGTCCTCATGTCGCCTCCATAGACAAAGAACCTTTAAACAAGAATATTATTCAACACTATTCAACGGGCAATGATTCTCCATTCCAAGGCAAACACTCGAATAAATAATTCAAATATGACGAACTTTTGTCTTAGGAGAGTAAGTCATGTTGACCAGTCGTTCATACCACCATCGCTCTGTCACGGCACCAGTTACTGCACGTAGAACAACTGCGTCATCACACACATAAAACATTCAGAACTCACTTAAATACTGAAAAAATGATCACCAATCCTAATCGTTTAAAGTTCTTGCCGCTTTCCGCTCTCTTTTGTCGTGTTTTCAAACTCAGGAAGAATAAGATAGTTAAAAATTGTTTTAATACAGCAAACAAACTCAAAAGAACACAAATTTCTGAAAACAGAATATAAATTTCAGAACAAGACGAACACACTAAAGGGAAAGCAAAAGTGGGAACATCAATATGACACATCATTTATGCACAAAGTTACACCCAAGAAACATCAACAACTGCTAATAGAGTGCAGTAAGATCTGGAACCCATATTTTAGCAAGAAAAGGAAAAAAAAAACAAAGAAGAAAAGCAAAAAGCAGTAAACTAAAGGCAGAAAGTTGTTTGCACTGCACTTTTCATATTTCATTTGACCCGTCTTCACGTTAACTGTGCAGATCACAGCATTTCTCACATTCGATTCGCTTCCTCGTATCCATTTTCCAAAAAGATCTACCAACTTTTGCGTCTGGCTTCGGTTGCTGCTTGCGGTTCCTCATGACAACTTCATTGTCGTAGAATGTCGAGCAATTCTCTCTGAGTCCTGAGATAAGCGGGCCGAAGCGTTCCCAGTTGAATCACAGAGAGCGATTTTTTCCCAGACAAGTTCGGTACCGATATTCCAACCTCGGAGATGAGAGGCTTGGTTGGCCTGGTGCGGAATCGAACTACCACTATGCACGCAATGACATGCAACACTACCACTGTGCTATTCGCCCCTTCATTTATAGACTCAAATCGAAAGAATCAACTAATTTTCGCATTTCAAATGTACACATTCGTGTCTTATAAGCGACGTGGCATGGATGAAAAATATTTTTGTTGCTGCTATATATAAAGATAAAACGAACCATTTATAAAAATTTCGAAAAAAAAAAACAATAAGTGAAAACATGTTCCACTTACTTCCATGAACATCATTTCGTCTTGAGAACTTGATCCGGCATACACCGTGAACGAATGTTTTTGGACTAAACGACTTCCGAGTGGTTTTAAAGGAATTAGATTTCCCTGCTGAAACGGAAAAGAATACTTTTACAGCATCAATGTATAAACTGAACTTCAACCTTGGAAACATTTAGAGCATTTAGCGATAAAAGTAAAATTACAAACCGTCTGAGGCAAATCATCCAATAATTTGTTGATTTCCTTAGAACATACAAGTCCAATATGCGCTTTTCCAAGTAGACGGCGTGTTTTCTAGGAACAAAACGAGGGGTTTTTTCCACCAGTAAAATGTTCAAATCGAGAAAAAAAGACCTCCATGTGAAGCAATTGACGAGGGATAAAAAAGAAGAAAAAGAAGAAAGAAAAAGAGAAGGTACCTGTTGAATAGCCTTCTGTCCAGTACCACACATGATCATGTAAGCTGTTAGATTATGCAACAGCGTAGACAGTAAGCGATCTTCTTCTAATTCTAACCTTTTCTTCTCAGAATCGCTCAGGGCAGCATATCTGCACCACGACTCTTTGGGAAAGAAGCCTACATAAAGATAATAGTAAAGCACTAGCAAAGCTAATATCCAAACCTGTCAATCATTTCTGACGGCTCCTGATCCATTCCCACAATATCTCGTTCTTGTGCCACTACGTCAACGAATGCATTCTCCCAGAAGACCATCTTCTGCCAAAGAGGATTTTGTGCAGGAACTACAATTATTCGCATAAATTAAAACATATGATCAAGATAACTGTTGATAAACCAACGTATTAAATCCTGATAAATGTAATGTCGTATCGGTTCAAAGGACATCGTTGGCACTTTCTGTGGTTCTGCTTTTCCAACTGGTAGGCTATCTGGTGGCATCTGGAAGGTGCCTAAGTGATTCGAAAAATTCAACTAATTCAATTCAAAAAACTAATAAATAAAGGTTAACAGTTACCCCACGATATTTCACGCCTTCTGCATAGGCTGGATTTTCTCGAACAGCAGTTAGCATTGCAGAATTGGGCCTAGGAGGCACAGGTGGAGGTTTTCGGTCAGGAGGTGGAAATCTTGGAGGACCAACTAGGGGTGAACTCGTAGACAGTAGAAGTGGAGGTGGAGGTGGAGGTGGACTAGAAGGTGGTCCATTTTGAATTAGTTGAGATGATTTTGGTAGAGCAGATGAAACAGTATCCCGAGGAGGTAGTGGTGGTGGAACTGGAGATACAGGTGCTTGTGACTTATTAGACGACCTAGAATTAAAAACGATCGTGTTAACAGCAGTAGAATATTCAACTCACATAAGCTTCCTTTCATAGATATTTATTGAATTTGAAATTCGCGAACTGTTGTTGTTTTCTTTAGCTAAATACTGCTGTTTATAGCGAACCGTGCAACGGTGAAACTTTCGCTTTAATAATTCAATTTTATCGTTGCTAGCACGCTTAGGAAATTTAATAATTGCGGCGCACCTACAGTTAATTAAAACCTAGGAGATGCAACCTCTTCGGCTTTCGTCACAAATGACTGTGTGCCCTACTACGCAAAGAGAATGCTCCGAACCAAGATGGAATGCGACTAGCAAACCGCAATATTAGAATTTCAGCAAGAAAAAAATAACCAAAGAGTTTACACTAACGACGTTGATCGTAAGAAGGAGTCATCAGGAGATATTTGTTTGCCGATTGGACGAGTTGGCGTTCGGATGTCGACAGAGGACGTAGGAAGCTTTGTTCTAGAGGAGCCATCAGCAAGGTCTTTCAGATCCGGAGATGACGCTGATGGAGTTACCAGCTGCAAAGAAGACTCTCGTTAGTTGTTCAAAAATTTAAACGTAAACGATCAAAGGTTGATATCGACAACAAAAAAGAATGATCTAGGGTTAGCATCGACAGTTAGCAAGAATATCGAATACAGTTTAAAACCGAATTTTGATCCGTAGCATGTTTGTTATACTGGTGCTCTAAATATTACATAAAACAACAACTACACCTAACCCACGACCGACCTTCTATTAACCTCGGCATTGATCATATAATTCTTCTCATTCTTGTAGAGCAAACGCGAGGTGTTATTTTTATTCTTTATTCACGAATAAGCTGACTTTTCGGCGGACTTCGCCCTCCTCAGAGCCTGGAAAGGTCAAGTTGACAGCAATTTATTCGGCCAAACACCAACATAACCAAACAGAGAAAACACTAAACCAGGAATTCAACCACATATAACACAGCTTTGCACACTCACCGCTTCCTGTGAGACTTTCACTGAGTACGTCGCGTGGAGACCAACCGCACATAGAAGTGTAATGTGCCCCTCCCATCAGAATAAGAGGCTTATACGCTGCCCAATGTCACGCGTGATAATGAGGCTTTCTTCCCTGCTGTCATTTTCGGATTTCTGGAATTAATCCAGAACGCCTCGAGAGTTTTGTGCGCTTGTGCTCTCGATTCCAGTGCGAGGATCGTGACATGTAGCTCAAAGTCCTCGCCGCTATGTCTCTGGGTCCTATGCGTGCCTAGTGGGGTAATTGGTCAACGTTTGCCGACTAGGTGTTCTCTTATGCGGACACAGAGTGGTCTGCCCGCTTCACCAATGTATTCGTCTCCGCACGCCTTACAGGAGATCAGATAAACTGCACCCGAGCTCATGCAATCTCCGTCTCCACCATTAGGGTAAATTATGCAATTTTGCGTTGGACATAGACGGTCATATAGGCGGTTACGAACTAGCTGGCGTCTTAGATTACTCGGTGGAATCTCATTTATCGTTACCGAATTCTCCAGACCGGCCTTTCTTGAACAGCATTTTATAGCTCCACTTCCTTCAATCGAGACCTCTTTAACACTAGAGTTGTCGTTTGGGAACCTCGGATTTTTCCTGCACCTATCCCGAGCTACAGTTTTGCAGCCATTAGAAATAGCTATTTGCCGTACCAAGTTCCGGGACTCCTCTCTCTGCTCTCCTCCCGTGCACACGTTGGTTGCTGTTCGAAACATGCTTCTTATAAGCGCCCTTTCCGTGCGAGAGAGATGAGAGGAAAGGTAATGGACCAAGATGTTTTTACTACTTCGCTTACGGTAGCACTTCGCAATGTAGCCACTTTCTAACAGGTTAGTTTGGACGTTCAGGAATGGCACCCAGTTTTCTTTCGGTCGGGTGAACTTGACATACTCTGACTGATATGTTCGTTCAACAACTCTAAGCATTTGTCCATTGCCTCTTGTGTTGAGAAAAGGACAAAACAGTCATCTACATATCTACAGTAGAATAACGGCTCGAGATCGGTCACTGGTGCTTCCACCTTAGATATAAACGCAATGGCGAGACTCGGTGCCAGTCGTTGTCCCATTACCAACCCTCGTATTTGAGAGTAGTGCTTTCTGAACCATCTGAAGATTGAGCACCTCAAGCATTCTTTTAAGAGCGCCAGCAACTGCTCTATCTTGAAGCCATACATGTTTATTTCTCCTACGTGTTGTATAAGGAGTTCGAATATGGTTTGCATTCCATTTATATCACGGGTTAGGTGTAGGGGAAATCCTAGGCCCTCAAACGACAACTCTAGCGATAAAAAGATCCCGTTTATCCTGCTCTTCATTTCAAATGAAGTAAATAGAGCTATAAAGCGCAGTTTAAGAAGGGCCGGTATATAGAATTCGGTAACGATAAATGAAATTCCACCGAGTAATTTAATATGCCAGTTAGTTCGTAACCGCCTATATGACCGTCTATGTGCAACGCAAAATTGCATAACTTGCCCTAATGGTGGAGATAATGAATGCATAAGCTTGGGTACAGCTTATCTGACTCCCTGTAAGGCGTTCGAAGACGAATACATTGGTGAAACGGGGAGACCACTCTGTGGCCGCATAAGAAAACACCTAGTCGATAAACGTTAACCAAATACCCCACTAGACACGTAGAGGACCCAGAGGCAAAGCGGAAAAGGCTTTGAGGTACATGTCACGATCCTCGCACGGGAATCGAACACAGAAGCGCGCAAAGCTTTCGGGGTGTTCTAGATTAATTCCAGAAATCCGAAAATGAACCGCAGAGAAGAATTCCCAATGATCACGCGTGACATTGGGCAGCATATAGGCCTGTTATTCTGATGGGAAGGACACATTACACTTTCATGTGAATTCTGTGCGGTTAGTCTCCACGCGACATACTCAGTGGAAGCCTCATAGAAAGCGGTGAGTGTGCAAAGCTGTGTTCTATGTGGCTGAAATCCTGGTTTAGCACTTTCTCTGTTTGATTATGGAGGTGTTTGACCATTTATCTTGACCTGACCTTTCCCTGCTCTGAGGAGGGCGAAATCCACAGAAATGTCAACTTATTCGTGAATAAAGAATAAAAATAACACCTCGCGTTTGCTCAACAAAAATGCGAAGAACTACACCTAACGTGTATCGATTGCTCGAACGGAGTTAACATATCGCATAAAATATTGTGCTCACACAAGGTCACTGTATAAAGCGGCAGTTATAAAATAGCGCATAGAAGGTGAAGTGCTACAGCCAATAAGGATCACCGACTGAAAACTTTTAAACAATTGTAACTTACAAGCAGCTTGCTTAAAAAAACTCAGCATTACGGTTAGCCGCAGAGTAAAATATCATTTATTAATAAAAACAGCAAAACAACCTTAAAGAAAGTTTAGCTCGGAAAGTTCATGGACATACCGTACTTGGAGTAGAACTAGATGGAGATGTAATTTCGTTTCCCTTGCACCAGTAGTGCGTGTGCGCTATCTCAAGCACGTGGAATACACTTGCTAAACCACAACAGCCAGGACTATTGAAGGAGACCTGAAAAGAGCCGCCTAATAAAGCATGGAAATTGTTAACTGAGAAACAAACACGGGGATATGCCTCAATTCCTGCTATGCACGCTTGAAGCACTCGAACATAGCCCTTGTACTGCGCCCTTGTCAAAGCCTTAAATAACATATTTGAGGGATTAATAGATGAAAAGTGGTAAATGTTAAATGGCGAGTCGATCGAATAGCGAAGGCAACTCACGATTTCCTTCACATATTCCTCATCTGTCAACCTCTGCGCCAGTCCAAGATTCAGTTTCGAACACACTAATTCTCGAAGGCTCTCATCTTCCATCAACCTAAAAATAGTACCAATAAGTGAAATGCATGTGAAAACTGAAAACTAACAATAGAAACACGGAGCAAAAGTCACCGTTTTAGTTTGGGGTATGTAAAGACGCCAACACCTTGCCCAGACAAAACATGATCACAGATCTCCCGCACGGTCTGTTGATTCTTGCTGCAATTTACCTCATAAATTGAAAACCTTGACAAGCAGTCATATGTATTAATTGATTTTAATAATTCACCCTAATATATTTCTTTAGATTGATGAGCATACACGAAGTTGTTACGGAATTTTTATTCCGCCGAAGTTTCAGCGGTTTCGCCATCTTAAGAACAGCAATCTAAAGAAATATGTCAATTATCCACGCTCCGCTTAAATGAAAGCCCGTTAAGCAAAGCAATTTGCTTTCATCTTCACTTCTAACAAAAAGCGCTTTTCCACTGTAACCCTTTGGCACAAAACAAATAGGAACTTCCCAGCAAAATACACAATTTGTTAACAAGAAGAGTTGAGTTCACTAACATAGGTAAAACTACTCTCAAAATCAAGCTTTTCTCTTTGGAAAAATCAACTTCACTCAGTGACGTAAAAAACACCATAAAGTTGTCGGTTACAGCTCACGATGACCTTTGTTATTGACACTTTAAGATGGTCTCTCTCATACTGAGAATGAGCCCGATATTTCCAGACCAAGTCTATCTGAGATTGAACTACTACCAGGAGTTATTGCCATCCAAGAATTTTACTCAATAGCTGCGTCCTCTACTTGTGAGTCAGTATTTAAACGGTGATATCTAGGGTGCAATAAGGGAGCCGTGGATTTATCGTGAGCAATCAACCTCTGTTTTGATGTTTTTTTTTTGGAAGTATTATTTTGTTCACATACAACAATTTCAGCTGGGATGCAGAGATTGATAAATGTCAGTGAACATAGAACTCTCAGTATTTGTAGAGTATTTCGACCTTCGATTTCCAACGGAATCTGCGGATGATAGAAAGAAGGTACTTTATTCCTCAAACACAAACTAACAATAAAGCATGAGTTCTCTCCGAATGCTCTCGTCTTCGAAAACGACATGGAGTTCTAATTTTCGTAACAACAATTGTGATAAGAGACTGAAGGTAATTTCAAAAAAAAAATGTATTTTCCTCCTAAAACTCGATTCTCTACAACTTGTTACATCCAAATATTACGTCGTCTTTGAAATAACGTATAGTTACAATAACTAATAGATGGAGAGCGGTCATTTCGCTTTCAGGGCAATAGAGCTAATTTAAATCAGTTGAATAGAGGAGGAGATAGGGAGAAAGATAGATAAATAGAACGGAAAGACAGGCAGAAGGACGGTCAGGAAGACAAATACAGAGTCAGAGAGCAAGAAGGAGAGTAAAAGAGAGGGAAAGAAAGAAAAGAAGAAAGAAAAAAGGAAGAAAAAAAAGGAAGGAAAGAAAGAAAAATAAAGGAAGACTAAGGCAACTACCTTTGTTGAGAAGCGGCTTGATTAATGGTCGTTTTCCTTTTCACTAAATGCTGACTTTGCTCCATCTTAATAGCAGCAGCGGCAGCTAGTGGCCCCATCGTCCGTTCACGTAAGGCTTGTGCTTTAGGAGCTGTTTTATTCAGTACCTTAAACAATCAAAAAATTGCCTTGTCCGCAATCACCGAATACTACGATATGAAGCGATTTAAACTCATAAGTTGTAGGAAAGAACTCCAGCTTCCGACACTTAAAAAAGGATAAAGCTTTCAGCGTTGACCAATCCCTGAGGGATCTACCATGCATTCGACTTCATTAAGTATCGTTGGAGGTGATTGAATGCATATCTGGCTTTTACTCGCAGTGGCCTAACGATGTATCAAGCCAGTGCTGCCATCTTCCCAGAGAAGTCTGGTACCAATTTCTCGACTCCGGAGGGATGGAAGGCTTGGTGGGCCATGGGCGAAGGAATCGATTCCACGTGCGTGTGTGTGAAGTGGCGCCTCCAACCACTGCGCCATACGCGCTCCTTTCCGACATTTAGCAAGCATAATTCGATGTATACCTAAGTTTATCAACGTTTACAAAAACTGTTGGAATCCAAAGAATCATAATAAAAAAGCACAGGTTCTGAAATCTTTTCTTTTCTTTATCCCTGTCCCCGCTAATGCTATCAGTGTGAGCCTTTGTCGCGCTTGCATCAACAAATTTAATCCATAACTTGTTTGATTTTAATTTAAATGTTGGAAACACAAACACTTGAGAGTGACTACATGTGTCCCTACAGCGATAGCGTAAAGTCTTTCCTTTGGACTTGCCCAGTTCCAAAACTTTCGAGGCGTCTAGTTTTCAAAAACACCAGCATTACCACAACGGATTGGTCTAATAATTTTCATATACTAGAAATTTAGAAAAACATTTGGACGCATTTTAATATGGAAGGACGACCACTGGTAATGAGCCTGACATAAATTCCAGTAGGTATCATATCCACAGCACCTGGTTAGATTGTGTTATATACAGGCAACATGCCGTAGAAATAAAGACCACAAAAGAGTACATGAAAAACGTGGTTTACCTCATAAACAGCGAAAACAGAATTACTATTTCTAAACTAACGAACGATGAAAAAAGATAAAAGAATAAAGCCTTCGGCGGTGATCAATCTCTAAGGAAAGCTGCATGCATTCGACTTGATTACCACCTCTGATCTACACAATGACGTAAATTGTGCTACCGATGTACCAAGTCAATGTTGTCATTCTCCCAGACAAGTCTAGTACCAATTAACCGACCCCGAATAGACGGAAGTATTGGTGTGTCCGGGGTACGGGATTAAACCAGCAATCGATCCAGTGTGCACTACAATGCACCTCCACTGTGCTAGACGGGCCCCAAACTAGCGAACCTAGATAAAATTTCGTTTGGTTAATAATAAACTTTAAACTAGAAGCAATTCGGTTCTGTTATCATTCATGACAAATTTCACTAAAACAAATGACCTAATTTGCTCGAGGTCTCTGAAGATCAACTAAGTAAGAAACGACCTTAAAAACATTTAGATAGACGCTAAAGAAAACGTTACATAGAGGATAGCGTTCGACGGAATTAGTGGAACACTGCCGCCGTTTTTAACGCGATTCGAGAAAAACTGCCACCACTGCTGGCTGATTTTACTGGCAAAAAGTGAAAGGCTTTTTATTCATCTTCTTGTACAATAAAGAGCCTTTCTAGCTGTATTAAGAAGAACAACTTAAGCGTCACTACAATGTAGTTTACCTGACTAAAAATATCTTGACTCCTTTCTGCGTATCCGTTTATTGCGCTCATAAACGTCGGACCCAAAACCTTCTCACCAGAATCTGTTAATGACGGAAAGCCCTGAATTTGCTTACGATGTAATTCACTTCCGCTCCTTATAACCGTAGCGTCAAGTAGAATAATAGGAATTCTAAGAAAATTCCTCTAATCAGAAACAGTTCTCATAAACGGCAAATAAACGTGAAAACACTCTTAAGCTTGACGCATTTACAAACAGCGGTAGAAGATTTGATACGAAGAAAGCAAGAGTGTTCATGCGTTTACGAAATACTCAAGCTAATATTACAGTCAACGAGTAGGAAATAAAGAGGATTGCTGAGATCGCCTACCTTGATGCGCATTCCTTTCAGAGTTGGTGTTTTGACAGAAGTAAGGGTGCTTAAATCGCTAGTTATACCATGCCTCTGCCGGACTGGAGTCGCTTCGAAATTACCGTCATCACTATCGCGAAACGAAAAGGCACCCTAAAACACATCTTCAAAGAAGCGAATACTTCTATAAAAATCTAACCGAGCATGCCTAACATAACTGTTAGGAAAACTCATTAACTATGAAGAATTCTGCACAGCGAATAATCTTTTTCGACTCAGTTTGACAGAATAAAAGACACTGTATGAATAAATCTAAATTAATGGCTAGCGAAAAAGAATCACCACACCTTAGAATCCGATTTTAAAGCAAGATTTTCGGCAAGCCTAGCAAAATCTGCCTCGCTGTCAATGGCAGAGGCTGAAAGAGACGACGTTGGACTGGACCTTAACATAGACATCATGAAACAAATGCAAAATTCATAAATGCTGTTTTATTGACACCCATGTGCAGCCACATGTTTTTGTTGAACTGGTCTTATATCAAATAACACGGGCATAGGTGGGATTTCTACTAACATAACTAGTTGGATAAAATTTCTAGTAACCTAACCATACATTTTGAGTGTAATGAACTACTAGTCCTTTGTGTAACTGGATCACAATCATTAGTCTTGTGAGAATAGAGGGGTAGATCGATCCGCATGAACTTGTATCAACTTGCTTTCTTTTCAATTGCTTATTTTTCTCGTAGACATTTACTCCTGCACTTTTTACATTCAATTATATTCAATCGATAACTCGTCCAACACGAAACCAGTATCCTGAGACGTCAGATTAAAA
Source organism: Angiostrongylus cantonensis (assembly GCA_009735665.1). Taxonomy (NCBI): domain Eukaryota; kingdom Metazoa; phylum Nematoda; class Chromadorea; order Rhabditida; family Metastrongylidae; genus Angiostrongylus; species Angiostrongylus cantonensis. The sequence continues at coordinate 188,216 of MQTX01000266.1, read as the reverse complement.
AACTATCCTCTATACACACGAGGATAATAGGAAAACGAGAGCATCACAGAAGAGGATTATATTAATGGCTCTGCACTCCGTGGTGTTGCCTAGCAGTGCGAGACTGCCTTTTTTCATAAAAACTAATGATAACTGTAACTGCTAATTAATTGCTCTTCATACACACCTCGTCCAACACGAAACCAGTATCCTGAGACGTCAGATTAAAAAACTATCCTCTATACACACGAGGATAATAGGAAAACGAGAGCATCACAGAAGAGGATTATATTAATGGCTCTGCACTCCGTGGTGTTGCCTAGCAGTGCGAGACTGCCTTTTTTCATAAAAACTAATAACTGTAACTGCTAATTAATTACTCTTCATACACATACAAAGTCTACACTTAGTTATTGAGGAAACTGTGCATGACGCAAATAAGAGAAGCATATCACCCGGAAATAATTATATTTGAATTCACTGCGTTCCTTTCGGCGAACAAGTAGGCACCGATTACTTTATTAGTAGAATCGCTCACACCAGACAAGGCAGCGAACTCTACGAAAAAATATTAAATATAACTACTCCATCCAAGCTTCTTTTTAGGTTTAAAATCGTAATTTTTTGACGCCTAACTTTTTTAATAACCCTTATTCAGATATTATTCATATTCCAACACTTCCTTCATTCGGGTGCTTTGAATCCGTTACCCACAAAGATCTTCGGGGATGCGCGTGGATTCGAATGTTACTTGAGAACTTCACCGTCGCCATCAATGTCGTTGAATGCTGGTCGGGATAACAGTCCCTGTAAACCTGGCATAGCTGGGCTAAAGTGTTCTCCTCAAGTATCCACAAGCAATCATCGGTCTCTGGATCGAAAGAAGCCATTCCTTGACCTTTTCCTGGCACTGAATTTCCAAATCCGGATGGAAGATGGTCTGGTTTTCCCAGAGCGAAATCAAATTAGCTAGCATGGATATATTGCACGATATATCTAACCACTGCGCTTCCCGTCCCATATTTTTTAACACTGGTTGCATGACATAATTTATAGAAATGTATTCAAACCTGCCACTGCTGATGGAGCTTCCAGTAGATGCAGCGCTATCGTTAGGTGGCAATTCCAAAGTCAACGGCTCTCTATAAACGTCGTTTACCTCGGCCAAAGGCTTGATTATGATATCCCGTTCTAAACGCTTCTCCATTGGTGAAATTAAACAAGACGAAACACTTCCTGAACAGCTAGGATGCTTCTTACCAACACCCTCTTCGGGTCCGTCGAATACTAAGTCGTCGATACTTGATGAACTATCAATCGATCTGGATTCATTATCGTCACTTTCGGAATCCACACCAACATTGTCTCTTGCGTAAGCATAGTAAGCAGAACATAGCGAAGAAGCGTTTGGGTAGACCTAATAAGATTTCTTATCATTAGGCCAACCGTGATCAATAGTAGGAGAGAAAATAAGCACGCACGGTAAAGTGAACAGGCATCAGTGACTCGCTAAACCATTTAGCTTTATCTCCAATCTGAGTGGGATTGTCGATACCCGCCTGTACACGAACAAACGTTTCGTTTCTCGGACATAAACAGCACTCGGCAAAATACTCTACGGCCTGCGTCCTGAACAATAGAAAACAGAATCGCGAATACAATCATCAAAGACGTAGAGTCATCATCTTCGTATTTAAAATAATTATCTTAGAATAAGGTTCACAAATGAGGAAACAATTTTCTTCTTATTTGTAAGGCAGAAGAGATATAAGCAATAAGCTAAACTAAGCAAGAAAACTACATATTCGACATAACAGCCATTGAGCGTTCCATGATACTTTTTCGATTTCATAACCACCTTGGCGAATTACTTCATACCTTAGATTTTCATTAGTCTTGTGCGATGGATAAATTATATAGCTACTTCTCTAAATTTCGAGGACTGGATGGAAGGCTAGGTGGGCCATGGGCGCGAGGATCGACTCCACGTGTGTGTTGCGGTGGCGCCTCCAACCACTGCGCCACACACGCCCTTAGCATTATACTTTATTTCATCCTACATTTATTAAGTTCCGTCATTACATTTACCCTTTAACACTCTTTACATTAAGCTCAAAATCAAACTCTCGGCGTTGATCAATCCCTGAGGGATGCACTTTGCATTCGGCTTCATTAAACATCGTTTGGAGGTGACTAAATGCATATCTGGCTTTTACAATGATTGGCGGTGACCGACCAATGTATCGAACCAGCGCAACTATCCTCCCAGACAAGTCTCGCACCAATTTGCCGACCCCGGAGGGATGAAAAGCTTGGTGGGTTATGGGCGCAAGATCGATTCCACGTTTGTGTTGCAGGGCGCCTCCAACCACTGCGTCATACGCGCCCTTTTTATATACCATGGTCTATCGAATTTCCTTCCGTAATCACGAGAAGCAACATCCGATCGTGGATCAGATCGAAAACCTACTCTTGACTACGAATGTATTTTGTGACAGGAGTGGTAATTTGCCACAATTCCTTCTCACTAAATGACTCTGCATACTCTATAGTTATTTGTAAGGACATGAAGATATGTAGTTGTGGTAATCCACGGTTTAACTCAATATCAGTGTATAGTTAATTAAATTAATTTCTATATCTTTGTATATATCTCCTTACTTATTCGACCTGATCTTTGCTATTTAAACGACTGAAGTTACTATGAAATTTCTCCCATTTAATAAAAACACTACACCACTAACCTACATAGGTCGGTAATGAATTGAGTACACTGAGGACGACTTCGTAGAAACGATTCAGATTGTAACGCGACAACTGGACGAGGATATAGGCGCAGAGTTCGAGTATGTTCCGAGAAATTCCCGAACACATTGGGTGAGTTGAAGAATTTCACCTGCAACACTGTCACTAAATAACAGGAAATTTAAAGATATCAGTTACTATGACGTTTCATCTACCATTGCAACTCGGCACAACACGTCCACAATGTCAGCGTCAACAGCATAACAAGCTTCTAAGTTTTCGTCACATTTGTCACCAACTCTTAAGCTCATTGAGCTCAGCGCTGCTATCAGACTATTCTAAAAAATAATAACTGTGATCCTTTATAGTAACATCACATCAAAACCTTTGTTTAGTATTATTTTCCATTGGAAATCTCTTAGAAGTACTAACTGCTGAATTCGTTTGCAGCTACAACTCCCATTCTAATACATCGTGTCAATATACTCAACACTTAATTGTACTAGAAAACATTTGTTATAACACCATAGTTTTGTAAATCATTATTTCTGATCCGCTTGGAACTTAACACACACAGTTCTACTACTGTTATCACAAAAAAGCTTTGATCTAGAATGTCCTAACTTTTATTCACTGCCTGCTCATTTTCCATGTCAGTGTATTGTGTGAAACACAAGCATAAGGATGCTGAGAGAAAAACATGGAACGTCAGGTGGGCTTCGAACCCACGAAAATCGAATAGGCGGTACGTTAAAGTTAAAACGTCATCATTTCGCCCTGCAGTTTCAGCTTAGCTTAGTTCACTACCAATTTCTAGTTCTCAGCTCATTCCCATTGATGGGTGATTGCTGATCTGGCCCATAGAGTAAAAACGTGGCTGTGACAGAAGCAAAACAAGGGCCTCAGCTGGTGTGGTGGATAGCATTTGAGCATCCAGGAAGTATAGTCTCGCGTTCGAAGTCCACCTGAGGTCGCAAGCTTTGCTCTTATCTCGGCATCCTTGTGGTCACATTTTACAATGTTCCTAAGGCCACTTCAACGCAACCAAATTACCAATTACGTGGTCCATTTCTACATAGAACTAAGAAGTGCACAGTTGCTTCCCTTATACTAAATGATACGCACTGACTAAAAATACACTGTTTTCCAAACCTTCAATGTTGTCACATCTGGCTCAGGTAGATTCGGAATGAATAGATCGTCAGGAACAATGACTTGATTGGAGTCTAAGTCCACAAGAATCACATCACTTGGCACTTCTTTAATTCGTTTGTGGGCGAAAAACGAAGCCGGAACGCCAATTACAAATGGGGTCGGAGCTAGCAAAAGCTGAAATCAGCCAGTATTCACAGCATTCGAAAACTGGGCGCCGAATAGTTTCCGGTTATGTTACCTGTTCTGCTGATGGCATATAAGCAGGTAGCAGAGGTATTACAGGAAACATGTATTCAAGAGGATACAAAAGATGCACTAGAGACAGCACGCACATACTAACAGCGTTATAATTTCGGGATTGAATGACGACCTTAGATTGTTCGCCTTAGATGTTGAGTATTCTATGAACATTGAAAATCAAATAAGCATTATCAAACAATGAAAACAAAATATTACAACGACAATTAAGAGCTTACCTAGTCAGTTGTCCAATTAATCACAAAGTGGTATAGGAAACATAAAGAACTAACTTTAAATTCAAGCATAATGGCTGCCAAAACACGAACTGCCGTGTCAACTCCAAGTAACTCAAAGGGAAGATGAATTGGGAAGTCGACAAGCGAAAAACGAGTGTGATCAGGTAAAGCAAATTCGAAAATAGGAGAAATATCCGCCGGCATCACCTTAAAGGCAACACCGCTAGTAAAAAAAAAATCTTGACCACTCATAAGGGTCTGTTCTCACCTCTAACTGCACTTTCGTCTTCCCAGGCACTGGTACAGGCGAACTTAAAAGCATCAGAATCCATGTTTCGATTTCCTTAATTTCTCGCATTGCTTCCGGAGGTATCGCATCATGCCAATGGCCCGTTAAGACAGACCACGCAATGTCCCTGCATAATTAAAATTGTAATTCAATGATTGATCTTGAGTACGACCTATCCAATTCCTAATCTTTTCACTTACTTGATGTTTGTTTGTTGTGCCGCTCGATAACTACAGCTATCAATAATTTGCTTCAGTAGGATAAGAAGGTCGTGAAAGATTGAAACAAAAGGATGATGAGAGATAAAACATAAGCTAGTCAACGTTAATGTATGGTCTCTTCTGAAATGCGAATGATTACCGACAACAGAAATTTGTTAAACAACTTTTGACAATAATCCATAGTAAAATACCTCCTTCACTAATATATTTCACTTCCCTGCTAAGAAATCAGTAAAATAAACCTGTACAACGTCCCTCGCCTTCACTTAAAGGTTGTTAAAGTAGTCTTAAGATAAATCTATTTGAGAATAACTTAACCCTTTCTTGCCGCATTCTGTTCTGCTAGCTCGTCGATCTGCATTCAATATTCGCTTCTCCGAGCACTGGTAAAAATTCAGGCAGACACCATATCTTATTTTTGCTGAGTCCTTCTCTGTTAACATGAAAACAAAAAACTGTGGATCCCTTGACTGTCCACGCCTGCTGTGAGCATCTAAATAAGTTAAAAGGCACATTGTGTGTAAAAATTTCTAGAGAGAACATTAACACGAGAATTCTAACAGTATAATCAAAGGCACACACTTATCGTAACGCATCCTTCAGGTTGACAGAATACAGTGACGTCAGCAGGGAGATGAAAATCCTTGTGATCATCCGTTGGGTACCTAACAAAACACAATAATGAACGAGTATATGATATACAAAAAAAATTACATGCCTCCTCAAAATTTCCGGATAAACGATTAGCGAATGAACAGGACCTTCAGTGCTATTTCTGTTTGTGTTTCTGAAATTACCGTCTGATTCATTCACCACGTACAGATGTGTTGAAAAAACGACAGAAATGATAAAAACACAAAAGAATTAAATGGAAACTAAAAAGAATTAGTAGCATTTCATACTACTACGAATGAAAATAAAGCGAGAGAGCCAGCAGAAAGAGTTTGACCACCAAGTGAAGCCCATGTTACAGATTGCACTATTAAATGGAAACTAAAAAGAATTAGTAGCATTTCATACTACTACGAATGAAAATAAAGCGAGAGAGCCAGCAGAAAGAGAGTTTGACCACCAAGTGAAGCCCATGTTACAGATTGCACTGTAAACTGTGTATTACTTACGTAGTAGTACTCAGAAAAACAAGAGCTCTTACCGAGACAACAGGACAACAAAAAAGCAAGCCACTATTACCCATCACACCGAACTCTGTTTCTAATGCTGGCTGGTATGACAAATAGGACACAAAGAAACATACCTTAGTTTAAATAAAACGTTATAGAAACTAAAAAACAATACAGGAACGTGATAGCTGAAATCCAAACACAGGAACATGATTGCTGAAATCCATCATAAGTGACAAAACAACCAACCACCAGACAATCACCGACAACGTTAATCACAAAATCTTCACAGCAGTGCCTTTTTCGTTCTTTCCCCATTTAACCTAGTCAACTCTTACAAGATCCGTAACCTAAGTAAAAGACTACACCAATCAAGAAACACAACTTTCTAATAAAAGCAGTTAATAAAAGAAATATGAATACATCGTCGCCTTTGTATCCTACAATAAGTCCGTGCACAAATCTGTGATGAATAAGGATAGAACTCCACGGATCTCCCTCATATGAGGGATCTCGAGCCGGTTAGTCGCGAGGCTACATGGCGCGTCCCGAGGTAGCGGATAGGGAGTTAATCGCGAACCAAAAGCGATCATTGCTTCCCTGAGACGCAGGTGGAACCAGTAGACGAACTCCCAATACTGGCTTGATACATCAGCGAGTGAAGTCGAATGCACGGCGAATCCCTCAAGGACTTATCAACGCCAAGAACTTTCCTTTTTTCCTTCCTTAAGGTTGTAAAAGTATTTCACTTGCATATTATTCTCGCTCTCTTCAGGTTCCAAAAAAGGTGTAGTCCGCTGAAACATCAACTTTTGTGAACTAGACACTTTGCTAACAGCTTCACAGTAGCTCATAAATAGCAGTCCAATTTGAAAGTTGAATAAAGTGAATTGAAAGTTGTCTATTTTTTGACTGTTGACTATTTGTAGAATCAAATCCATTAAGCAAGAAAAGAATGGTTTAATGATCCTAATATTGCTGAGTCCTCATACGAGGGATCTCGAGAAGGTTAGTAGCGAGGCTACGTGGCGCGTCCCCAGGTGGCGGATAGGGGGTTAATCGAGGACCAAAAGCGACCTTTGCGTCCCTGAGACGCAGGTGGATCCAGGGGATGGACTCCATGTTTCTGCTGCGCCCATTTAGCACATACTTTCTGCATTTTCTAGACGTATTCATGCAGGCGTGTGTAAGTGCGTTCTCCTACGAGTAAATTCGGCCAAAAGCCTGCAATCAAGTGACAGGGAAGTATATGGGAGCCGGTTAGCAGTCACCTCCAACAAATAAGCTCCATGTCCACTCTGGGAGAGCCTGGCAAGCTACCCGTGAGTATAACCAGCTCCCACGTTCAAAGCCCAGCAAGCTATACGTTGGTATCAAAAATGCTAAATAGAGTTTAAAAAAGCGGGCCTCATTCCCCTGACCCCGAAAGAGCCCCTAAAAGGATTGACAGAACACTGGACGAAGGAGAGCCATGCGAGCAAGTAGGGTTTCGAAAAGGATTTAGTACGATGGACCACATTCACACGTTAAAAAAGCTCATTGAAGTATCGCGAGAGTACAAAAGACCGCTCTGTCTCACTTTTATCGACTTAGAGAAGGCCTTCGACTCAATTGAGATAGAAGCAGTCATTGAAGCCCTTGGTAGTCAAGGAGTCCCTACTCAGTACATAAAGATTCTTCGTGAGCTGTACAACAATTTCACTGCCAAAATTTCTCCATTCTACAACGATATTAACATTGACGTCAAGAGAGGAGTTAGGCAAGGCGATACTATCTCGCCAAAATTATTTACAGCCACCCTCGAGAACGTCATGCGAACATTGGAATGGGATTAGTATGGGAGTGAAAATCGACGGTCGGCCTCGAGTCACTCGATGATCAACGGGACTACAGGTAATACAAGTGATACTACAGCCAGGGTAATCGCTCTACCAAAAGAACTCTCGAAGCGCGTCTTTTAAACGACCGTCCTAAGCAATAAATGAAAAAACGAAGACGCATCTACAAGAAGTTAAACGAGGACTTCATATCATAGGTTGTCATTGAGGACAAGAGTTCATACCAACTATAGAACCGTAGATAGATTTGGTGAGTTTTTTGAACTCCAAATTACAAACAATTCACGTCCTCACATAAGTTTCGATTATGTGTTAATGCCAAGTCGATGCAAATCAGATATTCAGGATTCAACACTATTTTCGTGAAACATTTAGTCAAAAGTACCTACGTCACTAGATTGTTTATATCGATATTTATAGAAAATGTAGGGCGTGAAAAGCACTGAACGGACGTAGAAGGTAAATCGGGCGCTTGAAAACCAGGAAGCGGAAAACCTATTGCTGAGACTTGAAATCATCGTTTTCTCACGCAATCTCTAATTCAACAGATATATTGACCTTCACAGAAATTTTTATCTCTATAGTAAAGCAAAATGTTCAGAGAAGTGAACACTAAGAGGATGATTGTTATGACGAATTTGCAGACGAAGCGAATTAGATTACATTTTAATTGAAACTAGATGAGACTAGAAATTTCAGAAATAGCATGAAGAGAATGTCAGTGTGCACCGGAATGCGAAAGGCAAAATGTCACGAAATAGGCTGACGTACGAAAAACAAGGAGAGACGAACTGTTGTTAAACAATGCTACTAGGAATAGAAATTATGGCCGACGAATACATATTACATGAGTGACAGCACTACCAGTAATCCACTATCAGGATACGGTCACCCCATTCAAGATGCTCCGAACTGCGATAAACTCCAATCTACTAACTAGTAATGAGTTTAGCGTAACAAACGTCTAGAAGCAGAACAATAACAACAAAGAAAAACGACCTTTACACTTTATGCAAAGGTTGCTTCGGTGGAACAAAAGGAGTGAACAGTACCAAAAGAGTAGAAGAAGGAAAACAGTTTCAAGCGTGACGGTAGAATATAAAGTGTGGGTGTTTTGTGTCTGGTTCGTGCAAGACACCTCATCTCCGACGAATCACGACTATGGCCCCTGTGAAGCGCTTGCACTAAAGTCGCTTCGATTCGAAGAATCACGACAAGGCACTGGATTTTTACGCAACCAAATGACAGCGACAATGCAAATTCATGTGATTTTGTTACTTCAGACAGCATTAAATCGCTAAACGTTTATCGTCAATGCATGCGATGATTCACATACAAAGTGTTTGATTTAGAATTAAAGCATTAAAAGCGAAGAGTGAATGTACGAATACGTATGCTTGGTGGGAGGCGACTGACTAGTTGGGCATACGAGGCTAGCGAAGCAATGGGGGTATCGATCGTCAGCTAGCCAGAGAGATATGGCGATGACGGACGGACGGCGCAATCCACGAACCGAAAACGACAAGGAACACATCTGATGAGAACCGCTTCGGATTCATGGCTTCTGATGCGAACTCGACTTACGTCAATTGCATTGTTACACGCCGTCGATTGCGTTGTGACGACGTTAAGCAGGAAAAAAATAGGCGCGCCCTAGAGTGCAGTCACATAGCTGGGCGCCGTGTGAAGCAAACAGAACTGTAGAGAGTTCAACGGTGGCGGTTTTAATTTTATTAGCATTTTGGTCGTTGTGAATTTGCCATTTTGGAAAATATCACAGAGTGCTGTGCATATCTTATCACTAAATCCATCGACACTTCTGTGTAGCGAACAGATAGCAGTATATCGTCAGTGTCGACTGTTAACAAAGTGTTTGGTAAACAACTAAAGAAGATACATTATAAGAAAAGGGGATACAAGTCCACTACTGCTACCACAAATAAAGAATAAAGAATAAATCACTTAGCGTTGACCAATCCCTGAGGGACGCCCGATGCATTCGACTTCATCAAGCATCGATAGAGGTAGATTGAATGAACATCTGACCTATGCAATGAATAACGGCGACCCATCGATGCACATGACTTCGGACCTCTTAATCAATCAAGACAACTCTGCTACCAATTTGTAGGCTTAGACCAATAGAGGGCTTTCTCAGCACGGGGCGCCGGATCGAACCAAAGACAGTTTGCATCACAGTGCAACTCTACCCAGTGCGCTATACACAGTTGAATAATGTTTGATAAACATGAGATATTTTCTACTGCAAGTATTATGGATGTTTAATTTACAGCTTACTAGGACATGGATACTTTCTCAGCGCTTAACTAGGTTTCCTCTTATTTCGTGCGTTGAGTAAAAGTAAGCGAAAAACGCCATGTGATTCTAATCTAGAGTGTCCCACCTTGCAAATGACTACAAACGGTCTAAGTTGTGTTAAAATTAGATGATAGGTCCACAGCAAATGATGTAGCAATTTTGACCACGATGTTAGCAAATACGCCCATTAAACACCTTTACCTTGTAGTTGTTCACCGAAGGAGCATCTGGCTCATAGTTAGTAGCACGCTGAGATACGGATGGTTCGATCACGTGCAGTCCGTTGGACCACCGCAAGCTGTTATATAGGCCAAGCATACATTAGATCATTTCCGACAATGCTTGATAAAATCGAATGCATTGCACAACCCTCTGGAATGATAACGGCAAGCACATTGTTCTTCTTTATCTTCAACAGCAGTCCACCAATTCTTAGTGGAAAAATATAAAGGATAGAAAAGGTTTTCAGCTGAACGGACCAACAGAGCGATTGTGTTAATACACCTTGTTCTAACAGTGACTTACCTATGCGGAAATAGGCGTTCGATGGATGAGTTTAAGATCTTAGTGAATGCATTGGGTGCGTGTATTCAATTTCCTCTCCAAATCAACGGTTAGTCTTATTTTAATGTCTGTGTTTGTTTGTACAGCTTATTCACTATTTATAATCAGATCAACTCGTAATGTTTCCTACGCGCAAAGCTATCTCAGTGAGGATCTCATGGGAAACAATTTCTGAGATTACTTATGACCTCTCGTTCCTCTTACAACATAAAGCTTCCAGTCTATATTAAGTACCTACATGCAATGGATAATGGTCCACAAGAATTTTCTAAACTATTTTTGGTTATGTATTCTTTCTTTGATGAGCTTACACGAGGTTGATAATAATATTTATTATCGGCTAACGGCTAGCAAGCGTGGACCATCGACTCGGATCATCGGCTCTGATGAAGACGAAGACGTCGAAACGTTAGCCGATAATAAATATTATTATCAACCTCGTGTAAGCTCATCAAAGAAAGAATACATATTGATTAAGCACACCGAGGTTCAAGGAAAGTCGGTTTTGAAGCATTAATACGCTTTGTGTAAGCTAATGATAACACCGACTTCTGTACGATGTGCGCGATGATATATGTCCGGAAGAAAAACAAGTAGTTATCAACGGACATTATCATTATATCCACCATCAGCATCGTGTATAAAAGGGCACCACTGAATGAGTGTGCCTCATTCGAGGAGATGGACCGCTGAAGAAGACCTGACTCAACAGGAAGGCGAAGCCGTCACATCGGGACGAATAACAAGCGTGGACCACCGACTCGGATCATAGGCTCTGATGAAGACGAAGACGTCTAAACGTTAGCCGATAATAAATATTATTATCAACCTCGTGTAAGCTCATCAAAGAAAGAATACATATTGACTAAGCACACCGAGGTTCAAGGAAAGTAGGTTTCGAAGTGTTTTTGGTTAATCAATATGTAATATAATATGTTAATAATATGTTATAATATGTAATATAATGTTTTTGGTTAGTTACTTCTAAGCAACCAACGCAGTTCACAAGTCCCAGTTTCTGAGATTAAACGAGAAAGAAGTAGAAGGAGCTACAATCTCCGTACCTGACCTATAACAAACATCTCAACAACTGAAGATTGTGTAGTTTTGTTTCCAACACTCTCTCAAAGACGCCTTACCTCGGATTTGCTGCCAACTTGACAACGGCTAATTTCCAAGCTTTATAGTGCTGCTAGTTTTTTGTAAATAAACAATGTTTCTTCGATAACTAGAGACCTTCGTAGGCTATGAACATAAGTTGCACAGTAATGCTACTTACTTCGTCTTACTATGGTCCATCGTACAAACAATTCATTGTCAGCATTCTGAAGTGCTTTGCAACTTATGGGTCTCTATTTCAGTAAATTTTATAGCCCCGCACTTCATGCGGTAGCTATCATTCTTTACAGCAATTAGAATTGAAATTATAGTATATCCATACTGGATACTTGAATGGCCCGTCCTCACTGGTTGTGCGAGCCCCAGCAAAACCCTCATTTTTTCGAAAATTTGTTGGATAAGCCACTGTGGTTCTTTGGAATCCCGAGGCTAGCCTGTCTAAAGTCTGCCCCAGGTTTTCATCATCGCAGGCAGTCGCAGCCCTCGTGGATCAGAGGGAGATTTGCCAGCGTACGACCTTGATACTAGGATGGTGGTGGATCCTGGCATTGGTTTACTCTTAGCGAGGCGTCTTGATGGAAATGGCTGACACGTTCTCAGCTTGGGAGACCGTGCTATGGGAACGAATCCCCCCTCTGTACATCGCAGCCCAACACCTAGAAACAGCTCCTAGTCATAATGAGGCGGTAAGCCGTTGGGAAGAGTATATCCATAGTACTGAAATTTATATTTTCATATTTTTAAGTGAAGAATAGAGCATTTTCCTACCAAGTCGAAATACAACGCCCGAATTCTACAAGCTATCAATTGATAACAAAAAGCGCACAAAAATAGCTCTGTGTGTCAAAATAAACTACCGAAACCAAAATGAGACCTGTAGATGTTATACCGGAAACTCCCTCAAAATCACTACGACACCTATAGGAGTCGCTTGTCGCGAGTAGGTTGAAGAAATTGGTAACAAAATTGCAGTGCAAGTCATCGGCCTATTGAATGCTTCAACAAAAGCACTAAATGGACCATGAAGTGGTTGCGTCTGTGAGAGATTGATGAAAGAGATTCTTTCTCCCATGAAATATGACCGTTTGCTCTATTGCACTGTAACCTAGAATGAACTGAATCTTATAACCTTACGCTAGTCTTCATAACAAATTCGTTTGAGCTTAATAATGCAAGAAAGTATACTTTATTTTCTTTACTACCTTACATCACATATTTTGTGGATAACAGCATGCATTCGATTTCTTCCATTGGACCCATCATCCACGACGTTCGTCGGATTTTTACACGATGGTGCTTACGTTGTTGCTGTTTGAAGATCTTTCGTCCTCAAAATTTAGTTGAATGCTGGTCAAGTCGATTATCGTTTGAATGCTGGGACAGCCGTTCTGGCGTGTTCCGTGATCTTCATCAGAAGGTCTCATCTTTAGTGGATTAGGTTGATCCATGAACCTTAGCGCACCCCATTGCATCCCACTGAAGGGCTAAGTAAAGAAAAACCCCCTCGATGTTGTTTGAGTTCTAATTCAATAATGGCTAGCACAATGAGATAACATTAAAACACTAAACTTTTGGTGCAATGTAACCAGTCAAATCAGCTTAGTCGCCTTTTATTTTCTGCTTCGTTCTTCTAACTTTCAGTAACTATTTGCATAAATACCAACGTTGGGTACAGACACACGTAAACACAAAAATTTCATCAATGTGTCGAATGTGACGCCCGTCCATGGCTTTTTTATAAACATAGATTTGCGGCCAGGATGAATTAAACGAAGCTACATTTAATCAAAGCGGTTCCTCTCCAAAAAAGAAAAAAACTCCGGCCTCCGTTTTCGTAATTGAATTGGTGAAACAATTCTTAAACAACCAGAAGATCAAACCCGACACCATCAACCTTTTCCATGATTGAGATAAATTGACCTTTCAGCTTCGAACGGCCATATATAAGTCCATAGTTAAGGCTAGTAAATAGGGTAGAAACTATCGAAATAATCAGAAATTTTTCAAGATGCAAGTTGCCTGACTTCATCACGATGAAATCCTTATTTTTCTTCACTGTCCACGAATCACTTCTTTTTTCCTGTCGCTTTTATCATCTAGGCTCTTTGAGAAACTAAGTGATGAATCAAGTAGAATTACGGTGGAAGAGACGCATTCACGTGTTTTAATCCTTCATCAATGTGGTCCGTTGACATTCCCGTACTAATCTGATCTCATTACAATCTTCTAGTTTATGGCTAAGGATATTGCAATAACTACAATATCATAGAAAAACTACTCCAGGGAAAATTAAATTATTAAAAAGCCAAAGGCAGTTATCGGAAGGCCACCATACTCCTGAATTTATTAGAAGAGCAACTCCAAAAAAGCTTTATTAAGCACTCTTAAAGAACAAACTTCATTGACCTGTGCTTGAGATTGCGCTGTATTAAAAAAAAAAACTAATACAGAGCTACCGGAAGTGGGAAAGGCGTTAAAACCTGAATGAGATATTACACTGTACATATGCAAATAGCCCACCGCTGTCATCGAAAAAAAGCACTGCTCAATATAATACCAAAGGAAAATCTGAGTGCTAGAATAAAACGAGTAGAAATTGGGCAGATTATGGAACGTATTTGCGGAAGAAATACATAAATTTACAAGTCACGCATATCGTTGAGGGAACGCACAAGCGGACTGTGATCAAGATGAGAGACAAGCGACTCAATGTAGAGAGAAACGCGAACCTTCTCGAAGTCCCTTGCATAGGTTAAGATGAACGACACATGAGCGACGGCCATTATCCATTCGGCAGCCGCAGACGCAACATGGAAATTGTAACCCTAAACACGAGTACTACTTATGCAATGTACAGTTGATTTGCTTATATATTATTGCTCATCGCAAATGAGAAAGCTACCGGTTGCCACACTTTTCTGTTCCATGGGCGGGGTGTTGGAAGATCCGGATAGTACCGATGAAATTCATGAGCAGCGTAAACACCCAAACCGACAGCTGAAAACCATACTTATGTCGACAGAGCAATCTTCGTTTCACATCGACGCGACCCCAAGCTAAAAGCTCGTCTTATTTTCGCATTTTCAGCATATTTGCTCAACAAAGCCGCATAAAAACACATCTTAAAATACGAGCTCCAAACCGGTTACAAAAACATCCAAAAACAGTTAACCATATCTCATACAATAGCGGTAACATCTTAAGATGTCAATGCTCGGTGCAACAGAGTCACGAAACGCTTGACACTAAAGAGATTATGGTAAGAAAAGATATTTCTTACCGAAATAACACAAGCAAAAAAAAAACCACTGACTATTCCCAAAGACTCAAAAAAGAAAAAAAATTACGAACACACTAACCAAGAACAAATGATACAGTTGCAATAGTCGAGATTATTGCCCGAATCACACCGATGCGACGATTTGTGTACAATGGATGCATCCGAATAGTAATCCACGACTGTAGTATTGTGTACACACAACCCGAACCAAAGCAAACAAAAGCAGCCAATAAATGTATAGCAATTACAGCAGTCTCCTGCAAAATTGGAATGAGAATATTCATTATAGAAATGTTGAAAACTGTGTCGAAAAGTGCCTCTAAAAATCAAGCTAACTGCATAATACGAAAAACTGCTCTTACACTTAACAGGAAATCAGGAAATTAAACGCAGGTTAGCAAGAGCACATTCCGGTAGCGAAACACTTTACGGACATAATTCAAAGAAGAAAGTACCATTGCCTCTTTTCACACATTTGTATATTACAAACGGTGCATAACTATTTCAACAGCGTCAAGTTCCTCTATGGTTTCTGAATACTAAATAAGTAGACTAGCATTAATTTCATTGATCAAAGTCATTGGCGTGTTCCTATGTGTCGCATTGATGCTATAAAAGAAAATGCATAAATCGAGCTGCATCATCGAGTTGCGTAAACAAAGATGACACGCTGACCTTTATGACCGTCATTAAAGAGAAAGATGAATCACGACTTGGAAAATATTTCTTTTCTCGCAACC
This sequence comes from Angiostrongylus cantonensis, assembly GCA_009735665.1. Taxonomy (NCBI): domain Eukaryota; kingdom Metazoa; phylum Nematoda; class Chromadorea; order Rhabditida; family Metastrongylidae; genus Angiostrongylus; species Angiostrongylus cantonensis. Next base: position 172,370 of record MQTX01000266.1, on the reverse strand, counting down.
GTCACTGGCGACATCGATCAGTACTAGAACCCTTAACTATCAACGCCTCTTTTTATTCCGTGTCAAAATCAGATCAGTATAATTCTAATGCTACTTGAAAACACTTCACAATGCCTTTGCTGAACAATTTGCGTGACAAATGGAAGATGTGAACTGAACGACAATTTGTAATTTTGATTACAGGCTCGAAAAGTCGAAAAGAAAACGTTATTGAGCAGCAATATAAGACAATTAATTCTGAAATAAGAAACCAATATGGAACATTCCCTTCAGCTTTTTTCCGTAAAGAAAGTTTTCCGTCGGCTGCTAAGTTGCCTAAAGGCCCCATTTACACGGAGGTCCAAAAATACGGTTCATGATATCAGTATTCTGCAGCAAAATTTATCACCGCTCTTCTTGTCTGCAGAACTTTACCAACTTACTTGGATACTTGAACGGCCGGTCCTCACTAGTTATGTAGAGCCCAGCACGATTTTCATTGTTTAGAGTTCTGCTGGTTAAGCCATTGCGGTTCCTTGGAATCCTGAGGTCATTCTGGCTAAAGTCTGCTCCAGGTCGTCAGCACCACAGGCAGTCGTAGCCTTTGTGGATCAGAGGAAGATTTGCCACCATGAGACTATAGAACTTTTACTTAGCCTAGAGCCAAAAACGAATTACTGGTGTACGAGATGGGGGTTCAAACCGTGTATTAGCAACATGTGGAAAAAAGAAACCAATTCCATATTTTACATCATAGTGAGGAGTAGACACCAAAACACTGTGAGGAAATTGCCAGATAATGCTAGAATTCCATCCAATACGACGTATTTCTTCAATTTAAGCACTCGTTACCAAGCAAAAAGGTAACAATCGGGAAAGCAAATCTTGACGAAAATATACAGCACCTCACAGGAGTGTCAACTTTCGCAGCAAATGCAACCTGGAGGACCATAGTAGCAGAAACCCAACATAGCCCAACTAACTGAACAAGCAGGACTTCGATAGACGTTCTGATGGATGGGCCATAACAGAGCTACGCAAAGGAAAAAGGATAGAGCTCTCGACGTCAATCAATCCCTGAGTGATGCGCTATGCATTCGACTTTATTAAACATCGTCTGAGGTGATTGAACGCATATCTGACCTTTACAATGACTTGTGATGGGTAACCGATGTATCAAGCCAGTGCTGTTATGCTCCCAGATAAGTCCTGATCTAAAATCCCGAACTCGGAGGAATGGAAGACACGGCGAGTCTGGCGCGAGTAGACCGATCCTACGTGTACTGCAGGGCACTTAGCCTAGAGCCAAAAACGAATTACTGGTGTACGAGATGGGGGTTCAAACCGTGTATTAGCAACATGTGGAAAAAAGAAACCAATTCCATATTTTACATCATAGTGAGGAGTAGACACCAAAACACTGTGAGGAAATTGCCAGATAATGCTAGAATTCCATCCAATACGACGTATTTCTTCAATTTAAGCACTCGTTACCAAGCAAAAAGGTAACAATCGGGAAAGCAAATCTTGACGAAAATATACAGCACCTCACAGGAGTGTCAACTTTCGCAGCAAATGCAACCTGGAGGACCATAGTAGCAGAAACCCAACATAGCCCAACTAACTGAACAAGCAGGACTTCGATAGACGTTCTGATGGATGGGCCATAACAGAGCTACGCAAAGGAAAAAGGATAGAGCTCTCGACGTCAATCAATCCCTGAGTGATGCGCTATGCATTCGACTTTATTAAACATCGTCTGAGGTGATTGAACGCATATCTGACCTTTACAATGACTTGTGATGGGTAACCGATGTATCAAGCCAGTGCTGTTATGCTCCCAGATAAGTCCTGATCTAAAATCCCGAACTCGGAGGAATGGAAGACACGGCGAGCCTGGCGCGAGTAGACCGATCCTACGTGTACTGCAGGGAGCCTCCGCCCACTATGCTACGCGCGCCACGCCTACAGCAACATAAACCTAAGTCGAACATTCAACCCAAACACTCTGACAACTACAGATTTGAAGAAAAAATGAAGTCTGACGGGTTCCTAAGGGTAATTCTATCAGCTTACGTGCAGCAAGGAGAGGACCCATTTTACGCACAGCTGTGGCCGACTGTCAAGTTTTTTGCCACCAACACATTCATCTTCTAAAAACAGTGGCCAAAAGGTAACAATTCACAAATACAAAATATAAATCGATGGCATGGAAAACGGACCATAACAAACCGAAGAAACACTGAGCTTATAAAATAGCGATGATTAGATGAAGAATGAATAATCGATTCAAGATTTTCGCGTTACAAGACCACAAATTACATGTAATTAGGTGATTCAATGAAAGTGGAGAGCGATGTTGAGAAACTGCTCAAGAAATGCAGAGATTACGAAATCACTTTCAAGAAAAGAGATCATTGAAGATATCCCCTCATCGAAACGTTGTCTGCTTAAACTAGATGGATTTTACGGTTCTCAATGCCTTCGATAGACATATAAGCCAATCCCACATATTGACTACACACAATGTTTGAACAACATCTCTTAAGGTCAACCCATCCCACAAAACCTCAAGCTGGACTGCAGACGTCAACACTTCATTAGAAGAAAAAGAAGTCCACGTACTGCAAAAGAACAGACAAACCATTTTATAGATGATAACAGTAGACAGACAACAGCAAGTTAAAAATGCACTACTGTCCACCAGACTTCTGAGCACGGAGCAAGTAGAACTAGTTAAGTCTACAGAATATACGATCTTACCAAATAAAGCATGCAGTGGCAAAGAAACCAATTCCAAACTACTGCGCAAAAGACCAAAATTTTCCCCCCCCCCCTCTCTAAACCTAGCTAACAATGTTGCTGGTTCTTCCAACATGGTATAGATCTAGTCATTTTGAGAAATAGAAAAGTTTTTTTTAAACCAAGTTTCATTTCGCCATGGCATGAACAACCTGCATTCTGTTCTATTCATGAGTTCACACGAAGTTGGTACGAGTACCTCTTTTTGTAAAGTATCATTTTGGAGCTTTCATCTTCTACAGAGCCGCGATGATTTGCGTCGAGTATCCACAGTAGTTCTCTTCCAATATTGGTTTCTGTTGTCGCTTCAAGCAGAATCAAGTGTTCATTCGATTCGAATCATTGTAGCTGTGAAATTGGCCAAGTTGCAGAATCACCAGCAACAATAAGTTGTATTTCGTAACAACCTCGCCTAAGTTAATGCTAAAGCTCTCGGCGTTGATCAATCTCTGAGGAATGCGCTATGCATCCAACTTTATTAAGTATCGTTGGAGGTGATTGAATGTATATCTAGCCTTTACAATGACTCGCGGTAGCCTGCCGATGTGTCGAGCCACTACTGCTATCCTCCCAGACAAGTCTCGTATCAATTTGTCGACCCCGGAGGGATGGAAGGCTTTGTGGACCATGGGTGCAGGGACCGTTCCCGCGTGTGTGTCAAAGGGCGTCTCCGACTACTAAGCCACACACGCCGTTAATGAATAGAACAAAAAAAGCGAAAATCTTCAGCTAAGAAGAGCTCCACAATGATGAATGGCACACATGAATAGCGCACCAAAGCATACCATGTTTACCGAGAAAAATTCTAACTACTCGCGAAAGTTCTACTTGTTTTTACTTCAGATTATAGATGAAGGTAGTCATAACCAACGATTCTCACTAAACCAAGAGTCCATCCAGTCACTCAGTTACTTGATCGAGGGTGACTAGACTTAAGATCCTTGCCACATCGTTGTACATAGTGGTGGAAAAAGAGACTGTGAAGTGAGAACTATAACGTAAATCCTTGTGGTCGATGCAGTTCCCACTTTGGTAAGCTGAACATCGATAATAACACCAGTTTTAGTATCCTCAAGTGATCTATTTATCGAAACGCAGATGAAGGTCCTGACTGCGTTACTAGCCATACATACTAGCCAAGCAATGCCAAGGTGAATGCTCACATGTAGAGAAATTTTAAAAAGTAATGTTGTCTTCCCTAATAACGGCTTACCGCCTCATCGTGGCTGGAAGAACTTCCTTGGTATTGGGCAGTGATGAAAAGTGGAGGAAGTTCATCGCACAGCAGAGCCTCCCAAAATGAGAAGTCCGACGTTTCCATCCGGAGGCCTATCTATGAGCAAACAAATTCCAAGAATCATCACCATCTTGATACCAAACTAGTCGCATGATAGCAAGTCTTCCTCTCACCCACAAGGGCGGTGACTGCCTAGAGTGGTGACGACATGGAGAAGGATTCACAAGGCTGACGTAGAGACTCCAGGGAGTCATGGTGGTTAAGACCAGCAAATGTTAATTATGTTGGGGCACTCATTACCAGTGAAGATGAGCCACCCAAGTATCTAAGCAAGCAACTAATGTTGTCCTCAACAAATCTTTATATTTCCAAAAAACAGAGATCTCATCAAACATTGTCCCAACAATTGCCGTCAACTCTGCAAAGTCCTGATGAAAGCTGCAAAAAATGAGCTACTCACCTGGAAGTTCGCAACGATCACCATAGCGGCACCTCCAACCATTCCGATACAGAAGCTGATAATATTGACCTTATCCATAGGCTTATCCGAGTCTCGTATTAAAACAGCAATCAAAGAGTATCTGTAAATGAAGAAATTCTCCAGAAAATCTTTGACAAGTTACAAATCGAAGAAATTTTTCTTGAAAAAATCAATCTCGCTTCGACTACAGAAACAACCAGAAAGGAAGCCATTGAAAGTAATGTGTTACCTTAAATAGATGACCACCATCAGTAAGAAAGTGGAGATGTTCAGAAGAAGGCTGAAAACACAGGACTCAGGACGATGATCACCTGCTGCAGAAACATAGGGGAAGATCGCTTCGACATCAGAATGTAGAATGGCAAACACGTAGGTACAGCCTGGAAAGGAAGATGTTGAGGCACTTTACTAGTTGTTTTACAAATATCTAACCCACTCCTACCTGTTCAATGCATGAATGTTATAACATACTTCGATTACACATTAACATCGCTATCATGTTTTTCACCAATATTGATCAATGCTCACTTTTTTTTAAGACTAAAACCTCCTTTAAAATAATATTGTACAGACGACTAAGATGAATAGAGTTCATCTATACCTTCCACAGAAGATCGGTACGTTACTAAAAGAATGTGCCCTGTATGCTCGAATTCTGGGATGGGGAAGGAGACGTCTAGAAACACTATATTTACTTTGATACTCTTGGACGACCCGTCGTCACTAGCTGTGCGGGCCCCAGCATAATCTCCATTTCTAGGAATTTTGCAGGTTTGGTAATTGTGGTTCTCGGAAGTCCCGAGGTCAGCCAGGTCTGTCCCAGCTCATCATCACAGGCAATCGTCGCCTCTGTGGATCATAGGGGGATTTATCATCATGTGACTGGTTTGATAACAAGATGGTAGTGAACCCAGGTATTGATTTACTCTTAGCTCGGCTTGTTGAGGGAAACACTGGACTCCTCGGCTTGGGAGACCCGAACCGAGGTCATCGATAAATTTTCTACCACAGTAATTGGGCCATCCAACGAACAACTTCCAGTTTAACGCCAGAAGCTCCTCAAGCATATTTGTATAGGTATATGAAAGGCGTAGTGGCTAAAACCTAGAAAATTGAAAACTCACCCAAATTGATGGAGAACAAAATCCCGAACAGTATTGGAAGGTGAGCAGCACCGAGATCTCCACACTGAAGCATACCTGAAAACAGAGACCATTTTAGCAAAACAATCGAAAAGCAAACGGAACTTCTACGTTTCTTTACACTACCGCCCCTTCAAACAAACTCGTTAGTTAAAAACAGAAGAACGGCTTAATCATAAGTCCAACTCAACAATAAACCGAAAATTAGTTTAGAAATGCCACTAGCTGACATATCTAGGAACCTACAAGACCATAAGAAATCATTATAAGCATACAACAGTCTGCATCGTAGAGTTGGGAGATACATTCAGATGATCAACCAGTACAACTTAATTTCACAACACATAAAAAATAAAGGTACGTATCACTGCACCACCAAACTCCAGAAATTCGCAACCGCCTAGTGACGTCCAACACTGAATAACGGTCCATTAGCATAGTTCAAAAAACTGAAGGCCACTACCACGTTCGATTACAGACCACGAATAATCTTTTCAGGACCAAATTACTAAGGTGGTTGTGATTACACTATTGTTTGAAAAGAAATGTATGAACTGTAATATACATAAATAGACGTACTGGAACAATTAACCTATTAAGTAAGACCGACTCTGTATTGAACCACTCTAAATATCTAACTGGAAAACTACAGCTGATTCACCTGTGTCATCTGTAGCCCCGTTCATCGTCGAGCGACTCGAGCGGGCGTCCATCTTCCATTTTTCCCTGCCGCGTGCAAAAGTAACCCAGTGGATTCTGCTCGCTCTAGGGTCTCGTCGAACATCATACATTTCTTCTAGACTGTTCATGAAGAACTCTGACCATCGGGTCGGTGGTCTTCCTGCAGTACGTTTGCAAACCAGAGGAATCCAGCCAGTAACAGCTCTTGTCCATCGGTTATCATTCATACGTGTCTGGCCCACCTTATCTTCAACTGTTTGGCGAATAGAACGGCATCTTTGATTTTCGATCGTTGACATAGGTCGGAGCTTCAGAACCCATCTCTTACTTGTGTGAAACGGGATACTCCTATCATCGACCTTTCGACTGCGTGTTCGATAACGCTGAGTGATCTTTCATCCTTCTTACGCAGCGACCAGGTTTCCGACGCATACGTTAGGGCAGGAAGAACCGTTGAGTCGAAAAGGTGGGCACGGAGTCGGGTGTTCTTTGTTCTCTTCACTACATCCTCAATGCTCTTGAAAGCTCCCCAAGCCGCTTGCTTCCTTCTGCTCAGCTCTGGAGCTAAGTCGTTCATCATATTGATTTCCCGACCTAGATAGACACAACTGGAGCATTCGGAGATATTCGTTCCGTTGAGCGTGAATGGGACAAACGAAACCAATCCGTTCTTCATGAACATCGTTTTCTTGAGATTTAGTCGAAGAACAATTTTTCCACACGCTTTATCAAAGTCCGCAAGCATACGTTCCGCTTGGCTAATGTTTGAGGCTATAAGAACAATGTCATCAGGGTGCTAAATCCTTTTCGAAACCTTGCTTGCTCACATGGCTATTCCTCCTCCATGGTTCTGTTAATCCTGTTTAAGATGACTAGAGTGAAAAGTTTGTAGACGACAGACAGCAAGCAGATTGGGCGATAGTTGTCTATATCGTGTAGGTCGCACTTCTTGAACAACAACACGGTCTTGCTGTTCTTCCACTGAGTAGGGGCCTTGCATTCAGACAGGTAACGTGTGAGTCAGTGTGTTTACGAGGACTGGCGGGAGATTCTTCAATTGTTCCGATCCTATCCTGTCCGGACCTGGTGCTGTTCGATTTTTCACCGACGAAATGGCATGTTGGATTTAGTAAGGGAGAACCGGTGGTGCAACATATCCATCCTCCTTTGTTTAATATGACAGAGGGTTGAAGTGGCTGTCGAAGAGATCTGAGTAGTATTTGTAGACGATGATTATGATATGATTCATTCTGATTGATTCTTTCTGATTCTTTCCATTACCATTCTGGACGCTGTAACTCTTCCTCTTGGGCGTCGGAGTACAATTATCTCGGTCTTGTAATTGGCGAAGCTTCGGTGGATTTTGCGAATGCTTTTCCGAGCCTCTGCAGCTTCGACCATTGCTGCTGCTCTTCCCTCTTTAAGATCTTCTTTTATCGCATGTCTGCATTGTTTCGCAAACTCGGGCGTTAGATCGCCTTTGCCTGCAGCTGGTACGATTCCACGCTGGCGTATTAGCTCGGGAGTTTCTGGAGACAGACGTCTCTTGGTGACTTTCGCACTCTCATCTTTCATGGCGCTAACGTGAAGATGTTCAATGAGCCGATCGTATTCCTCGTCGATGTTGTCGACAACGGCGTCTTCCCAACAGCCGACTAATCAGTTGAATAAGTTCCAGTTTGTGGTGGTTTTGGGACTTCGGTTTTTGAATTTTGAGGCTTTTTCTCCTCTTCGCGAGAAATAGAATTCTACACGAAAGAGACGGTGGTCTGATCCCGTGTAGAATTTTGTTACAACAGCGACATCGGTTAGGGTAAACTTGCTATTTACTACGATGTGGTCTATTTCGCTATGGTACTCTCCATTGAGAGAGTCCCACGTCCAGCGTTGACGGTGAAGCTTCTGGAATTGCGAGTTACCATGGATGGTCTTGGTCGCCATGATTTACTCAGAGAGCCGCTCACCCTGTTGGTTCCATTCTAACCAGTGGGTCCCAATGTAGCGTTACTCAGACGATCTTTTTGGTCCAATCTTTGCATTGAAATCTCCAATGATGACCCTGAAGAATGTATGGTCTTCTCCGTGGAGCTTCCTCATGTCCATGTAGAACGCTTCGACTTCTTCTTCGTCATAGTTTGATGCTGGAGCGTAAACGTCCATGATTATCGAAGCCGGTATTGATCCACGTCTTTTTAATCGTAAACGTCTGATTCGGATTGTAAGCTGTTCGATTGAATTGATGTTCATGGACAAACTCGTGTTGACGAGAACGCCGACACCGCTTACTCCCCCACTGTCGCATGTTCCGAGGAATAGTTCTTCTCATGTGTCATAGACAGCGTTGAATGGGTAGCGTCGTCTCGTCTCGGCCAAGCCGATGACGTCCTACCTTATCATTCTTGCTTGCATGAGCAAGTCTTCTATAGAGGACTCGGATCTCGTCACCATATTTCTTGTTCCAGGAAGCTTCCATTGGGCCTGAGATTTTAGCAGCCTCTCCGTACTCGTTGTATTCAACGCTGCGAAATTGGGGGCTCTTTCGGGGTCAGGTGAATGAGGCCCGTTTTTTTTAACTGTATTTAGCATTTTTGATACCCACGTATAGCTTGCTGGGCTTTGAACGTGGGAGCTGGTTGTACTCACGGGTAGCTAGCCAGGCTCTCCCAGAGTGGACATGGAGGTTATTTGTTGGAGGCGACTCCTAACCGCCTCCCATATACTTCCCTGTCACTTGATTGCAGGCTTTTGGCCGAGTTGACTCGTAGAATACAATCCGCATAGAGCGAGAACGCACTCACACACGCATGCATGAATACGCCTAGCAAATACAGAAAGTATGTGCCAAAGCGGTGCAGCAGAAACAGGGAGTCCATTCCCTGGATCAACCTGCGTCTCAGGGAAGCAATGGTCGCTTTTGGTCCGCGATTAACCCCATATTCGCCACCTGGGGACGCACCACGTAGCCTCGCGACTAACCGGCTCGAGATCCCTCATATGAGGGAGATCCGTGGCCTCATGGAGTATAAGCAGGGAAACTAGTGAAAATCTTTATGATCCTGACTATACCTGAAGGGCTTCCATGATTGCTTCCATCTCATACGAGTTGAAAGCTTTCTTTAAATCGATGAAAGTGCGACAGAACGGCCTTTTGTACTCTCGCGATACTTCAATGAGCCTCGTTATCGTGTGAATGTGGTCCATCGCATTAAATGCTTTTCGAAACCCTGTTTGTTCTCATGCCTGCCCTTAGTGCAGTGTACTGTCAATCCTGTTTAGGATGACTCGAGTGAAAAGTTTGTAGACCACAGACAGCAAGCAGATTGTGCGTTAGTTGCCTACATCCATCCTTCTTTATTTCATATGATGGAAGTTGGGCGTGGCTATCAAAAAGATCTGAATAGTATTCGTGAATGATTTTCTCCATTGCCTTTTTGGGCGCTGTTACTGTTCCGCCTGCACGTAGGAGTGCAACCATCTCGGTCTCGTAAATGGCCAAGCTTGGGATGTTGAATGAGTCGATCGTATTCCTCGTCGATGTTATCGACATCGGCATTTTTCCAAGAGGCGAGTAATGATTTGAATAAGTGCCAGTTTGTGGTGGTTTTAAGGCTTCGGTTTTTGAATTTTTCGGGTTTTCTCTTTTTCGCGAGAAATAAAATCTTGCACGAAGGAGGTGATCGTCTGATCCAGTGTGAAATTTTGGGACAGCAGCGACATCGGTTAGACAAAACCTTCTATTTACTATGATGTGGTCTATTTCGTAATGGTGCTCACCATTGGAAGACTCCATGCCTGGCGTTGAGTGTTGGTTTCAGGAATTGTGAGTTACCATGGATAGTCGTGGTCGCTTTGATAAACTCAGAGAGCCGCTCACCCTGTTCGTTCTATTCTAATCCGTGGGTACCAATGTGAAGTTCCTCAGACGTTCTTCTAGGTCCAATCTTGGCATTGATACCTCCAATGATGACCTTGAAGAATGTATGGTCTTCTGTCTAGAACTTCTCCAAGCCCTTGTAGAACCCTTCGACTTCTTCGTCATATTTTGATGTTGGCGTTTAAATGACGAAGATTGTCAAAGCCGGTATTCACACAAGCGCACACGCATGCATGAATACACCTAGCAAATACAGAAAGTATGTGCCAATGCGGCTCATCATAAACTGGGAGTCCATCCCCTGGATCCACCTGCGTCTCAGGGAAGCAAAGGTCGCTTTTTGTCTGCGATTAACCACCTATCCGCCACCTGGGGACGCGCCACGTAGCCTCGCGACAAACCGGCTCGAGATCCCTGAGGGATATCCGTTGACAACTGATTATCAGGTGCCAATTATGATAAAACTCCAAATATGTTAGGCAAATTTTGTGAAAATATTTGAGAGCACAAATCTGTTAGCAAAAGCACTTGGATGTGCTTTTGTTTGCAAAGACGTAGATTGTATTTGTAGTATTAAAAATCCGGTCAGATTTATATGTCTGAGGCAATAAAGCAGTGAATTCGCAATTCGCAATTCGCAATAAAGCAGTGATGGTGAATTCGTATCAAGGTTGTATTCTAGGTACACTGTCACAAGGTAAACACTCCAGTCTGTAAAGGTTATTTTGATCGAAGGCTTATCTACTAAAGAATCCTGAAAACTACAGTGAAGCTTTAAACGTAGGTTCGATTCCATAAGAAGCATCTTTATGAAATATATGCAATGTGATGGTCGTGTAAGTTTTTCAGATGAAGATGACAAACTGATGTTAATAGTTTTAGTGACGTTTTAGCGCAAATTACTCTTCTTTCTGCCTGGTTTAAGCATTTTGGCGTTAACTGAGGGCTCCTCGAGACAATTGATAGCTGATGTTTCTTCGTGATACTAAGGTCTTAGCAGTGCCTCTACAATCGTCAATGTTACTCCACTCATTGTTCGAATGGTGGTTCCAAGGTAATGAAATAAACAGTTGAAGGTCTTAGGTCTTGTGAGGAGAGGCTGCCTAAATAAAGTTATTTAGCAGCACACTTTTATACAGGAAATCATAGATTGCTTTCAGTGTCGTCACCATCTAAATGTTGTTCTAAAAGATTAGAGGAACGACATGAGAAGTAGAGAAACAGTTCGTGGAATGACAATGGATTGTGACAGAACCACTTGAACACATTATCTGAATCCACTCATATAAAATTGTCTTGGAAAACGCTAGCTATAAATGAACCACATTCTACCTAACTCAAAAAAAAATCTTCTACTTCCGTTTCCAATGACAAGCCTTTTTTTGGTTTTAAGCCTGATCACCCGAAAGCATGGCGAATGATTTTCTTTCTTCGAACAGTTCCCTTTACAAACACCTTAAAACTTCCATTGAAATCGTTCGCCGTTCAGGAATAACAAAGGTATTTTGTCTGAAATCTTCGAACAACTATTGTGCGTGTTCAGGTCGAATTACTGTGGCTGTAATGGCGACGACGGAGCTCAAACTTCACCCGCACCACAGTTTTATAACAACCTCGTGCTTGCTTACCAATGCAACGATTGATATCACACTCGTTCTACATGAATTTCGCAGTGAATTTTGTAACTGGTTACTAGTCAGAGCAACACATGCCATGTCTGAACGATCATATAGCAAACTATTCTGCGAATAGTTACTGTTCTTTTATATTATCGCGCGTACCCGTAGTAATGACAACATCAACAGCTCCTCATATAATTTAGCAATCTTGCATTATGAAAATGCTTTGTTCTCATTTAGAAGAGCTTTGCTTGCAAGAAGCAGCCTTTGTTGTACCAAACCCTTTGTGTAAGAGGAAATTTTTTGAGTTGTTTCTGTTAAACGCCCTCATGCGTACCGTAAAACGAATAGCAAAAAGTTGCTCGGAAGAGCTATCTTCCTTTATATGGTCTGGTCAGCGAATATTTTCAAAAAATTCAGGGTACATGGTAAGATACCGCCTTCTCGGGACACATTTGAAAGTTTTCGTGAGTTGCTATCCTATTCGTTTGGTTAGGGCCCTTGCGCTCTTTGTATTTACCTTCTGCTTTGCACCGTGTACATGATCCAACTTGTTATCCCTTACGGGGCGAGATCGCTATTATACATTAACCTTATTCTTCTGTCATTCACCTTTTAACATATTAACCGCATTGTGCGGTCGTTATTTGTTAATGTTAACACAAGCTTGCATTTACTCATTAGTACGATAACCCAATCACAATGCTATCACAGGCTTACACATGGTGTGTAACCCTATTTTGTTCTCATTAAGTCAGGAATATTGCGTTTTCACGTGAAACCATTTATTTATGCTTACTCCTTGTATCAATATTTATGTATTCCATATCATGCATGCAAATCACATATTCTTCGAAGCCTCCTGTTAGGGCCCAGTGTTACACTTACTTATTAACGCGTTTGCAACATGGCCTCTTGCACTGTTTCGGTGTTGGCACATCGTCACTCTTGCAGTATTGTTGTTATAAACTGTTTTATCACATAATACCAGGTATTGCTCCGTGACAACGCCGGAAAAGTATCGCTTGGCAACTTTTTACGAAGACTATCATTTTACCTTTAGGTAGTGTCTATTCGGTGCCGAGAACGACTCCAAGTCTAATTTCCATTAGTAGCTTATATGCCATGGGATCATAGTATGACCACAAATATGTGCATAGAGTCACTGACGACATCGTCAAAAGCGTTTGTTGTAACAGACTACTTCACTAGCCTTTTATCTAAGGCAATAGGTGGAGAAGCACTTAAACAAAATACTGGCCAAGTGGAAATTTCTGTCAATGTTGATGGTAGCTGAGCTGTTCAGCCTTTTAGGTTTGGGAACTGTGTATTACGCTGCTTTGTAGATAACGTTGTTAATCCGAATTTTTCGTTCTCTTCTTCTAAATGAGAAGAATAGACAATAAAGAATAATCTTTTGCAAAATGTTAACATAGTTAATAAAAAACGTTTATTACTCATCTCCAAATACTTTGAAACCACGTCGTTGTAGAGCATGTTGCACGTCCTTCTCCAGAATTGTTTTCCTTCTTGCTCCGATGCGGTATACTGCTGCGTCATAAAGAACATCTTCCAGAAAGGCCTCAATAAACAGCACCGCCTGTTCGTATACCTCATTTCGTAGACGTTTCACACCTACCGTAGCGGCTAAGCGACGAACGGCCGGCTTGGAAATTTCACAAGACCTGACGCACCTTTTCCGCCTCAAAATCCTGTCGTTCGGATGGGAGAGGTTCAAAGCTGTCTCCTGAGGGCTTGATGTTCTCGTGCTTGACCGGCTGGAAGAAACGCTCCTGCTCGTAGCGTGCGTCGACGATGTACGTTGGGTTGGTGATGTAGTGAGCTCGCCATTATCGACCAAACGTCTAGCCATCGCTTAAAATAATAGCCGATTAATTAGCTACCCTTAGAGAAATTGCTTTTATAGGCTGTCGGCTTACCACTTCGCGACACCTGTTATCGGACATTCGGTTTGTAACATCGCTCTCGAGCGGTGGGCGACTAATCTTTTTTATCTTCTTCCAGTACTGTGATATACTATTTTGGTTGCTATACTTTATATGGGCCTATAAATATATAAATATATACTATATATACATATATACTATATACTATATATATTATATATATACTATAATATATAATATATACTTACATATGTATCCACGAATCTCTCTCATATGAGGGATCTCGAGCTGGTTAGTCGGGAGGCTACGTGACGCATTCCCAGGTGGCGGATAGGGGGTTAATCGCGGACCAAAAGCGACCTTTGCTTAACTAAGACGCAGGTGGATCCTGGAAATGGACCCCCTGTTTCTGCTGCGCCGATTTGGTAGATGCGTGTGTGAGAGCGTTCTTGCTCTAGGCGGATTGTATTCTACGAGTCAATTCGGCCAAAAGCCTGCAAACAAGTGAAAGGAAAGTGTATAGGAGGCGGTTAGAAGTCGCCTTCAACAAGTGAGCTCCATGCTCACTCCAACAGAGCCTGGCAAGCTATCTGTAGGTACTCCCAGTGCCACGTTCAGGGCCCAGCAAGCTATACGTGGGTATCAAAAATGCAAAACACAGTAATAAAAACGGGCCTCATTCCCCTAACCCCGAAAGAGCAACCAATTTCGCAGCGTTGGGTGGGACGAGTACGGAGAGGCTGCTAAAATCTCAGGGCTAGTCAGGGAGTCCCTACTCAGCACATAAAGATTCTTCGTGAGCTGCAGAATAATTTCACAACCAAAATTCCACCATTCTACAACGATGTTAACATTGACGTCAAAATAGGGATCGGGTAGGGCGACACCGTCTCGTCAAGATTATTTATCGCCACCCTCCTGAACTTCATGCGAACATTGGAGTGGAATAATATGAGGGTCAAAATCGAAGGCTGGCAAATACACCATCTTCTCTTTGCTGACGGCATCGTCCTTATAACACCAGACATTAGCTAAGCGGAACGCGTGCTTGACGACTTTGATAAATCGTGTGAAAAGTCTTTGACTAAATTTCACAAAAAAGATGTTCATGAGGAACGGATTGGTTTCGTATGCGCCATTCACGCTCAACGAAATGAATGTCTCCGAAGGCTCCAGTTATGTCCATCCAGATCGCTAATTCAGCATGGTGATTGACTTAATTTCTGAGTTAAGCAGAAGGAAACAAGTGGCTTGAGAAGCTGTCGAAAGCATCGAGGATGTAATCAGGAAAACAATGAGCGCCTGACTCCGACAACTTTTTCGACTTCACTTTGCTTCCTGCCTTAACGTATGTGTCAGAAATCTTGTCGCTGCGTGAGCAGCATGAAATATCATCCAGCGCTATTGAACCCATGGCCGAAGAGATGATGACAGATTTTCCTTCTCTTATTTACTATCTACTGGATATGAAGGCCACCAAAGTTAAAAATAACCATCTGCTTTAGTTTTGGCGTTAACAGTTCCTCTTTTCAGTATTAAGTGGAAATGATAATTTCTCCTCTGGGGTCTGGCAATTTGGATAATCAACACTATCATACAGTTTTGTCAGTTTCAGCGTTATCAAGATAATTAGGGCCTTCTATGTCGTTGTTATCGCTATCGAACGTGCAGACGAAAGGACGATGCTGGGAGTATCCCGTTTCACACAAGTAAGGGATGGGATCCGAAGCTCCGAACTGCGCCAACGATCAGAAGTCAAAGATGCCGTTCTGTACGCTAAACAGTCGAAGATAAGATGGGCCGGACACTTAATGCGTGTGAATGACAACCTATGGACAAGAGCCGTTAGTGAATGGATTTCTCGGAATGTCAAACGTGCTGCGGGAAGACCACCAACGCGATGGTCAGAGTTCTTTTCGGAATGCCTAGAAGGAAGACATGATTCTGAACCAGACCTCAGAGCGATCAGAACCCACTGGGCTGCTCTTGCACACGACAGGTAAAAGTGGGAGATTTGCGGAGAGAGACAAAGACAAGACAAAACAGACAAATAAACTCCACGTCGACTCTGAGAGACAATGGTAAGTTACCGGTGAATATACCCAGCCCCACGTTCAGCGTTCATCGAGCTAGAAGTGGGTATCAAAAAACTAAACAGTAAAATTGACGGGCCTCATCCCACTCAACCCGAAAGCGCCTCCGATTCGGCACCGTTCGGTAGGACAACCACGGAGACGATTCCGAGAACCTCAGAGCCATTCTGTGCTGTCTAAATCGCAAAGAATTAAGGTGAATCTGAGAACCAAGAATCTGCGCCTATGATGCACGCACACCAGCATCCGACTGCTCGATAGAAGACTTGATCATGCAAACAAAAAAGATAAGGTATGACGTCTCGGCTTGAACGAAACGAGACGATACCGCATGTTGAATGCCGTCTATTACATCAGAAAAGAACTATTCCACGGAACATGGAACAGTAGAAAAATCGGCGGCATCGGCGTTTTCGTCAACAAGAATTTGGCCATCAACATCGAATCGTTCGAACAACGAAAACCGCAAATCGGATGTTTAAGATTGAAGGAATGTGGATCAATACCAGCTTCAACAATCTTCACTGCTTACGCATCGACATCAAGCAATGACGAAGAAAATGTTGAAGCATTTTATATTCACTTAGAGAAGTTCTAAAGAGAAGACCGTGCATTCTTCAAGGTCATCATTGGAGATTTCAACGCTAAGATTGGAGCCAGAAAAACGTCTGAATAACGTCGCATTGGACGGATTAGGCTGGAACGGACAAGTTGAGCGGCGTCTGAGTTCACCATGACAGCAAAGAGCATTCATGGTAACTCGCAATTCCAGAAGAGCCACCTTCAACGCTAGACGTGGGAGTCTTTCAATGGAAAGTACTATAACGGAACAGACCACATCATTGTAAATAGAAGGGTTTGCCTAACCAATGAAACTGTTTTACCGAAATTCTACAAAGGATCAGATCATCGCCTCTTTCTTGCAAGATGTTGTTTCTCGCTGAGAAGATAAAAAGTCTCTAAATTCAAAAAACAAAGTCCCAAAACCACCATAAACTGGGAATTGTTCAATTCATTAGTCGGTCAATGGGAAGATACCGTTTCTGATAACATCCGTAAGGTATACGATCAGAGAGAAGAGCAGCAATTGTGTTCGAAGTTGCAAAGGATGGGAAAGAAATTCGCAAAGCCCACTGAAGCTTCGCCAATTACAGAACCAAAATGACTGCATTTCGAAGCCCAGAACAACTGCTCACGATTACTGCTTAGATCTCATTAACAGGCATGTCCTCCTTCCCTCATATGAAATAAAGGAGAATGTGCATATCGTACTATAGCTTCTCCCTCCCGAAATCGGACATGCTATTTCGTCGGTGAAAAATCGCACAGAAACAGGTCCGGACAGGATAAGTTCTGAAAAGCTGAGGAATTTTGCTCTAGTTCTCATAAACACACTGGATTCGCTTTTCAGAAGTTACCTGTCTGGATTTAAGGCCTCTACTTAATAGAAGACCAGCATGACCGTGCTATTCTTCAAGAATGGTATAACCTCCACGATATCGGCAATTATCGCCATGTCTGCTTACAATCTGTCGTCTACAAACTTTTCACTCGAAA
The DNA here is from genome assembly GCA_009735665.1 of Angiostrongylus cantonensis. NCBI lineage: Eukaryota > Metazoa > Nematoda > Chromadorea > Rhabditida > Metastrongylidae > Angiostrongylus > Angiostrongylus cantonensis. The sequence continues at coordinate 154,998 of MQTX01000266.1, read as the reverse complement.
CATCCTAAACAGGATTGATAGAACACTATGCGAAAGAGAGCCCTGTGAGCAAACAGGGTTTCGAAAAGGATTCAGCACGATGGATGACATCCGCACGATAACAACATTCATTGAAGTACCGCGAAAGTACACGGGACCGCTCTGTCTCATATTCTTTGACTTGAAGAAGGCTTTTCCTCCCAATGGTTTACCGCCTCCTCGGTGGCTGGAAGATGTTTCTGGGTGTCGGGCTACAACGTACAGCGGGGAGATTCATGGCCCTGGCAGGGTCTTCCAAGCTGAGAAAGGGTCCGGCATTTCCATCAGAAGGCCTAGCTAAGAGTAAACCAATACCAGGATTCAACATCATCCTGGTGCACAAGAGCCGTTAGTGACTGGATTCCTCTCGATAATAAATGTGCTGCAGGAAGACCACCGCCCCGATGGTCAGAGCTCTGCATGAAACGCCTAGAAGGAATGTTTGATGCTCGACGAGTCCCCTACAGCGAGTAGAATCTACTGAGCTATTCTTGCACGCGACAGGGAGAAGTGGGAAATTTACTGGCGCCCGCCCGAGTCACTCGACGATCAACGGGACGACACGTGATGCAGGTGACCATATAAATCTTTAACCATATGTGAAAAATACCAGTGTTTACAAGTAATGTTACACTATCGTACAAGAACTGAAGAAGAATGGTACTAAAAACTACTGCCAGATTTGCTTGCATATTGTGATCTATGACCTATAAAACGCTGCTGAAGGCCCCTTTGGCATAAAGGGTGAGGGAGAAACGAGGATTCATAAAGTACTGCACTTGGGAGACGTCTAGATCGTCAATAGACCCAAGTAGGTTTCTAAGAAGAAGTAATTGTCTATTATATTCATCTTTTTACACCAATGTAGCTATATCCATTCGTTTTGCATAGGGCATTCATCACTTTACCAATTATTTCACTATTTTGTGGATAAAATTTGACAAATATCACGTTACCTCAAATTTGCAAAGAAGGATTCCTGCATGAATGTATATTGTCTTAATTATCTCATTCTTCATTACAAAGTGAAATTTTTGAAAGTAAGTCTTTTGTTGTAACCACTTACAGACAGATCGGCTCTAATGTATATCGAATTGTTGGTTACTGGTAAACCATATTAAATCAGTGTTAAAGAAAAAAGATAGAGCACTTGAAAACACTCTTAATCTTTTCCCGATATCACCCTACAAAGTCGCCAAGAAGAAGAGTTACATCCAACCTGGCACGATGACACTTGCGCACTGCTGAAAACGAAGTAGTGAAGAGTTAAAAAAAGACTAGATAACTGAAACAAGACCCTTAAAACAAGGATGAAAGTTGTAAAATACGGTTTCTACTTCATAGATCGGTGACCCTCATGAATCCAAAAGTAAGCACAGACAACGTTTTTCTCGTTCATCATTAAGGATAATAAAGGATAAAGCTCTCGGCGTTGATTAATCCCTGAGAGATTCACCATGGATACGACTTCATTAGGCATCGTTAAAGGTAGCTGGAATTCATATCTGGCCTTTACAATGACTCGCAGTGACCTACCGATGTATCGAGCCAGTGCTGCTAACCTCCCAAACAAATCTGGTCCCAATTTGCAGACCACAGAGTGATGGATGGCTTGGTGGGTTATGGGCGCAGGGATCGACTCTACGTGTTTGTCGCAGTGGCGCCTCCAACCACTACGCCACGCGTGCCCTACCGATGTAGTATTGCGTTATAAATTTTGGTGAATGTTATAACGATTTGTGATCAAATTTCGAATACCGCCATGGGACAAGGAGAAAGAATATTAGTGTAACGGTAGTAATGAAAGAGATTACTTCATCTTGAAACCAACTGGAAGGAAAATCCGAAGACGCGAAAGAGTATACCGATGTGAAAAACGATGTTTCCCTTTTTTTAACTAAGTAAAGTTATCAAGCCAATTAATGTGTCATTCGCATTTCTTTAGTTTGGTATAAGATCAGAGTTGCCAGGAAACAATCGGAAAGTATTACAGGTTTAACCTTAGGTGGTTCGCAAGATAATAGCAGATTTCAACCCACATTTCTCAATTGCATAGCCTAAGCTCAAAAAAATTTTTAGCAATCTAAGCAAAGCCACTAAGATCTACACATTTTTGCCAAGGAAAAACTATTTTGTTTCTACCAGTTGCTTAGAATTCTGGTCTTGTAGAAGAGGTGATGTCGATGGAGGCTGTGTTTGCTTCGTCTTGATTCTCAAGCCATTTTTCGCACAAGCATTTGTGGAAATGTTCGAGTAAATGATAACCAGTAGCCGGAAGGGATGGCGTTAATGGTTGTTGAGGTAGAGTTACGTAGCCCAGCTCATTCACCCTTGATAGCGTTGCATGCATGAAATGAGGCCGTAGGTGGGTGGTGCGGCGTGCTGTAGCAGGTAGGAAGGATCAACGAAGAATCTAAGCAAGTAAGCTTTTCAGTTTACCATTTTATTAGTCAGCTTTTCTCTATTGCTTGATCAAATCATCACATAGCTAATTAATCTTTGCCAATTCATCGGTAAAACTTTAAACAGATAGGGATGGTGATAAGCTGATGGCATCACGTTTACGTAGGAAAACTCAGAGTTGGGTGAACAAGGGCTCTCGGCGTTGTCAATGCATTCGACTTCACTGAACATCGCTGGAGGTGAGTGCATGCATATCTGGCCAATACAGTGACTCGCGATGCCGTACCGTTTTATTGAACCAGTGTTGCTATCCTGCCAGACAAATCTGGCACCGATATGCTATAGAGAACTTTCCTTTCGAAAAGTTCTCTATCTTTCTGAACAATGGTATTCGATGACCGTGTGGCCGCCTCGCAGTCACACATCAAACACAGCAATGTAACTTTAATACTTCCCTCGGTTTCATTATTCAAGTTTGAGGCTGGTACGACACTTACAACAGCTAAAAGATCCGCGTGGCTAAAATTCAACACAAACTTCAACACTCCAACTCGCCGCTGTCATTTGTTACATATGCCGACCCCGGAGAGATGGAAGGCTTGATGGGCCATGGGCGCTGGGATCGATTCCACATGTTTGCTACACTGTGCCTCCAAGCACTGTGTTACACGCACCATCTTAACCCAGAGTTGAACAGGTGATAATAGGTCTTAAAGCAAGAAATCATGAAATTCTTCAATATGTCGATTTAATGCTGTCCAATAATGTGGTTGCGAAAGTATGCTAATCACGGAGAAGTTATTAGCATGATTTCCTCGTCTGTTTGTGTTTTGAGGCCCACAATAAACTTATCCTCACCGTTTAGGACGTTAATGGCGCTATCTAAGAAAGAAAGAATCATTATATATTTTGCTTTTATGAAAAGACCATGGATTTAGACACCTTTTATCGAAGGAGGAAACGAGTTAATCAATAGTTGACGAAGAAACCTTGACGACTCATCGACGAGCCTAATATGCTGCTAGCAATTATTCTATCGTCAAGAACAGCAAATGCAAACACGCAAGATTCCGCGCCCAGTGCAAAAGAAACTCACTCATCTCCCTTCAGTCCCCAATTTGGTAGAAGACTTAACAAGGAAAGCAAATTTATGACTTACTAAAACCGTAAGCTACCGGAAGTGGCTGCATAAGAGGAATATGCAGCCAGTTATTTCTATGGTGCTACAAATTGAGGCGAATAATGGTGCAGCCTAATAAATGGATGGATCAAAGCCGAATCCATTATCTGTTGTCCGCAAAAATTAGTTGTTTTAACTGGGCTCGTTTTTCGGGAATGGAAGAATTATGATAACTTTGGTAGTAGTAATTCCAATCAGTCGATGATTAACGAAGAAGAATACGATTCAGTGGCTTGGGGTAGTAGTCGTGATTGTCACTGACTTTCTTTAACCAGTTGCTATAGCTATCCCAGGATTCGTTTGATCTTGAAAACCCAAAAACCTTTCTCAAACCTTTATTATGATACCCTTACGTCTTTTGCATTATAACTGGAAAGAAGTTAACCATTGCCCTTTGTTTTTCCATTTTATCCAGCAAAGTTTAGTAACAGCATGATTTCATTTGAGGAACTTTTTGTAGATTTTGTGTCCTATATAGTCGGAAACTATTATCACCGACAATCAATGGTGCTCTTCTTGAGCAGTAACGCTGTTGAAGGGTATCGGGTAGATCACCATTTCCACATGATGATGCAGTCAGAAGTGAGAAGTTTCCGGTGATTTCCGTAATCATAATTCCCAAACTGATCAGGGGTGTAATTCTTTGTTTCGCCGGATTTCGCCTTCCTCACAGCCTAGAAAGGTCACGTTGACTGCAATCTACATGGCCAAACACCTCCATAACCAAACAGAGAAAATGCTAAACCAAAACTTCAATCACATTGAACACAGAGTCCTTGCACACTCACCGCATTCTATGAACACTTCCACTTAATATGTTATGTGGAGACCAACCGCGCAGTGTTCACATGGAAACGCAGTGTGCCCATCCCATTAGAATAACAGACTTTTATACTGCCCAATACCACGCGTGATAATGAGGCATTCCTCCCTGTGGTTCCCTTTTCGGATTCTTGAAATTAATCCAAAATGCCTCTAGTCTTAAGCTCTTGTGTTCTCCATTCTTGCACGAGGATCGTAACCTCTACTGCATAATCTTCCCCATTATGTCTCTGCGTCCCATGCTTTTGCCTAGTGGAGTATTTGGTCTACGTTTGCCGACTAAGCGTCCCTTTATACGGATGCAGAGTGCTATACGCTTGTATGTAAACAAAGAAATAAAATAACCACTCGTCTTTGCTAAATAAAAGTAGAAAGAATTATTCCATCAGTGCCGAGGTTAAGAGAAAGTCGGACGTGAGAGTTACTAAAAGATGTTCCAGCAAGATACTTCCGACCTCGCAAAAAGTGGTTTTCTCTCGATAGTTTCTGAGTAGAACTGAGAACACTTCTCCAAAATTCCATCCGATGTCATCAGAAAAAAGTCGTTTTTTACACATTATAGTTTGCAAATCCGACGAAAGTTAAAAAAAGTTCCAAACGCCACGTTGTCGAATATGAGTTGAGCTGGGCACGTAATGCGTATAAGCGACAAGCGATGGACAGGAGCCGTTAGCAACTGGATTCCTTGGGCTGTCAAACACACAGCAGGAATACCATCGACCTGCAGACAGAGTTCTTCACGAAAATTCTAGAAGAACGATGTGATGCTCGAGTCCCTAGATTAAGCAGAGCCAACTAGCCTGCTGTTGGACACGGTGCGAGAAAACTGGAAGCTTTACTGGGCACACCTGCATCAATCGCCAATCGACGTTACAATAGGTAATACAGGTGATGAGTTCGATCTCCAATACAGAAACAGAGTCACCTATTCCGTTGTTGGTGAAAAACGCACTGAGGAAACTCTGTTATATGCGACCAACACTATTTACATGGACCCCAGTATTTTGGTAGCCTATATTGAAGCAATCGAATCATAAACTATAACATAGTAACAAGTTATTTAATAAAATGACGAATCTCAAACTACAGTTCTTAAAATTAATCGCATTCACTGCTATACATATTTATAAATGTGTATGTATATAATGTACATAAGCGCATATATGCATACCACCTGTATCGCCTGTAGTCCTATCGATCACCGAGTGACTCTAGCGGACGCCAGTAAATCCTCTATTTTTCTCTGTCGCGTGCAAGAGTAGCTCAGTGCGTTCTACTCGCTTTTGATATCCCGAGGAATCCAGTCACTAACAGCTCTTTTCCATCGGTTATCATTCATACACATTACGTGTACGGCCCACCTTATCTTTGAGTGTTTGGCGTATAGAACGTCATCTTTGATTTTTGATCGTTTACGCAGGTCGGAGATTCGGATTTCCTCCATTACATCCGTGACACGGGATACCCCTAGCATCGTCCTTTCGACTACGCGTTCATTAACGCTGAGTGATTTTTCACCTTGTTTACGCAGAGACCAGGTTTCTGACTCATACGCCAGGGCAGGAAGTACCGTTGAACCGTTGAGTTGAAAAGGTGGACACGGAGTCGGGTGTTCATTCTCTTCTTCACTACCTCTTGAAAGCACCCATGCCTCTCGTTTCATTCTGCTATGTTGATTTCCCGACCTAGAGAGACGTAAGTGGAGGAATCGGAGATATTCGTTCCGTCGAGCGTGAATGGGGCATGCGAAACCGATGCATTCCTCATGAACATCGTTTTTGTGAGATTTAGTTGAAGGCCAATCTTTCCACAGGCTTTATCAAAGTCGTCAAGCATTCGTTCCGCATGGCTAATGTTTGGTATGATAAGGTCAATGTCATCAGCAAAGCGAAGGTGATGTAACTGCCGACTATCGATTTTCACTCCCATATTATCCCATTCCAATGTTCCCATGATGGAGGGTGGCGGTAAATAATTTTGGCGGGATTGTATTGCCTTGCCTAACTCCTCTTTTGGCGTCAACTTTAATATCGTTGTAGAATGGTGAAATTTTGGTTGTGAAATTTTTGAACAGTTCACGAAGAATCCTTATGTACTGAATAGGGACTCCTTGACTACCGAGGGCTTCCATTACTGCTTCTATCTCAATTTGAACATCGTTTTTGTGAGATTTAGTTGAAGGCCAATCTTTCCACAGGCTTTATCAAAGTCGTCAAGCATTCGTTCCGCATGGCTAATGTTTGGTATGATAAGGTCAATGTCATCAGCAAAGCGAAGGTGATGTAACTGCCGACTAATCTTTGATTTTTGATCGTTTACGCAGGTCGGAGATTCGGATTTCCTCCATTACATCCGTGACACGGGATACCCCTAGCATCGTCCTTTCGACTACGCGTTCATTAACGCTGAGTGATTTTTCACCTTGTTTACGCAGAGACCAGGTTTCTGACTCATACGCCAGGGCAGGAAGTACCGTTGAACCGTTGAGTTGAAAAGGTGGACACGGAGTCGGGTGTTCATTCTCTTCTTCACTACCTCTTGAAAGCACCCATGCCTCTCGTTTCATTCTGCTATGTTGATTTCCCGACCTAGAGAGACGTAAGTGGAGGAATCGGAGATATTCGTTCCGTCGAGCGTGAATGGGGCATGCGAAACCGATGCATTCCTCATGAACATCGTTTTTGTGAGATTTAGTTGAAGGCCAATCTTTCCACAGGCTTTATCAAAGTCGTCAAGCATTCGTTCCGCATGGCTAATGTTTGGTATGATAAGGTCAATGTCATCAGCAAAGCGAAGGTGATGTAACTGCCGACTATCGATTTTCACTCCCATATTATCCCATTCCAATGTTCCCATGATGGAGGGTGGCGGTAAATAATTTTGGCGGGATTGTATTGCCTTGCCTAACTCCTCTTTTGGCGTCAACTTTAATATCGTTGTAGAATGGTGAAATTTTGGTTGTGAAATTTTTGAACAGTTCACGAAGAATCCTTATGTACTGAATAGGGACTCCTTGACTACCGAGGGCTTCCATTACTGCTTCTATCTCAATTGCGTCAAAGGCCTTCTCTAAATCGACGAAAGTGAGACAAAGCGGTCTTTTGTACTCTCGCCATACTTCAATGAGCCTCGTTATCGTGTGAATGTGGTCTATCGTACTAAATCCTTTTCAAAACCCTGCTTGCTCACATGGCTATTCCTCCTCCATGGTTCTGTTAACCCTGTTTAAGATGACTCGAGTGAAAAGTTTGCAGACGACAGACAACAAGCAGATTGGGTGATAGTTGCCTATATCGTGTAGGTTGCCCTTCTTGAACAACAACACGGTCTTGCTGGTCTTCCACTCAGTAGCGATCTTGCATTCAGACAGGTAACGTGTGATGAGCCGAGCCAGTGTGTTTAAGAGGACTGGCGGAAGGTTCTTCAGAAGTTCTGATCTTTTCCTGTCTGGACTTGGTGTTGTTCGATTTTTCACGGACGAAATGGAATTTTGGATTTCAGAAGGGATAACTGGAGGTACAACATATTGATTTTTCTTTATTTCATATGATGGAAATTGCGCGTTACTATCAAAAAGATCTGAATAATATTCGTGAATTATTTTCTCCGTCGCCTTTCTGGACGCTGTAACTGTTCCGTCTGGGCGCCGGACTCCATGCTTTTCCCATCCTCTGCATGTGCGACTGTAACTGCTGCTCTTCTTTCTTTAAGATCTTCGTTTATTGCCCGTCTGCATTGTTTTGCTGGTTCGTGTTTGTCCTACACACGCCATTAATATTCGTCATCAATACAGCATGAAAGCCCGTCAGATAAACGATAAGGAGGACATCGCTTCTATTTTTTCTCCACGTACGAAGCTAATTATTTTAATAAAAAAAGGCGACCAGAGAAACAATGAGGATGCAGTTCGCCTCTGTTTATATCGTGTAGGTTGCCCTTCTTGAACAACAACACGGTCTTGCTGGTCTTCCACTCAGTAGCGATCTTGCATTCAGACAGGTAACGTGTGATGAGCCGAGCCAGTGTGTTTAAGAGGACTGGCGGAAGGTTCTTCAGAAGTTCTGATCTTTTCCTGTCTGGACTTGGTGTTGTTCGATTTTTCACGGACGAAATGGAATTTTGGATTTCAGAAGGGATAACTGGAGGTACAACATATTGATTTTTCTTTATTTCATATGATGGAAATTGCGCGTTACTATCAAAAAGATCTGAATAATATTCGTGAATTATTTTCTCCGTCGCCTTTCTGGACGCTGTAACTGTTCCGTCTGGGCGCCGGACTCCATGCTTTTCCCATCCTCTGCATGTGCGACTGTAACTGCTGCTCTTCTTTCTTTAAGATCTTCGTTTATTGCCCGTCTGCATTGTTTTGCTGGTTCGTGTTTGTCCTACACACGCCATTAATATTCGTCATCAATACAGCATGAAAGCCCGTCAGATAAACGATAAGGAGGACATCGCTTCTATTTTTTCTCCACGTACGAAGCTAATTATTTTAATAAAAAAAGGCGATCAGAGAAACAATGAGGATGCAGTTCGCCTCTGTTTTCTTTTTTTTTCAAAATACCTGGAAGCAATAATGTTGACATGGGTGTGAAGAATATCAATCATTTGCTGGAAAGTATAGTATCGATAGTGAGTACCGATGTCAGACATCGGTCATGGCAATTTGACCTCGTCCTTGAGACCATCAAACGCTCCTTGCCTCCGGGGTCGACTAAGTGATACCAGTGATACCTGCTTGGGAGAATAGCAGTACTCACTTGGCACATCGAGAGGCCACCTTAAGTTATTGTACAGGTTAGATATGCATTGTCAACCCTACTAATGTTTGATGAAGTCGAATGCGTGGCGAACCGAACGACTAATCGACTGATCAAATCCGAAGGCTTCATTATTTTATGCTTTATAGTGTGGAATGATTTATGTGTCCAGTAACATAAGAACGAATTTCTTCCGGGCTACTAAACAAAATTTATCCCATTCACGTATTCACATGTTCCTGCTTTCACATCATACTTTCACGTCGTTCATCCACCATCCATCCTCTGATCAACGAAGGACGGTTAACTTCTCACTAGTTGACCGACCTCTCATTTCGTATTAAAAGTTATACAGCTAATATTTCGTCTTTCAGAGGCAACTCGGTGAGAAAAATAAACTCGTGTAAACTAAAAGCTGGAATTTAACACAGAAAAATGTCTAGGTAACACAAATGGGGTCTAGAAGAAACTATGGCAGTGTTCTGCTTTAACAGTTCCACGCCGGGCGTTCTAGCCAGTTCGACAGTTATGTTCGTTCGCCTTCTGTCTTTCTCTGTTCAGGAATCGCAAAACAGTATTTATTTTTTGAATAAACCCATTTTCTTTTAATATTTTCCATCTTCACTACATAATTTACACAAACTGAATTTTGCGACAGTGCTGCCAACGCTGAGTAATGGAATGCGTCGTGTGAAGATGAGGCCTCCAGAATCTTCATTGCGATGCAATCAATAACATTCACATGAAATTCCATTTCAACACCGATTATGTAAGTAGAGCTACAATAAAAGAATGTTTATTCTTTCCAAACAATACAAAACGTCTATGGCGTACTTATGCATGCAACTAGAATACAAACACTGTTTATAATGTTAAGATAACGCCCGGTGTTGAAGCATTTGTACCAGCCAAACGAGGTCGTTGATCCGTACATGTGTATGTATAGGTATGTTTAAATTTAAACAGGAAAAAACAAGAATGATACATATATCTCCCCCAAGGACTCAACAACCATGACAACGAGGGGTCTATAACAATACAGTAATGTTCTAGATCGTGAAAATCAAGGTATTCACATCACTTCCGAATCCACGAATCTTATAACATCGAATAACTTCCATAGGTGCAATTTATACGGTAGAATCAACGCAGTATACGAACAGAGAAGGTCAGCTTGTTCGATAAGTGAGATCGAATTGGATACATTCGCTGGAATTCCCTTGTAAATGGACGCACATTTGTAGTGCAATTCACGCTTGTCATTAAGACTACTTGTCTATGTTGTCTGAATTCTGGCTCCACTGATCAGCAATGTCATGAAGATTTCCGATCTGAACAGAACGATTTTGAGCAAATACCCCTACTACAAATATAAACGATGAAATGAACAAGTCTCTATTCTAAGCAATTGTTTGTTTGCGAATGATGCACCTTGTAGACTCATTAATCGACAGATATCTGCCGGTTTTGAACATATCCATCGGTTTCTCTTGACTGAAATCCGCCAGATTGACTAGGTCAGTCCAGGAATCTTCATCGACATTGTTCTTCAACACCTATAACGTCATTTGAATCGATGCAGCAGATAGACAGGAGTCAAAACTTAAGAAGAAAAATGTCATATTTGCACTTGTCAAAATATGGTAAGCAAGAAAACTGATATGAACTAACTTCAACAATCTGTGGATCCATTGTCTCAACAGCATAATGCACTATTGTCCTTCCATTTCTTGCATCCTGGAAAGAGTTTTACACTCGCTATACAATCCTCGTTAATACAATCGTCTCTCAAATAAATTAGAATTCCAGAAATACAGCAAAGATCACCTTTCTAAAACGCCTCCAGAAACGGAGTAAATTCATGAACAGAAAAGAAAATGGCAATTATTTGAGCAGATATTAACAGCATTGCTTGCTACAGGTCCTTATGAGGAATTACTAGAGAAATCCACTCCGTAGAATTTAGGATAATATAATGCGCCACACATGTTATATAAATGAATTTGCGAATGATGCACATATGTGCTTCTGCGATGTCAGTGATCCTTATCGACGACGTACAAACGGTAGAGCTCTCGGCGCTGATCAATCCCTGAGTGATGCACCATGCATTCCACTTCATTTAGCATCGTTTGGAGGTAATTGAATGCATATCTGGCCTATCCAATGACTAGTGGTAGGCTACCGATGTATCGAGCCTGTGTTGCTATCCTCTTAGACAAATCTGGTACCAATTTACCGACTCCGGAGGGATGAAAAGCTTGGTGGACCTGGGCGCGGAAATCGATCTCATGTGTATTTCAAGACGATCCTGACCACTTCACGCGTCCCAAGCGACATAGGTACTACCTTCGCTCATTTCTTAGAATGTAGGAACTTAGAAAGCTAGAATTTTTTATATATATATAGGATTTAAATGTGTCTAATTAGCAAAGAGGCATGTGTGCACAACAACGAACAAAGTGCAGAGAAATGTTTTTCTGCTTATTCATCCAGCTGGGGGATCAGTTCTCTCAGTAATCAGGTTAACTTTTGTGAACACTATCCGACTGCTTATTTTTACTTTTTCCGAAAATCCCCAGTACTTTTGCATGTTCAGCATTTTGAGCTATCCTATATTTAGACTTTAGACTGGTTTCTAACAAAACAATTAACTTACGGACTAATTCTTAGACAGTCTTCTTTCCAAGCTTTCTTATAAAAACATTATGAAACGAAACATGACCAGTGTAGACATTATCCTTTTGCATCAAAAAATACGCAAGTCGACCTTCTAACACTGATTTTATGAACATTGTCCGTTGTGAGTGGGTAGAACTCGAATTACAGATATCTATGACTTCGTGATTAAATCCTGAGTTACACAAGAACGAGCTATCGACCATGACAAACAGTGAACACACAGTGGTGATGGTCGTAGTGGCGGTGTGACCCACACTGACCGGTACGCATACAACAGACACTCGGACACCCTCCGAAACTACGGACGAATACTGGACATACTAAATCCGTACAAAAACAGAACTACATATATCGGATTAATAATGAAGTATGGTGTATTATATGGGAAATCGCTGCTAGCTAGGATATTCGTGTGTTAGGATTGGCATAGTAATGACAACAACAATAAGTGCTTGTGTTTATGGTGACGAAGGAGGAGAGAACGCGACTTCAACACCAATTTAGCACTTGGCATCGTAAGCAACTCAGCGTAAAACAAAGACTATGGAAAAAAAAAGAAGACGGCAACGTGCATTTAGATTACGGTTCATGAGGTAGTTTTTATATATCATGGAGAACTGACTTTTCCGCATGCGAAAGCACCAGTATGCACATGTTTCCAATGCCTTCAACAGGGGATCATACGCATTTGCGATTCATATGATTACTGAACCAGGCAGGAAATGCTGATAAGTATGAGAAGGAGTAAATGGAAGAAGTGGAACTCGAAAAACACTTATTCAACTTTGATGTAGAAAGAAGTCGCAGTTATTCTTTCTAGTACATCTGACATTACAGACTTAACTATTCTTATTCGAGCAACAGCTATTACAAGCTTGTCTGATGCTGTTTTTCTTTAAAACGCAAGAAAATTATTTTAGTAATCATCAGCTTAGTCCACGAATTAAGGAAAAAACAAGGATCTCTATGCATACCACGAGTGTTGGATCAGCACCAGCCTTCAGAAGCGTGATAATAACGTCGCGATTGTCGATAATTTTCTGCGACCGCTCATCAAAAACACCGTGATTTGCAATTGCGCAGTGGAGAGCCGTCTGACCACATCCATTTAATTGGTTAATCTTTAGGTTTCGTGAGGCGCACAAAATCTGAAATTTAAAACAATACACATTATTTTTAATACGTTTTATCTGGAATCCGAATCCCCTACAATGGCTAGCTATTGGTGATTTCATCTTGACAAGGACTTTACGGTGTTTTTCTGCGATGGCATGCAAGACCTATCCATGCGTAAGCCACTCAAGCTGAGAAATGTTTCGATAAATTCATTCTAATACCCAGCTATGAGTAAATCGATGCGTGGATTCACCACGGTCCTGCAATAAACTTAATCAAAAGGCGGGAGACTTCTGCATAGAAAGTAATTGGTGGCTACTTGTTATGACGACCTTGTAAACACTAATGCATGAGTTCTTAGAGACTCCGGAAAACCATCTTGTCCAACTACAAACAAATGAATAAAATCGGAATACTGCATGAGGCAACCACACTTTACGCGAAACATAATTCCTTTAAAAATCAAGTATAAATTAAATCAGAATAATTTCAACTTATTATTTACTGCCTACTCTTTTTAATGGCAGGATATATTGCGAAATGTAACGTTAATAATGCTGAGATATTTGCAAAACTCCGGACCGCAGGTGTCTGCAGTGGGGAACGAACGCGCTATTGTCCTTTCCGGGGAGTAACGCGTTCACCATCACACCATGCGGGTCCTTCGTTTCGCCTATCTCTCAGTCTCTCTATAAATCAGAATACCTTCACAATATCACGCATTCCCCTCGCCGACGCGTAATGAATAGCACCTTCTCGTTCTGGACGCAACGTCTGTACATTTGGATCCGCGCCAACTTCTAGCAGGTATGCGACTACCTACACAAATATGGGAGAGGTAAGATGTTTAGAACAAGAAATTTACATGAGTTATAATGGCTTATATAATACTAAGTGCAAATTTCACCTCTTTCAACTGCTGCTGTACAGCGAGGAACATTGGAGTTTCATTGTATCGATTAGGAACGTCGAATGGTCGCTGCTCCATTGCTTCACTAAGTTTGAGTTGTTGTTCAACCAAAGAGTAAATCTTGGCAAGGTCGTGGTGCGTAATCACAATATGAAGAAGTGTGTCACGATCATCATCTTGGTGAGTCAATGAACCAGGAGCGAACTGCAATTTCTTTGCATTTCACATTAAACTATCAAAAAGGAATATTGAACAGAAAACGAAAGAGTTCTCAATTGTACACCCCCAAAGGTGTATCTCACCAAAGTCGAGAGATTCCTAGGTATCGAACTGCTACGTAAAAAGGGTGTGTAACTCACACTAAAGTCATCTAACCTAAAAAAGGAGTTTGACATGTCCATCTAAAAATCGCGATAAGAGTACAGCAGCCTCAACATCCCCGCCTAGTCATCGACGAAACTTAGTCCCATGGTGTCTGGCCTCAATTCGATCCATGAATCTAGCCACTGGAACTCGAGGTGAAGAAGTTTCATATCAGCAAAGTACTAATCAGGTGGAAAATAGGAAGGAATCCGCAAGAATCTTCGCGAAGCACATCTGTTCAAGTCAAGTCATACCTGTATACATTTCAATGTCCATGCCCAAGCATCGTCCATCTCACTGTCCGGAATAAGAGAACGAAGAGTTTGTTTGGCGGAACACTCAAGGCCTTTACTAGGGCTTAGACGCGTCTGGTTAAAAGATGGCGTTGTAGGACCACTGAATAGAAACATGAAGTTCGGTCATGACCGTGAGCTTTTATAAATAACACATTGTCGTATCACAACAATTAACCAATATGCCTAAGTAGCGTAGAAAGCAATATCTACGTATAAACAGAAGTACATTTCTGTAGGTACCAAAAATAAACCTATTCCCGCCAGTCGGAACTTCGGGGCTAGCATTTGGCGCAGAACGTGCGGACATAGGTGAATCAAGGCCAGAATCTGCTGATAGTGGACGATGTTTCGGACTAGACAACGGCTCTTCAGTTACTTGCACTTCTGTGTAACGACGTGAATATTTCAAAATAAAATCCACCAATGGATCTGGCAATTCTGAAGAATCCAATAGACGAGACAGCTCTGAAATAATCATCGCTAGTAGTAATCAACAAGGTTAGTTCAAAGAGACCGACCATCTTTTGTGATTGAGTGATCTGTAAATGGACTAGTCTGAAGCGGCGATTTCTGCACTGGTGAGCTGGAATGATAACCGTTGTCTACTCTGAGCGACTCTGGAGACGAGGACGAGACACAGCTTAAAAGTACAAGTGCAAGAGTAAAAAGTTGTTCGCATATGCAAATAATTTCTAGACAGTATAAGCACATTATCTTACCCAAAAATATCTGGACTGTCTGTCCACGTGCTCCCACATTCGTAACCACCACCGTAATTTGAAAAAGCCGAATAATCATGAACAGTACTTTGTGCTGCCGTGCCATAATGAACGGCACCTGCGGAAAGAAAATTCGGTCAACGACCAGCGTTGTAAACATCTACGTATGAAAACAACGTCGTTGATATTGGAGAAAGAGCAGACAAACCGAAGTTATACGGATGATGCGTTTTCGGTAGTTTAACATTCTTCACTGGACCACGTGAAAGCAGATCGCCATCAAGCCTCCCCTGTTCAGCGGTTTTCTCAGCCTCCACTTCCACAATCACCTTACTTTCTGCATTATTCTCTCCTGCTTTCGCGTCAGTTTTCTTCTGAACTTCCTCAATAAATTAGATACAGAACCAGCAACGTGTACGACACTGTTTAGTACAACAGCAGCTAACAATGATATAACAAGGAACGAACGTCATCTGGTTCTTTATTGAGTAGATCGTTGAAGAGAGCAGGACCACCACTACAAAACTTCCAAGTCGTTGCCGTTTTACGAGCCAGAGCTGACGATCTGATGCTCTGTAACGTGACGAAATCCGACGGACTGATATTATTCGCTACCTAAAAATTTAATTGTTACCCACGCAACCATTCTGACAAGAACTTTAATACTTTGTCAAGTTTTTTCTGAGTATTTGTCTCATCGATTATCAGCTGTTCCATATGATCCGCCAGCTCCTGTGTTACTGCACCACCAAGTGATAGCGGTACTGCTCGAGCAACGAGGCAGTCTCCTTTCTTTGGTTCAGATGTCATCTACACAAAGACTTCGATATGACAAATGACGTAATTACTCCGAAATGACATTTATAGAAAATCATATGATTGTCGAGATAAAACTATGAATAGAACACAAGTGTGTTAAGGAATGATCATCATATAAGGTTACAAAGTAGTTGGAGTGCATAAATTTCAAGACTTCTAGTTTTACTTCCGGAAGGCAGACCTTGAAATGGGAAGGCAACAAAGAGGTGAAAACATCTTTTGATTTAGAAAGCTATTCCAGTTAGTTTCTGACATGCTGTGATATCTTTTCGTTTCCTTTGTTGTTTCCATTCTTGTGGTGTTTAACCTATATACTTAAACTAATTTATAGAAGACTTTGCATCATAAGATTTATTGAGAACAATAGGAATGGAAAGAACTTATAGCTTCAGTGTTATCTTCGGAACGAAAATTAGAAAGAAAAAGGACCAAAAACTTTGTTTTCCAAAAAAAAACGATAGAAAGAGGGTGGAAAATAGTAGGCGTGCGTTCAGTGTGTCACTTCAAATGTCGCTAGCCTTCATAGAATCGCTGCAAACACATTTTGGAATGAGTAATTTTAGTTGTATAGAAACGATATAATGTCCTAAAAGTGATATGGACGAAAAATCATACAAATGAGAGCATGTTTGGAACGACTGATGATCATAGCTCTCAATGAATAATGGGGAGCATTACATCAACAGATCGCAATTCGACAACGGTTGTTCACATTGACCATTGCACAAATCACAGTCGTGACGAATCTACTGTTTAAACATACCAAACACTGTAACGTTTCAGAATTCATATGTTCATCTCGATTTCAGCCATACTAGACGAACTGTGACGGTGTTGGTTACGGTAACGTAAAAATCGAGAAGGAAACGAGATGGAGATGGAGAGGTGGGAGCGAGACGGAGGCAGAGGCAATTTCAGACGGTGGATGGAGGACACGTAACAAAGTGAAATAAGCCGAATCGAACAAGGAATTGTGAATTATTCCATTCAAAACACTGATTGACGTGTGTTTTTAAACGACACAATTTGCCGTGAATATAGACACACGAGAGCGTGTTCGATGTATAATCACATAACTGAGACAAGATTTGATTGCTTTCAAGATTGCCTCATTCGTGAAGAGCCTCACCGTAGCGCGGCATCGTGATGGATGTCCAAGGAAAAAAATCGTCCTCGATTAGTACTCATTTTGTTAACGATGAATTACGGATGTAAAACAATGAAACACACATGAAAGAAGTGTAGACACTCTTACGAGACAACAGGATGTGAGTTCGTCTAAGTAGAAAGTAATCAACACATGTCAAATAGGAAAACGAAGTACAAGATGAGCGTTGAAGTGTTTCCGATACTACGATATATGGTTTACATAGTCACCATTGAATGTGAAACCCCTCCAGAAAGAACTTTTCGTTCACTGTGAAAATCACTTAAACATTGGGTCACGCAAGATGAGAGTTAAATTGTTCCCGATAGTACGTTACATAGTTCATATGGTCAGCAATGAATGTGAAGCCTTTCTAGAACAAACTTTCATTTCACAGTGAAAATCGCCTAAATACCGTACCAAACTGCACATGCTCTTGCTTAATTCTGACTACGAAACGTTCTTGTTGACGATTTCTATCAATTGTTAGATGCACTCGACTAATACTGGTAACAGACGAACACGTACCATTTACCATCTGTGTAACTAAACAGCCTACAGAATCCAACGATCTAACCTAATCTCTTCACAAAACACTGTTTACAAGCGGTTCAACGTTCTACGATCATCCTTATCAACAGTACTCGAACAAATACGTTCTCTGGAACTCAGGCTTATAGCGTTTTATCAAGAATAGGCGAAATACGGTAGAAGCGATCTAAAAAATATAAGCAATACGAACAAATGAGACGTAACACGGCGCAGACGGGAGCGATAGAGCTTGTTGGCCGTTGAAATTCATGTGAATACTACGTAATGTGATTCAGTACTAATGGCTACTAACGTCCTACTACGTGGCACGGAGCGATACGATACGGTCCAGTCATGCTCGGCGAACAGGGAGGAACTTATGGATTACGGTCAGCCCACCTCTCCCCGACGGCACAAGCATCACGTCATACGTCGCCGCCTCAAATCGATACGCGACGCGGCCGCCACGCCCGTGTGCCCACATGACGGCCGACCTGCTCAGCTGTCACGTGGGCACAACATGCTTCCTAGACGATGCGGATCGCGTCTGATTGGCTGTGAGCAGCATCTGACTTCGCACGAGCAGTACTCCTAGCAAGCGAAAGTGATATAACTTCCGCCTAGACATCAATACAGTTCCAACCACATTACCTTTGGATTTGTACTTTGATGGGCAAAGGATTGGAAGGATAAAGCCGTCGACGCTGATCAATCCCTAAGGGATGCGCCTTTCATTCGACATCATTAAGCATCGTTGACGGTCATTGGATGCACATCTGGAATTTACAATAACTAGCAGTGTCCTACCGATATATCCAGCCAGTGCCGCTATCCTACCAGACAGGTCTGACACCGATCCGCTGACCCCCGAAGGATCGCAGGCTTGGTGAGCCACGGGCCTCGAGTTAGGTTCCATGTGTTTTGCAAGGCGCCTCCGACCACTGCGCTACAAGCGCCCATATCTCATAGGTAAATTATTGAAAATTCACCAATCCGAAGTCCTTGACGAAAATCTCACAAGCGTAGTGGAAATCTTTCTCACATCTTTGAAAATCGAGAACAACTTTTATTACGTCAAAAAACACCACCACTATAACATCAACGGAGCATGACATTGTGAGTAATACACAATCATACCCAGATCTACCACATGCAATTTTCAGGAAAAAAAAAAGATAACAAATAAAGCAGTGGCTAACTACACACCTCTACAAGACGCTTTCTGTTAACGAAGTAGTAATACACGTGATGACAAGAAGAAAAAAAAAAAGAATTAAAGAGACTGAATCACCTAGGACACGATTTACCACCCATTTATAACAAATAACATCAATACGTTAACTCGTATGATACGAGGAGCTAATGAAAAAGAAAAAAAATGACCAAAGATTAGTCTGGATGACACCTTTTGAAGGAATAACGATGATACGTATATTATACATGAGGAAGAGAATCTCTGTAGTTTGAAAACTGCTACATGCTATTACTGTAGTGTTATATATTACTACAATCGAAAAATTTCAATGAATATTACAAGGGACAGGAAAATGATATCTGCATACAGGAAGAAGAAAAAGAAACAAATGAAAAGAAAGATGCTTCACACAATCAATAAAGTAATAGAAGAACGTCAACAATTACGACCCTTCGAAATATTACGTTAAAGAGAACACTTTTTTTTTACAGTGAATGAGCGACACTGGCGCAAAAAACAATATTACAATATACCATATTACTATATACATGAAAACAGTGAATTTCGACCACGTGAACCCATGAGGAACCACTACTCGCATATTTGAGAACCTTGTCACGCTTATCTGTCACCACCAGAACTAAAATTTCGCTTTTACACCGGGAATTATGGAACTAATTCAAACTTAACTCACTAATGTTCATTTGAGTTATAAACTGTTATTTTCCTCTAGTTTGTATTACTTACATTTTTTGTGTGTGCTTTATCTATGCTCTATAGAATCTATTCGATAGAAAAAGAAATCGCTCACAGGAACTACCCTACGGATTCCAGAGGTTTGCAGCCGTTGGCATACTATCACCGGCAAGCACAACCATATCATATGCAGATTGGTCGGGTAGTTCCCGTTTCACATCAACCATCGGACGGACCACAGCACATTTGGCCGTCGGACGACGAATTCCTGTCGAGCCGGTAGGCTCTGCTACCATGCTGAATTCACAACCTATAGCGAGGTAATCGAACAAACTACTAGTAGTGCTATGGGTCTTAAGCACATCCATTTATAAAAGAAAAACATGAAAAACGAAAGTTAGACTTAAAGTTTCAGAGTAACTGGGTTCAATGCCGACCTATGGTCTCCATATCATACCGCTTGATGGGTGCTTGCTCATAGCATTAATGGAGTAAAAATGAGACTCAGAAAGGCAAAGAAAGCGCCTTAGTTGGCGTGGTGGGCAAAACGCGAGCACTGGACAGGGTACTTGGGAGTTCGAGGCTCACTTGAGGTTTCAAGATTTGCTTACGTCCCAGCATCTTCGTAAAAGTGGAACTGTATCCATAATGTGTAGGTGGCAAACTAGCTGAAACTATTTCAGTAGACCATGAATGTTAGTCAAATAAAATACACCTCTGCGTTTTGGCGGTGTAAAGGAGAGGAGGACCCTGTGAAATGTAATCCAGTAGTAAAATGCAGCACGATCTAACTGAAAAAATTTCATACTTATTGAGTACAGTGACTGGTTGAAAATCTGAGAGGATGGTTTGTACACAGGAGGGTTTATCACCCTAGTAAGGCCTCCCAAACTGAGAACGAGCCTGACGTTTTCATCCCGAGGCAAAGCTACGAGTGAACCAATACAAATATCAATAGCAGGGCTCACTATCATCCTGGTATCAAACTAGTCGCATGGTGGCAAATCCCCCCCTTGATTTACAAGGGCGGCGAGCTCCTAGAGTGGAGATAACACGAAAAAGGCTTCGGATAGGCTGACGTCGAGACTGCAGAAAAGGACAGTGGTTGAACCAGCAAATATCCGTCTAAATGGAAAATATGCTGAGGCCAGCACAATTGTGAATACGGGCCATCTAAGTACCCAAATAAGTATTAAATATGCAATTAACGATTTTTGAATTTCCCTTTAATATACAGAGAATTTAGCACAATAAGCTAACAGAGTCATTTTGCAGGTACTGATTCTTTCATCTTTCTAATGTTTTGGAGTTCAGTGTCCGATTTCATTAAATTGAGTACACATGCTTTATATTCTTGTTGAACAAACGCG
The DNA here is from genome assembly GCA_009735665.1 of Angiostrongylus cantonensis. Taxonomy (NCBI): domain Eukaryota; kingdom Metazoa; phylum Nematoda; class Chromadorea; order Rhabditida; family Metastrongylidae; genus Angiostrongylus; species Angiostrongylus cantonensis. Next base: position 133,968 of record MQTX01000266.1, on the reverse strand, counting down.
AGATGTTATTTTATCGTTTATTCAAAAGCAAGTTTACATTTCGGCGGATTTCACTTTCCTCAGAGCCTGGAGAGGTCAAGCTGGCTACAATCTACCCAGCCAAACACTTCCATAAACAGAGAAAATGCTAAACCAAGATTTCAATCACATTGAACACAGGATGGCTTCATCGCGTACTCACCGCTTTCTATGAGCCTTCCACTGAATATGTCACGTAGAGAACAATAGCATAGAGTTTACATGGAAGCGTAATATGCCCCTCACATCAAAACAACAGTTTTAAATACTGCCCAATATCACGCGTGATATCTGGTCTCTTGTAAAACGTGCGAAGACGAATACATTGGCAAAACGGGTAGACCATTCTGCGTCCGTTTTGGCGTCCGTACAAAAGAACACCTACTCGGCAAACTAAATGTTAACCCAAGGACCCTATTGGGTAGGCATAGGACAAAGAGACATAACGGAGAAGAACAGAAGTAGGGGCTACGATCCTCGCACAGGAATCGAGAACACAAGTGCTTAAAATTCTTGAGGCATTCTGGATTAATTCCAAGAATCCGAAAATGAACCACAGGGAGGAATGCCTCATTATGATGCGTGATATTGGACAGCATGTAAGCCCATTATTCTGATGGGATGGGAACATTACGATTCCATGTGAACACTGTGCAGTTGGTCTCCACGTGAAATATTCAGTGGAAGACTCACAGAAAGCGGTGATTGTGCAAAGAAGCAATTCTGTGTTCCAATGTGATTGAAATCCCGGTTTAGCATTTTCTCTGTTTGGTTTTGAAATTGTTTGGCTAGGTAGATCGCGGACTTGACCTCTCCCGGCTCTGAGGAAGGCGAAATCTGCCAAAACGTCAGCTTGTTTTTGAATAAAGAATAAAATAACACGTCGCGTTTGCCCAGCAAGAATATAAAAAATTACTTGATCAATGCCGAGGTTAATAGAAAGTTGGTCGTGGGAACTATTATGAGTACATATAGTTAAACTGGCTTAACTGAACCTTTACAAGAAGACAGAACTGCATCAGAAAGGTTCGAAAACATCCATATTTCCAATATTAACATGATGGCACGACCTCATCGTGGAGTTATAAGATCCGAAAAAGAGGCCGCATTCAACTCTACACCTATACAACTCAGTTCATGGTGAAGTTTAATAATCGCAACAAAAACTAGTATAAATAAATATATCATCTCTAGCAAAACACAAATCCTTCAGTTCGAATAGCAAAAAATTTTGACTCTTGACGCCAGCTGACGTATTTATTCCTTTTTTCCTCAGGTCTCGTACTTTGGTATATGAAGACAAATGAATTAGCAGGATTTAGCTCAGAATGACAAAGTGTTGCTCATCAATGTATTGTAACAGTTTTCGCTGCTGCTACGTAGTAAAGTTCCTCATTTTTAATATAAAAATTATGTACTCTTAACGGGAACAGAGCAGTCTGTTCCATGAGTTCGCAACTCTTTCATTAACCAAACATTAAAGAAATTGTCATTTTTTGTCAAAAACTTTAAAAAGTACACTGAGAAAGCGTACATACATCAATTAAGTTCCTGTTAGTCCTAGGCATATGAGAATACTCCGATACTGCACCGCGGATCTCCAAAGCTCGGCCCTACCAGCAATCACCATGCCAATTCGGAAAAAGAAGACAGATCCTCAACTAAACCCGCTCACAGTTCTGACCAACTATTAAAATGACAGTTAGAACACAAAAAGAAGAATGGAATCAGTGTTGTGAGCTGACGAATGTGGTGCAGAGTGGTCGTTAAAGTAAGAAGTGAGTACCCTTATCTTGAAACATTCACGGTTCCTTCAGGTATTCAATGACATCAAAAGTTTTGGCAATGAGATCAAAAGTATCATAAAAACGAACTTTCTAAAAGAGCAAAAATAAAGCTTGTGCATAGAAAATTGTGGATTAAGATACATGACATCATTATCAAACGTGAAGCATAAGTAATATCGGGAGAATTTACACCTTTTCTCAAAGTTTCAATTTAAATGTGCACCTCGAAACATATTTCCATGGTTCTCAAAGGGTTAATCTTGGTTCGCAATTTTCATACACGCCACATTTCAGCAATTCATGTCTCCTAATTCATAATAAAGGATAATGTTGTCGGTTTTGATTAATCCTTGCGGGGTAGAGGAGTGCCTCATGCATTCAACTTCAAAAAGCATTTCTAGAGGTGACATATCTGACCTATGCGATGATTTGCGAGCAAATACTGGTGTATCAAATCAGTGGTGTCATCCTTCTAGATAAGATTGGCACCAATATGCCCACCACGAAAGTATAAATGGCATGGTGAGCTCAGGTCGCCAGATCGAGTCAATGACGACGCGTTTATTGAACAGCAGCTCTAACCATTTTGCTACAAGCACCCTCCGTATTCATAATAGGTTCCACAATTTGTGGACTCTACTGACCTGTTACCATTTTGTTCATCTTCTTCGCTAGAACTGATTGTAATCACAGAGACAGCAGGCGATGGAACGATTCCCTTTGCTTTTGCTGCTGCCCGTCTAGCCATAGTTACCTCTGACACACCACTAAACGAAGAAATCTTACAAAACGTAGCAGTTATTAAGGCATCTGTACTGTCACCCCCAACTCCCTTTTAATTATAAATGAAATATTACGTTGTCATCTCCTGTTTGTTGCTAGGTTCAATTACGGATGTAACATTCAAAACCATTCCAAAAAAAAAAACTCACCACTTAGTGTGGTCAGAACGTACTGGGAGGCGATGTGCGCCATTTATCTGTGAGCTTAAAGTAACAGCCGCATTCGGTTGCGCCCAAACAGCCTCATCCTAAAGTGACAGAGAGGAATGGAGTCAACTCTTTAATTCTGTAGTCCAAACGGCATAAAATAAACGAACAATAAACTCACGACGAACGCAGTTGCCATTTGAGCAGCGGCAAGCTGCGGTTGCGGCAATCCAGCTGTAGGAGGTATACCAAACCCTTTCTGGGCTGGTTGCGGAGCAAACACCTTTAAACGAGTTTGTTTAGAAGTGAGAGAAATAAAAACATAGTAGGGAATCCTAAAAACCTGATTGAATTGTGTGGCAGCCCTTTGGGTTGCCATGGCTTGAAGAGATGGCATGAAAAGCTCTGTTGCAGGTGGGAATATCGTGGGTGCAGGCCAAAGCAGCTGGGATCCAGTAGCAGCAGCAGCAGCCCCTTGCCACTAGAAATAACCAAATTAAAGTGTCCTTTTAGGAAGAGAAAATTAGCAATAGGAATACCATCTACTAATCTTGCAAAACTATTAACAGGAAAATTGACTAGGCTGAGAGAAGGGCAAAGTAAAAGCCTCGGTTGGTGTAGTGAATTACACGTCAGCCTCCGGAAGACTAATCGTGGGTTCGAAACCCTACTGAGGTTCCGAATTTTGCTCAAACCTCCACTGTGGTTATATTTCACAGCACACCCTGCCATGAAAAAAGAATAGATATTAAATAAAAGTTACGACATTGTGATTTCGACTGCAGCTTCAGCTTAACCGAGAACCACAACGTGGCCGACAGAAGGGCAAAACAAGGGTTGCGCTCGGTGTGGTCAATGGCACGTGAGCTCTCCGAAAGGCAATAGGCGAATTCAAGACACAACTGAGGTTCCGAGTTCTTCTCATAACTAAACATCATTAAGGCTACTTTTCACTACAACTTGAAAAACTGGCTATCTTTCATTAACTTTTAGCTCAAACTTATAGCATCCTTTTACAAACTGAGGTTTCCATGCGATGAAGATTACACAGTACTGGATCTCTTGAAATGAACCGAACAGTATTAAATTACCTGAGCTTGTGCTTGTGCTGCTAGCATTGTTGGATCCATTATAGAGACAGGGACAAACTGTGGTACAAGGGACTGAGTTGCAGGAGCAAATGATACATATTGCGGCTGACGCGAACCAGCAGCGAAAGCAGCTGAGCCTCCAGGCAAACCTTGAAAGAACCTGGATTCATACAATCCATTCGCTGACAACGATGAAAACTCTAAAAGAAAAGAATGGATTGTCAGCCTCAACATGTTTATAATTCTTTACAAGTGGCATTCAGCTGAAAGGCACATCTGGACTGCCAACCTGTTAAATTATGTATCGATACTTACTGTATGGTAACAAAGTTGCTAGTGGTTGATAAAAATACTGTGTGGCAGCAGCCGCTGACGGATTAGCAGCCGCCGCTACCGTCTGGTACTGATGCAGAACATGGCTCAACGGATCAGGTTGGGCCGTCGGTGCTAGCTGCTGAGCAGCTGGTAGAGTTGCAGGTAAACCTGAGATGAGCAAAAGGATTACTCAAACACTGATGTTTTCCGACTTGGGCTCCTCAGATCTATCCCGCTGACGGGTGATTGTTGATGGAAGACATCGAAAGAACTAGCTGAGAGAAAGGCGAAACGAAGGACCCGCATGGTGTGGTGGTGAACGCGTTAGCCGCGGGAAGGACAACAGTGCGTTCGTTACCCACCACAGACACTTGCGGTCCGCAGTTTTGCAAATATCTCAGCATCACTGATGTTTTCTTTTGAAAAGCACCTTTGTTAAATACGCATATAGGTATTTACAATGCTACCGTGTGACTAAGTTTACATTTTCACCGATTTAAACACCTAGAAAAATAGCTTTACACCAAAGGTTTGACTGCACAGCCGTCATGTGCTTCTGTAATAAAATTTCCGTGTCGGCGTCTATGACGCTGATCCTAAACAACGATGCACTATTTAAACGCTTTGTCACGCGATTGTTATTCGGCGACGAAAACAGATTTGTTCCCTGGTAGGAAACAATATTAATGTTTTCTCCCACAATCGCCGTTCAACGTACTCTGCGCTATAGGGGTAGATGGATCAGCTCCACGAAAAATTTGCGATGAAGAATTCACTACAGCGGTCGGCCGACGTACACACACCTCCATTCGCTTCATCCCTGTGCGGAAACTGAAAACAGGAAATCATTTACCACCTAAATAGCCTTTAAAGAACAATAGTGCTTAGATAATTCGATATTTTAGAAAAAGGAGAACTGAACAGTTCTACTAATTTCTACCAAAACACTGTGAATCAACACTACATTGGCTTTAAAGAATGGAAAGTGATTTGCGACTTGGTATTGAAATATGACTATAAAGATTTGCGTTGATCAAAGGAAGTGAATTTTAGCTATAATCGAAGATTTATAAGCGATAATTAAGTAGAGCTGGCTAAAAAATTAATGTGCGAAACAAATAAGGACAGGATGAAGAGAATAACGGACCCACAAGATTTAGCAAACTGATCAAAACGAATTATGTTCGAATGCAATGTCGAGAAAACATGTCTTCATCCTATTCGTAAAATTAATGATTGAGTAAGCATTTGACTAAACCTGTATAAAAAGAAAGCAGCAAATCTAACAACTACTCACTAATTGGTGTTTGCATACGCGTGAAGATGGCTCATAGTAACGAATTTATGTTCGAGACCCTCAAGAGGCGTCAGCCGGAAGTCCTGATTTAGCACCAGCATCTTTTTGAGAATATCTACAAACTCCTGCCGATCGAGTCGGTCACAGATCTGCTCGATGGGATCCGATTCGAAACCGTAACACACCTTGAAAAGAAAGCTAAGTGGCTGGACTGACATCAGGTTCTCAACGTATAACGAAAATACACATCTAAACAAGAAAGGCTTGGCAATTAAAATAAAACACCATGACCGAATAATGGTCAGGTTAAGATTACTTACTGAACTTTCAATAGCTACACACAAAACGTAGAGCAAGCGAGTTCATTCAGTGTTCATAACTATGTTTTTCTCAAAACCTTCAAAACGAAGTCCCACCAAACAATCATTATGCAAGTATCCGACTACAACAAGGTATTCATGGCATATTTTATTACAACACTCACCCGACTAATATCATCCAAAAAGGTAAATATGTATTTACGAGTTTCCTTAGATTTAACATGAACACCAGAAGCTTCGTACTCCTCAATCGTTTTCATCCGATAATATGTCGGTTGAACTGGACCAGACATGTCCGCCTCGAAATACAACAATCTCAAATAAAATTAGACAACAAAGTATTGTTATTGAAATAAACCTTCATTTCTTTGAAAAAACGGTGCAATTTTGCCGCCTTCTCAAGCATTTCTGTAGGAGGAAGTCCCTGTGTTTGCACAATAAACCTGCAACAAATTATAAACTGCATTTTCCTACTCGGCACTTTGGACAGTAATTATACCTGATCTGGTCATACTCGCTGCTTCCGGGATACAGTGGCCATCCAAGGAACAACTCAGCAATCACACACCCCAAAGACCACATATCTATAGCTTCGCGAAAAGGAAGGCCAAGGATGATCTCAGGAGCCCTAAAGACTTCAACGGTTACTCTTAAAATGAACAATAACATAATTAACCAAAGAAACGATCCTCATATAAACAGTTACTGTCAAAAAACATCGATAATGCACCAAATACACCAAGCCTCCCAACAGTTCATCGTCTTATCGTGGCCGGGAGGTGTTCCTGGGCGTAGAGTTGCAATGTACAGCGGGGGATTCATTCCTCAGGTGACGAGTCTCCCAAGTTCAGAAGAAGTCCGGCATTTCCATCAGGAAACCCAGCTAAGAGCAAACTAATACCAGGATCGACCACCGTCCTAGTATTAAACTAGTCACACGGTGGCAAATCTTCCTCTGATCCATAACGGCTGCGACTGCCTGTGGTGGTGATGACCTAGGGCAAACTTTGGCCAGGAGGGCCTCAGGACTCAAAGGAACCACAACGGCTAAACCAGAAAATCTCTCGAGAATTAAAATTGTGTTGGAGCCGCGCAACCAGTGAAGACGGGTCATCAAAGTATCCAAGCAACTACGATTTAGGCAAGACGACGAGTAAGCCATAGGCAAACAGCTAATATTTCGATTTACACATAAATAGAATTAACACACCTACTTTTCGAATTGTGACAGCAATTATGTTCACAGGTCGATAATTTTTTTTGGATTTAAGGATGCAAGCCCGCTTAAATGGGCTTGCTTCTGGCACGAATACTGTTACAATCATCCCCGCCAGCATACAGAGATTTCCCAAACTACACTTAGTATATTCCTGGCAGTTACCACCTTCAGAGTTTCACAGTAGGATCAACATAAAGACATTTTACAACTTTGCCCTTAAATTTTATCCATTTTTGAAACCAAACATTTTATGCTAATATAACTCTTCAACTAACTAGGTTTTACCAGTAACTAATTAAGGAATCCAACCACTAACCTGTAGTACCTGCTCTGCAAGTAAGTGTTTGTTACCGCTTTACTACGATGACTAGCTGAACCAAAATCGATTACCTGTAACAGTAATGTACACAGATAGATATAAAGACATTAGAATACGTTAAAGAATATGACTACAGTGTTACAAAAAGTGTAAGGATAACCGAAGCATACAAAAAAGTAGGGTGAAGTAAAAAAAAAACAAACCTTCACTCGAAAAGGTTGATTTGTGGGATCAACCAACATGATGTTCTCAGGTTTGAGGTCAGCATGAATTAAACCAAGTGATTTAAGTTTTAAGAGTGCTGTGAGAACCTGGACAGAATAGATTTTATAGAGTTTCTTTTGTGATACAAGAACAATGGCAAGGAATGAAAGGAATTCGGTGACCAGAATACAGTTGCTTACAAAAATTTCTAGTCTTACATACTAAGACATTTCTTGTTTTCTTCAACGATGTGCACAACAAAAAACTCACGTTCACCAACACTATTTTAGTGATAGAACACTGGAATAAAGCCAACTTTTAACCCACCTAGTAAGCAAAATTTACACGAAAAATCTATTTGTCTCGAAAAGCGATTAATCAGTGGCGTTTGCACCCCCTTTGTTTGCCGTTACCTCCATAGACAAAATTGCGCTGTCTTCAAAACAAATTGATGATAGCTCGCTTCGTTAGAACTTCTGAGATTTCTGGTCAAACATTTGCTATGATTTCTGCTGGATCCTAAAGAAATGGAATTCATATTAAATAGCTTTGTATAGATGTTAAAAAATGACAATCAGATGGTGAATAGCGTAATAAATCAACAGGATCAACAAGTATAAAACTGAATTAGAAGGATTAAGGATAATCCGTTCCTCATGAGGAACCGATTGGTGTCGTATGCTCCATTCACGCTCAACGTAACGAATATCTCTGAATGCTCCAGTTACGTCATCTAGGTCGGGAAATATGATGAACGACTTAGCCACAGAGCTGAGCAGAAGGAAATGAGCGGCCTGGGGAGCATTCAAAAGAATCGAGGATGTAGTGAAGAGGACAAAAAATAACCAACTCCCTGCCCAGCTTTTCGACTCAACGGATCAACGGTACTTCTTGCCCTAACATATGTGTCAGAAACCTGGCTAGGGGAGCTTTCAACAGCATCGAGGATGTAGTGAAGAGGACAAAAAATAACCAACTCCCTGCCCAGCTTTTCGACTCAATCTTACTTCCTGTCCTAACGTATGCGGCAAAAACTTAGTCGCTGCGTAAGCAAGATAAAAGATCCACACAGCGTTATCGAACGCTCAGTCGAATAGACGATTCTAGGAGTACCGCGTTTCACACAAGTAAGGGATGGGATCCAAAGCTCCGGCCTGCGTCAACGATCAAAACTCAAAGATGCTGTTCTATACGTCAAAAAGCCGAAGATAAGGTGGACCGGATACGTAATGCGTATGGATGATAACCAATGGACAAAAGCCGTTCGTGAATGGATTCCTCGGAATGTTAAACGCACTCCAGGAAGACCACCGATCCGATAGTCAGAGTTCTTCACGAAGAGCCTAGAAGAAATGCATGATGTTCGACGAGACCCTAGAGCAAGCAAAACCCATTGGGCCTCTTGCACGCGACAGGGAAAAATGGAAGATTTACTGACGCCCGCAGGAGTCACTCGACTATCAACGGGACTACATGTTTGAATTACACTTGGATACTTGGATGGTCCGTTCTCACTGGATATAGGGGTGACAGCACAATGCATTTTTTCGGAATTTATGCTGGTTTAACCATTATAGTTCCCTGGAGTCCCTAGGCCAGCCAGGGCAAAGCCTACCTCCTGTTTGAATGATAATAGTAATAACAATAATAACAATATAATAGGAAATAACATCGAGGGCGAGTATTGGCGTACACAAAACAACTTAATGCCATCGATACCCATAATATATAACCTTTATAATATAACGTGTATTGAGCAGTTTTCCATTCATTTCACTATGAAGTGGTGGACAATTACAAATTAGAAACTTCCGTACTCTAGAAGACCATTGTCTTCGAACACCGCCTTCCATTCATTGCCACGTCGTAAAATTTGATGAAAACCTTACTTGTTGGACAATTGGACGAATGCTGTTGAGAGGTAACGGAGTAAACTTATTTTGTTTAAGAAAATCGTAGAGATTCTGTTCAAGCATTTCGAAAACGAGACAGGTGTGATGTTTGTGCTGAAAGCACTCGAACGCGCGCACAAAATTGAACTCCTCAGCATTTTCGTTGCTGAGCCGCGACAGAATTGAAACCTGAAACGATAAGAAACCATAAAATAAACTACGCTTATGGAATTGAGTCACTCAAAAGAGATCTCCATTCGTTTGCTGCAATTCGTACAGCGAATACTGAAAGCTGCACAGGTAAAGCCTACTTTTTTATGACTTCTTTCGCGAACATCATTCTTTTAAAAGAACATGTTTTCCTGCTTTCCTTTCCATCTTCTCTATCATTACCAGTTTCACTTCTACCACTATCATGGCCACCATCCGATAATCTCAGTGAGCAATGTGCAACTTGATAAGAAAGCCTACTAAGGGTCAAGAACAAAAGTCATTTCGCAGTTTCTCTTTTCAATGGGTTGCATATTCCTACAAGGAGCACATGTGACGGTTTCCTTTCATTCTCTTGTATTCAATCCAGACTTATTAAGTGTTCACTACATAATAATTTAATTTCTGAAACATACAAACTACAACAACTTTCAATTTTCCGTCCTAAACTTGTTCTTCACTATTCAATATAATTGTAAATATAACATACTTCAATCTGTCCCTGCCTTGCGTAACTTGGATGTTTTTTTAGGATTTTGATGGCGACGATCTCACTTGTACCCTTTTTCCATGCTTTCACCACCTTAACAAATGCACTCTTTTCATTCAAGTGGCTTCTCTTCCAGACCTGATTCGAAGTTGTGACGACATGGAATTTAAATGAATACCTGTCCAAAAGTTCCTTTCCCAAGAAACTCCAACACCTCGTATTGGTTTCCGTAAGGCGAAACCAGCACCTCGTTCTTTATCAACTGAAATTAATTTATCAGAAAACGAATACTTCAGATAGAACCGAATTATTGAGACACCTTACGGCACAATCTTAATAAACGGCTATGTTGTTCAGTTGTTAATGCAACTTACGATTATATTTAATCAAAACAGAAGACAATATATGTCGACAACTAGGCTGTTCTGCAATTTAAACAGTAATTAATCGCATAGGAAAGCTTATGCAGTCGTATCTCAGCTACTTTTTAATTCAGCACACGAAAGACACGAGTTTGATATCGCCAGAATCTAACGTATAAAAGTCATTTCAACAGTTCCATGCCATAGTCGATACTAAAACTGATGTAGAACTGACATTGAAAATATGAGAAACTAACCTGATACTCTCCTTCGCCGGTGGCCTTTGTCCGAGTCGGCTTTTGTTGCACTGGAATGAACTTGTTGGTAAGTTTAGCTGCCAGTGCTGATGGCTTTGTGGGAGCCGACGACATACTCGCTGGCTAAAACGTTTTAGCATCAATATTACTTGTTCAGCTACCGAATTCGAAATTTATGCAGAACTATAGCGTCATATATTATCCAGTTTAAGTTTACTCAGACGACCGTCACAATTCTCTCATCTAACAATGTCACGACAATTTAAGACTGGGAGTAACATCATGGCTGCAAAACCCACAATGAAACGAAATTTTGTGAAAAGGGGAAGAAAAATGTCGTCACAACTGTAGTCTCGGAACGTCGTACTGCAGCAATCGCACGAATGCATTGATTCGTGTTGTGTCATCAAAGTTCCTCAACCTCAGATAATGCCGGTTAAATCCTGTTAATTATCAAGTAAAAAGTTGCCGACGTTACTGATCTATTCGTCTACGTTGCCACATATCCGTCGCCGCAGCAACATCGCGCCCGAGTGCCTGGGATCATCCCAAGAATTTTCTCGTAGTGACGTAGCACCACTGACAATTTCCTCATTCTTTAATGCTGCTACCGTTTTAGATAATTTCCCACCGCTTAAACAGATCTTTGTGAGAAATGTTTCATGATTTAACGTCTGTTCTTCCTAAATCCACGTTGCAATCTTCTGAAATTTATAATAGAAACGCGAAAGAATTTAGTATAGGCTTTGCATTATTAATGAATGCAGCAGGATTACAAACTCATTTAACTAGGATCGAGGTTTAGGTCTCCTGAAACCGCATGAATATACATAATCTAGGAAGAGATACCATACAACAGTTATTTATGCAATCGTCAACACAGTGTAGCCGAAAATATAAAAAAAAATAGCGTTAATCTCCTCTAACGCTCATCTGCTGCACCGTACTCTAAGCTAACGCTTCAAAACTTGAATATTATTACTTACCTCTTGTATTAGTTCATCTTGTTTCCTTTTAAGTGCTCGTGGCTCGTCAGCTTGTACGTTCGATGGCTCCGGTCCCACAAGCAAGTGTTGCTGCAAATGTATTGAACGTTCGATCTGTTTGCTCTGTTCTGTTTCGCTCTTAGCAGAACTGTATTCCGCCCTATTTCTGTGCGAAAAAAGGATTCTTCTCTCCCTATACACGCTTCTTCTTCCTCAGGTAAACCGACACAAAATCAAAGATTGTTGATATGTGAAGCGTACCGGTCTCAACAGATAAACCGATATACCTTGTGAACTAAGGCCTACTTGCACTCCGACAGTGGTGGAATCACTGTACCGACCTCTGAATCATACCAATACTGGGAAGTCATTGTAAAAATCACAAAAAGGAGAACGCGAGTTTTTGCCTTCCTTACAAGTGGATAATATTCAGTACTACCATGAGTAGTCTTTAAATGCCTGCATACTGCCTACGTAAGCTCTTAGTGTTTTGTCTACACACCACACTTCAAGTAATACTTGACTGAGTCCACACAGTTGAAATTTCTGTGCTTAAACATTACAAAATCAATAGCGAGATATGGGGGGAGGGGTTGGGGTAAAGGAGACAACTCGTATCGATTGGTCGATTTGAAACGTTAGCATCAAGTCACGTATGCTATCAATTAAGCAATAATGTGAATTTATTTATATACTTTTAGCCAGGACCTGTGAGGTTTAAGCAGCCGTGCGAAAAAAGGATTCTTCTCTCCCTATACACGCTTCTTCTTCCTCAGGTAAACCGACACAAAATCAAAGATTGTTGATATGTGAAGCGTACCGGTCTCAACAGATAAACCGATATACCTTGTGAACTAAGGCCTACTTGCACTCCGACAGTGGTGGAATCACTGTACCGACCTCTGAATCGTACCAATACTTGGAAGTCATTGTAGAAATCACAAAAAGGAGAACGCGAGTTTTTGCCTTCCTTACAAGTGGATAATATTCAGTACTACCATGAGTAGTCTTTAAATGCCTGCATACTGCCTACGTAAGCTCTTAGTGTTTTGTCTACACACCACACTTCAAGTAATACTTGACTGAGTCCACACAGTTGAAATTTCTGTGCTTAAACATTACAAAATCAATAGCGAGATATGGGGGGAGGGGTTGGGGTAAAGGAGACAACTCGTATCGATTGGTCGATTTGAAACGTTAGCATCAAGTCACGTATGCTATCAATTAAGCAATAATGTGAATTTATTTATATACTTTTAGCCAGGACCTGTGAGGTTTAAGCAGCCCTAAGCATAGATGCACTCTACATTTTCTATTTTTGTACCACATTACATTTCTTAGCATTTACACAACAATTCGCTTAGTTTAACATAATTCTGTTTCATACTACACCATCATATATAGAAGAAAATTAACACAAAATTGTCGGCTCGCATCTAAGAAGCTACAGCTCTTATTTCATGTCACTGCTCTAGACATCGTTCGTATTCAGCAAGAGTAAAACCCATACTATTGTTTCGTATTCAGCGAGAGTAATACTCATACCCACGATTGATCGCTGGTTTGATGGTGTAACGTCGCTCACCTGTGACAATGAAAATGGTGCAGGTGCCACGACGGATAAGGACATCGACGCTGGGTCGCAGTCACTGTTCTTGCGCTTTCGTGCGCGATCCTCGCGCATCTGGCCGTATCTAATATTGGTAGATACGGTAGAATGGCCACCTAAAGAAAGTGTGGAACTTGGTGAACTAATTAAATTACAGGATTTGATATAGAACATAAAGAAACAGCAGCAAAAGTAAAGACTGCTAAAATTCGATTAGACATTGAGCATTCACACGAAGGTCATACGCAAGTCGAATTACAATAGCACACTATGTATAAGCTGCCTAATACCGACTGCTGCACAATAGCTTACCTAGAGGAAAATAATGTTGAATAATTAAAAGTTTTCATTAATACTCTAGCTGGAACTGGAATGCCCAATACAAATTCTTTTTAGCAAGACGATCAAATTATTTGGACTTAGCCGTTGAACTCCTCGAGATCTTTTGAATTCCTCTCTAATCCATTCAACACAATGTTAATTTTTCATACAAACAAAGGACGTCCTACAGGATTGGCTCGTTTGAAAGGTGAAGTTCATTAGCAACGGATATGCTCTATGTTATAAGATCTGCGCTGTAGATGACTCCTAAGTCAGGAAGTGAAAACCCACCATCATTCCGAGAAAACTACAATTTGTTATTGAGTAAACTACCAGTTACTTTTTTCTTACAATTTACATGGCCCCTCACCATATCTACTGTGTAGATCCCAGCACTTCTTGCGTTCACCAACAGTAAGCTCGAACGTCATCGAGAGCCAGAAACAGTCGAGCTGATACGCTAACGTGGAATAACACGAACTACAGGCCAGCGCCAATTCACGTCCAAACTTGCAAAAGAATGCAGACAGGCGATACACGATGGTCTTAAAGAGAAGAAAACAACAGTTATGGTCGAAGCTGCAAAGGGTGTGAAAAGTATTCGCATTCCACACCGAGACTTCGCCAGTTACAAGACCAAGATGACTGCAATCCAACCCAGAATGAAAAAGCAACAGCAACACGAAAATTAGGCAAGAAAACCATTCATGGTTACCACTCAGACCTCTTCAATAGCCACGTCCTACTGCAATCACACGAGATAAAGGAGGGTGGATGTATCGTCCCACTCCTCCATTCCGAAATCCGATGTGTTATTACGTACATAAAGGACCAAACAACACCTGGTACAGGCAGGATAAGACCTGACCACCTGAACAACCTTCACTCGTCCTCTCCAAAATGCTCGCTCGACTCTTCACACGTTATTTCGCAGAATGCAAAGCTTCTATTCAACGAAAAACCAGGAAGGCCGTGTTAATGTTCAAACAGGGTGACCTCTAACTATCGCCTAATCCACCTATTGTTTGTCGTCTCTAAACTCTTCATTCAAGTTATCATAAACAAAACTGAAAAAACACGGACGAAAGAGAGCCATATCACCAAGAAAGATTTTAAAAACGATTCGGTACGATGGACCACATCCAAACGATAAAAAGACTCATTGAAGTGCCGCCAGCGCACAAGAAACCGCTTTATCTAACTTTAATCGATTTAAAGAACCTTTTAGATTCAGATGCGACTGTGTCGGACATAAAAGCTCTAGACAGCAAAAGTGTCCCTACTTTGTATATTTACATATATACACAGATGTATGTGCATATATATATGTATATATAGCATATATATATGCAGGGTCTCCCAAGCTGAGGAGTCCGGGGTTTCCATCAGGAAGCCTAGCTAAGAGTAGACAAATACCAAGATCCACCACCATCCTGGTATCAAAGTCACATGGTGGAAAATCTCCTGATCCACAAGAGCTGCGATTGCCTGTGATGGTGAAGACTTCAGGCAGACTTTGGCCCTGCTAACCTCGGGATTTCAGTGAACAACGGTTTAACAGGCATATCCCCGAAAGAAAAAGATTATTCTGAGGTCCGCAC
>MQTX01000266.1:73768-109707 GCA_009735665.1 Angiostrongylus cantonensis | reverse complement strand
CGTGCCCCGCCCGCCGCTCCGCCCAAACGGCCAGATGGCCGCTGGTCGACGTTACGGCGGTGCTGTTCAGCCGGACATGTTCGCCCTCGCGCCTTGGTCCGTTTCACGGGCAGAGGCCGATAGCTGGATGACAGGGTATATTGGAGTTGCGTCAGTGGTCATAGGCGGCGTTCACAGAGAACGGATCATTGATTCAGTAAGCGTTGTGACTGCCGGTTTCGAAAAAGGGTTAACTCGATTATAGAACCGCAATATAATGGTAGTGTTCAACTGATGCGAGGAAAAGCAACGAGATGCTGATCACATTGTTCTCTCTAGCGCTGAAAATATTACGAATGTGAGCTGCAACGGGAGCGGATCGTTGATGTAGTAGTTGATGAATGCACAACTCACGTCATTTTTTTTATTTTATTTGAGCCGTCTTCACGTCTACTATGCGGATCCCAGCACTTCTCACATCCAGTTCGTTTCCTCGTATCCATCGTCAATTGAGGATTTTCACTTCATCTTCAATGTCGTAGAATGCTGGACAGGCAATTCACCTTGGAGTCCTGAGATAGCTGGGTTGGAGTGTTCTCACTTGGACTACAGTGTGACAAGTGTGGTACCAATTTTCCGACCCTGTAGGGATTGGAGGCTTGGTTGGTCCGGTGCGGAATCGAACCAGAACCGTGCTCGTGATGACGAACACCACTACCACTGTGCTATCCGCCTCATACTCACAACTTTATACAATGGGTTCTTTTTTTCCAGATCTGAGTCTGAAAAATATGCTTCATTTACAGGATTAGTGAGATCACCAGCAGTTCACGTACTCTTGACCATGGCATATGACCGTTCGCTTTCGTCACAACTGTTTGGGCAGATTGTGCTTCTCTTAGTGTCTGTAGCTGTCGTTTTCACAAATGTGTAAACGATATTTTACTTCAATTCATATACACAAAATTCCGACTAAATGGTGGGCAACACTGACAACGCTTACCGTTCTAATAACTCACAAAACCTCGAAATCAATAATCGTTATACTTATATGTTCTTATGGACTGATCTTGTTGAGCTGATGCGAGGTTGGTATTGTTGTTGTTGTTGTTGTTGTTGTTGTTGTTATTGTTATTGTTATTGTTATTGTTATTGTTATTGTTATTGTTATTGTTATTGTTATTGTTGTTGTTGTTGTTGTTGTTGTTATTGTTATTGTTATTGTTATTGTTATTGTTATTGTTATTGTTATTGTTATTGTTATTGTTGTTGTTGTTGTTGTTGTTGTTGTTGCTGCTGCTGCTGTTGTTGCTACTGTTGTTGTTGGTCGGTGCCTGACATTTCGGCGATTTCACCTTCCTCAGAGCCGTGCTATTACGAGTAGGACTCTGTCCAAATTGTCAGTAACAACAATAACGTCAATATACCAACCTCGCATCAGCTCAACAAGATCAGTCCATAGGTTTACCGTTTTAGTTGCGTACTTGGTAAGTGAAATGTGTCTAATCGCGCAGTGTTCTCATAGGACATTTGAGATCTTGCACAAATTAAAACTTTAAGAGATGAAGCTGCTGGACTTGTAATCTTGAGTGCTCCTAGATTTTGTGTTTAGACCATAACCCAATTGGGCTTCAAAACTTCCATCATTTTACTTTCATACCTAGCGCTTCTTGTTGATGGAGATATCCAGAGCTACCGGTTATACATTGGCGAGACCGTGCTTGCCAGTTTTCGAGTTGCTAATTTCAACAACCTTACAGAGACGGCCCCTGATCATGACGTCATCATTCTTACGAAGAGCTGAGCATTGTTTTGGGAAAGTAGCTGCTGCTCCAGACTCGGTAGATGCAAAGTGCAGAGGCTGAGGCTAAAGTGAAAGGGCACGTGTAGCGCAGTGGTCGGAAACGCCATACACATGGGATTGATCCCGTGTCCTAGGCTCACAAAGCCTTATATGCCTCTGCAAAATAGTACCAGACTTGTCTGTGAGGATAGCAGCACTGGCTCGATACATCGGTAGGCCACCGCGAGTCATTGTAAAGGCAAGATGTATATTCAATCACCTCCAAATGAGGCTTAATGAAGTTGAATGCATGGCGCATCCCTCAGGGATTGATCAACGAAGAGAGCTTCATCCTTTATCCTTTATACCTAGTGCTTACATAATGGAATCCTTTACTTTCCTATCTAGATACTTTTTCACTCATATCTAAAGCGATGTTAATATTTATCAATTGTTCTCTTCGCTACATAACAATCGTGTGAGAGTTCTGGCTACGTGCAATTCCTACTTCTGACTAGAGCTAATAAACCACTACACGACTTCGTAACCTCTGTAGTAGTCATGTGACGAGATAATAATGCCGCTCTTAATTTTGGTTAGACAAGTTCCAGATCGCTATGGATTTCATCAACTCTAATAAAAACTCTTGGAGTATTAGATCTCCACCTATGCGACACAAATTAGAATATTGCTCAAAGACAAAATTCGGACTTTCTAAAACCCTTGAAGGGTATTTCTTTCAATTTTTGTTTGAAAACATCTGTTTTAGAAAGAAACCCAGTAGAACAACATGATGTTTCTTATTGGATCGTTTATGTTTGCAGTAGTTGCTGTTACTTAAGAAATTTTAGAACCTCAAATTGCGCTTTCAATTTTTGCAAAGGTTTTCGTTGTAAACATATTTAAGTTTAAAAGTAGTTTGTACAAAATTTGCATGTTATTAATGCGATAGAAAAATCCTCTTGCAAAAATCCATATAGTTTTGAACTCTCCTCCCAACGGTTTACCGCTTCATAGTGGCTGGGAGGTGTTCCTGTCTATTGGACTGTAGTGTACAGCGGGGGATTCATTCACTACTGGCAAGGTCTCTCAAACTGGGAAGGAGTCCGGCGTTTCCATTAGGATGTCTGGCTAAGAGTACACCAATCCAAAGATCCACCATCGTCTTGGCGTCAAAGTCGCATGGTGCCAAATCCCCGTCTGATCCACGACTGCTTGTGGTGGTGAACCTGGGGCAGACTGGCAACGCTGACCTCGGGATTCCAGGGAATCACAATGGCTTAACCAGCAAATCTCCGAAAAATGAAGATTATGCTGGGGCGCGCACAATCAGTTAGGACGCGCCGTTCCATTATCAAGTAAGTATTAAGTTCTGAATTCTTGAAGTATTTTAATAATCAAGAATTTATCATCAGTTATCGAAAAACCGGCTTCATCACGAAGGGGTTAAGCACGGTCGTGTCACGCGTAGATTTAGCTGTCACCTGAATTCATCATATTTGTTCTCTACAGCAATCGCTGACCGTAAATTTTATGGTAAACGACAGCAGACTGAACAGAATCATCTTGATGCTGGAGGAATAGTGCTTCCAATACTCTTCTGTTATACCTTTCGTCCGATCTACTATTGCTTCGTGGGTATTAGAAATGAAGAATTGACTTCTCCAAGTGAAATGAATGTTTTTTTTCTTTTCTTCATCAGCACACTCTACAATCGTTTGAAGCAAATTTCTTCTTTGTTCATGAAGAATGAACCCATGGTGGAGACAGTGCACAACAACGTTTTCATTACTTGGCTCGAGGTACCCCTTCGCGGTTGGCTGCTTTTTGCAGAAATACACCTAAACACGCGGAAGCCTCTTGTTCTAAAAAAATTTATTTTGCTTGCCTTTAGAGAATCTTCGATGGTCTCACTATTTACTCGACAATTTACGTCTCTTGATGTCATCCCGGTCTGCAGTAGGTGGAAGAACACTCATGATGTCTACGGTGGTGCTGTGATCGGCGACCAAAAATCATGGGGATATTGATGCCAATCGCTCTATCCAACCATCACATACCTGTGGTGCGAAAAATATTTCCCGGACATTATAAAGCCTCAACTTTTTATCTGCTAGCTATCTTTTTTTGACGGCAAAGCATTATGTGAAATACAACCACAATGATATTAGATATTTGCAAAACCTGGATCCTTTCTCGGATTCGAACCCTCGATTCACTTTTTCGTGGATTCACGTCTGCCAAGCCAAAGTCTGCTTCAAGTTGTCACCACCACAGGCAGTCGCTGCCCTTGTGGATTAAAAGGAGATTTGCCACCATGGGACTAGTTTGATACTAGGACGATGGTGAATCCTGGTGTTGGTTAACTCATAGCTGGGCTTCTTAGTGAAAATTCTGGACTCCTTCTCAACCTAGGAGGCCTTGCTGATGGATGAATCTCCCCGTTTTACTTCTCAGCCCGACACCCAAGAACACCCTCTAGCCACGATTAGGCGGTAAACCGATGAGAGGTGTCGGCGAGCTAAGATATAAAAACTGAACTGACTTTGAAATCCTCGCCGAAGACAGCAATGAGGTCAACCTAGTGCATGATGCTTCGTGTGAGCAATATGACAATAAGATTAAAGACGCTAAGGGTAACGAAATACATAAAACTTTAACAACAACTGATAAACAGGACATCGAAGCGCTAGTTTGTTAAACATGAAATGTCTGAATTTGCAATATAAAAGATTAAGGCTTTCTTAGACATTTTTAGTTAACATAGCTAATTGCTTATGAGTGATACCGCTTTAAAACTCGGGATTTGTCATTTCTTTCCCTCAAGCATTAGATTTTTTCAGCCTCAAATTTATTCTATTTATCAAACGTATCTTATAAAGTTTCTTTCCCGAACTGAGTCGAAGTAGTATTGGTTCGATCTACTTTTAGACTTTTCTGACTTCTTCAGGTTATTTCAGATGGTGGAAAACAGTCTTTAGACATACTTTCATTTTTTAGTATGGTCTCAGACAGTTTTCTGTGTAAGCCTTAACAGAATTCAATTCCTGAACTTCAGCGATAGTTCGGGTGCTTTCGCGGTCTTTACTATTAAGGTTTTCGTTCTTACATCCAAATATAACGCAACGTAACCACAATGATGCTAAGATATTTACAAAACCCCGGATCGCAGGTTTCTGTGGTGAGGAACTAACGCGTTTATTACACTTTTAGGGGTTAACGTGTTTACCACCACACTATGCGGGCGTTTCGTTTCGCCCTTCTCTTAGCTGTGTTTTATAGATGCTATTTGCAATCGCCCGTCAACGGGATTGATCTGGGGAGCACACATCGGTATTGAATCCAGTGCAGCGAGTAATATGTGAGACCGCGGAAAGGCTAACCGAGTGTTCGAATCCGTCCTGGATCCAAGTTTTGGAAACATCTTATCATTACTGTGGTTTTATTTCACGAAAAAGCTTAAGTTTTATCTTTAACTGATGAGACACTCATTTAGAAAGTGTGTTTAGCGTATTATTTAGACATACCCTACAAAACGTAGGTGGCTTTTCGTTCGATCTCGCGACCCAAGTTCACAAACCTTCTATCGCTCCGGACTGGGTAAACTGATAACAGACTTCTAATCGCGTGCAACGATACTAATGTTCATGAGTCCCCAAACCAATAAGTGGAACCCATGTGCAATCTCAGTATTCGATGATCAATCATCCTCTTGTTCTAAGCGTTCTAGTTTATTCGAGGCAAACACGCTAACCACTAAAAAGTCGAAATTTAAACAGAAAATTAGCAATTAGTCACAACAGTGGTTAACTCTGAAGGAAAATGTGTGAATGCAAAGCAGATTCAACTACGAGCATTCCAGTTTCGCCAATGAGTTACAATAATTTTAAGTGGTGGTCAACAAAAATACAACTATACTCACACGAGAAGCAACGAAATACAAAGGCGCTGTGGCCGGCTCAACCTGGCACTGGGCCAACCGGCCCTCTAATCCCTTTGAGATCTACAAATCACTACCAAATTTAGCTGCAGAAAACTCTCCCCAAGCCACAAACGCCAACGACTGCTTGCGGGTGTAGGAACAAGAGAACACTATAAGAGTCATCCAAGGTTTCCAGGAAGAATCCTTCCTAGCAGAATTCAACGACATTACTGGAGAAGACAAGGATAAATGATGAAGCTATCGGCGTTGATCAAATCCTGAAGGATGCACCATGCACTCTACTTCATTAAGTATCATTGGAGGTGATTGAAGGCATATCTGGCCTTTACAATGACTCACGGTGGCCTACCGTTGTATCGACCCAGTGCTGCTATCCTCCCAGACAAGTCCGGTGCCAATTTGCCGACCCCGTTGGGATGGAAGGCTTGGTGAGCCAAAGGCCGAGAGATCGATTCCACGGCACCTCCTACCACTGCGCCACACACGCCACACAGTAATGCTGAGCTTAAATGACCCTTATGCGGGAATGATGCTTGCTGAAGAGATAAATCCCGTTTCCTATCGTAAGCGGATGCCTAAGATAGGCCACCAGCCATAATGTGTGAAAGTGGGTTTAAATTGTTGGGGAGAACAGCTCTTTTCAAAAACGAAGGAAATTATAAAATCTGCCCCCTCCCTCCAATTTGCTTTGGAAGAAAAAAAACTACACATTTGCTGTATTCAGTCGAATGGTGTTCTATTGAACTTTAATTTGATAAACAAGAAGCACCGTACATAAACCGAATACAGGATGAAGGGGAAATTTTAATGGGATCTGTGTAGTGCTTTTTTCAAGTATACGATCCATGGCAACAGTTCCGAGTTTTGTCTTCCATAGCCACATCGATAACTTCGGCACAATTTTCTCCTGTCGATATTTGAACAAGGCGTCTGAAAATTATCAGTTACTCACGACATGAACTTGCAAAGTGAACTATTTTGCTTTTGCACTTTGCACTCATTTGCATTTAATGTACTTTACCTCATACTTAGCTCCAGAGCTGAGCAGAAGGAAACGAGCGGCTTGGAGAGCTTTTAAGAGCATCGAGGATGTAGTGAAGAGAACAAAGAACAACCAACTCCGTGCCCACCTTTTCGACTCAACGGTTCTTCCTGCGCTAACATATGCGTCAGAAACCTGGTCTCTGGGTAAGCAGGATGAGAGATCACTCAGCGATATCGAACGCGCGGTCGAAAGGACGAATGATGCTCGACGAGTCCCTAAAGCGAGCAGAACCCATTGGGCTACCCTTGCACGCGATAGGGAAAAACGGAGGATTTACTGGCGACCGCTCGAGTCACTCGACGATCAACGGGACTACAGGTGATACAGGTGATACTCCATGAGGGTAGCAATTTCATTTGTGGTGCGTCCGGTCCAAATATTATTCTATAATGCAGGAGATTTGTCCCACAAGGACTGGTAAAGAAGATGGAATTCTGCTTTAAGCATTTGTGATGTGCGAAGTTGACTCACTGTGATAGGCATCGGCTCGAAGGAGTTATTACTGAAAGGACAAAAGAGATCGTGAACTGGGAAAGGTCAACACAAGTAACGTGGCCGCTAACTATAGCACAAGAAAGTTAAAATCATAGTGATGCTGAGATATTTGCAAAACTTAGCACGGCAGGTGTCTGCGGTGGGGATCGAACACGTACTTACCCTTCAAGGGGGCTCACGCCCTGACCATCGCACCATGCGCTCTTTCGTTTCGCCTTTCTCTCAACTATTTTTCTATTTACCAGTGCCATAAGCAAGCAAAAGCCAATATCTATTGAAAAAACAACCAGTAGAAATATCACTACAAAAAGTTTTGTTCGGCGCCAATGATTTATTTCCGGAGTACCAACCCATAATTAAAGCATGGTAAACCAAAAAATATAGAATAAAAGTGAATTAGAAAATGTCCCTTCCCACAATCGTTATGGATACTGGCTTTTCCGCAATTTCCAAAAATTCACTGATTTTCGGCCTCGTATGCATTTAAATTGTTCCATGCGAGGTGCCGCTCTCTAATCTTCAGTATTCGTTCAACGTCACTGGTTATTTATACTGACAGTAATATTAAGGGGTGGTAAACATAGTAGTGATCAGCAGTAATAGATCAGTAGTGAACGTAATAACAATAATAATAACAGTGGCGGGGTGCTTGATGTAATGGGCTCCAATTCTTCATGCTTGGTAGGACAATTCGAAGCTGTCATTCTGACATGGGTGTTTTGCAAAAATTTTGAACGGATGCTCCCCAACATCATGGCAATCATTGTTTTTGAAACCAGTGTCATGTAGTAGTGTATTCAGTAGTGAAAAATTGAGTTTAGAGTTCCATAAGGCCTGTAAGTTCAATCGAATCTAACGTATTGACAGGAAATATTCAATGTTAATCTTTAGTAGTCATTTGCAGCACTCAAATATTTGTAGATGGTACCTTTGTTGCATACTGCTCCCTATTTAAGGCTAAAACTCGAGTAGATGGCAAAATTAAAGCTACCACAATTAGTAATTTCAAAGACTTAACTTTTGAAAAGTCAATGAGCAGAATAGTCTTGAAAAATGACATTCTTTGACTTGCTATCATCCTTAGGGTGTACATTTATTGTGCAACTTAGGATGTCTTGCCATTCATGTGTGCTTGTTAGGTCGACTGAACGCTCTGGCAAACGAAGCGCTACACACGTAGGTGGTTGGCAAACTGGTACTAGACTTGCTTGAGAAAACCATTCACTGTATATCTTTAGGCTGCAGAAAGATATTGTCGGGGCAGATATTCATTTTTTCCCCTCTACGATGCTGCAAGTGGTGTCGAACACATAGCGCTTCTCTAAGGGGCTGTTGAACAGCGAGGACTTTGTGATTCATGTTTTTATTATGATCTATTTTTGATTTTTATTATGATTTATTTCATGATCTTTTTCTATCAGGTACAACTTTGCTTACCGTGCTATGTCCGTGAACGCTTGGCTAACGTTGTGGCCCGTTTTGGCACTAGTTTCGATATATGGAATATTGTACGACTGAAATGATCATATGAATCCGAAGTTAGCATATTGTTGGCTGATCGATGAACAATATTCCATGCCGTGGCTTTTTACTATTTCCATGCTTTAATAGCCCCACTTCGAAAATCGCTAACAAAAACAATACCAAGAGTCTTGAATCTTCTCTAATTCCCATTGATTATGGTGAAAATGAGTTGAATTTGATGCTTTGGCAAGCAAAAATAGTTACTGCTGTTCCAGTACAAGATTGTCTCTTCTATGTTTTAAGCAAATGCATGGCGCAACATTGTTATGAAAGAAGTGCAATACTGCTGTCAAGAAATACGTCCAGATGTCATTTAGTATGATAGCAAATTAATAATGTTTAATGCAGTTTTTCGGCTTAAAGCCCAAAAGCTATATTCAGTCTATGGAAACAGGTTGTCACCGATGCTAGTTGTCGTGCTTCATCGGATTTTACTGTTCGTGCCGATCCGAGATCGCATTTGTTTCCTACCAGTGTCACTCGCACAGACTCCTTTCCATATTCTCGAACTTGAGACAGCCAGCTCTGAAATATCTTCCATGTTTTATGCAGGAAAATGCAGCTCTAAGCACTTTTTCTTTTTTCGAAACATGTTTCAGACAAGCAGCTCACCCTGACGTTTTCAAAACTTGTCCGATTCGATACGTCGAATACCAGTAACAAAGCATCTGCTTCTCTATAGTAAGCAGTCGTAACGGAACGAAACCGCTCCTGCCCAGCTGTGTCCCAGATCTAAACAACGAATCCAATAGTTAAGACACCCACCAACTACTAGGCGCTTTTTCTTCATTCATTCCATTGATTAATAAAGATTTCTTTTTATCTCTGTTTTACGCTTTTTCACTTATTGATCCCCGTTTCTAGAAAGATTGGAGTCCATTTCACTATATAATGGGATAATAAAGTAAAGAACAATATAAGTCAAATATACAACAAATTATAAATTCGAAACTGATTCTTTATCATTTTTAGGTAGGTTTCTGTCGTTGAGAAGACATTTTTGGTGGCGCGCACAGCGCTTGTGAAATGAGAACGAGCATCCGTAAACTTACCTTTCCACTCGAAATCTACTGCAAATAATTTCATTATCTTTTGCCAAAATACTGTATGCTCTTCCTTTCAACCGGCATCCATTCATATGACGACAGCCTGATTTCGTTATAATTAAAATGATCAATCTTGGATCTTCTTCATTTTTAAACTAGGTTTCGCATGATGGCGGTCTAGTAACACTCACATTCCGCGGAAATCTCACCAGATTCTAGTATGTATCGTGTGAGAATTAATCGGTCATAGCAGCAAAAATTTTATATTTGTGTACGACCTGTCTTCACGTCAACTATGCGGATCTCAACACTTCTCACATCCAGCTCATTTTTTCGTGGACATCATTCACTACGGTTTTCCGACTTTTACCTGTGGCGTCGGCTGCTGCTTGAGGATTTTTATTTCACCTTGAATGTCGTAAAATGTTGGCTGAGTCGATTCTCATTGAAGTCTTGTGATGGCCTAGCATGCCCACTTAGATAGCAAAGAGTGATTTCTTTCCTGGACAAGTCTGGTGCCACTTAAAACTGAAATTAAAATGCGAGAAGCAGCGGGGTGGGACAGGGCAGTGGTTAGTGATGCCGTCGATCAGGAGGTAAAGGCGTTACTTCGATCCCTATCATAACGCCGTCCTGCAAGCCTTAGCCCGGGTATCTCGATGATTGTAAGGTGAATTGACAAGACCATCATTCTATGACATTCATAAAGAAAACGAGATCCTAAGCTGGAACAAAAGCAAAATTTTGAAGACCATTATTGACCACGAATATGAAGAAACCGAATCAAATGCGATGATGAAGGGTCATGTGAAATGTCGCAAAAAGCAAAACGACTTACTACTTCATGCAGTCGAAATTTGTCTCTACAGTAAGTGAAGTAGCTGGATAGCAGACTAGTTAAGAAAGGAAGGAATAAGTGCTGAATGCTTATAAAGATAAATTCTCAGTTCATTTTAAACCAGAATCACTGGCGTCACATTGGTGGCAGTACGAGCCAAAGACACGGATCTCTCCCACAGGGTGATTTCCTGCCGTGTTAGTCGAGGGACAACGTGGCACGTCTCGAGGTAGCGGATAGGGGGTTAATCGGTGACCAAAAACGACCGTGTGGTTCAATGAGAAAAGGAGCGTCTAGTGGATGGAATCCTTGTTCCCCCTGTACCAATTCAACAAATACCTTCCGTGTTTGCGAAGAAATATTAATTAATACGTGCGTAGGTGTCCTCTGTTTTCTCGATGGTTATATTCCACCATTATATTTCTATTACAACGGCCGAAAAGAGTGCAATCAAGCCACTAGGATCCACAGGGGAGGTGGTCAGAGGTCACATCCAGTAAATGAGCTTCCCTTTTACTCTGTAGGAGAATGGCAAGTTATTCGTGAGTATAGCTAGCCCTCACGTTCAGAGTTCAGCAAGCTAAACGTGGGTATTAAATGCAAAATATACTAAACTAATGGCCGTTTTTACTTCCGAAGGTCCTCTGATACGCCAGCGTTGGATACCACGAGTACGGAAAGGCTGTTGATGTGTCAGGGCTACTCCATGCTTCTTAAATTTCGAAGGACTAAGGTGATAATTTGTACCTAAGATGTGCGCTCACATAGATCTGCGTCGTCGATAGTGGACTTGACCATGTAGAGAAAAAGGGTAATTTATGCCATCATCGAACTGGCTAAGACAAGAAGACGCGCCCCATTCGTCGTCGTTTGCGACAGTGGAGAAGAAGTGTTCTTCGGAACATGCGACGGGAGAGGAGACGGCGGCGTCGGCGTTCTTGTCAGCACGAGTTTGGTCATGAACATCGATTCACTTGAACAAGTTACAACCGACGTTTAAATTTAAAAAGATGTGGATCAACACCGGCTTTGACAATCTTCGTCGTTTACGCGCCAACATCAAACTATGACGAAGAAGAAATCGAAGCGTTCTACATGGACTTGGAGAGGCTCTACAGAGAAGACGATACATTCTTCAAGGTCATCATTGGAGATTTCAATGCCAAGATCGGACCAAGAAGAACATCTGAGGAACGTCGCATTGGGACCCACGGACTGGAACGGAACGAGCGGGTGACCGGCTCTGTGAGTTTATCATGGCTAACAAGAAAGTTCGTGGTAATTCGCAATTCCAGAAGCCTTGCTCTCCGAATTGGATGTGAATGTCTCTCAGTGGAAAGTACAATAACGAAATAGACCACATCATAGTAACTCGAAGGTTTTGCTCTACCGATGTCGCTGATGTCTCGAAATTCTCGGAATGAGACCATGTCCTGCGCACAAGATTTCTTTTCTCGCTAAAGGAGAAAAACCCGCTAAATTCAAAAACCGAAGTCCCACAACCACCACAAAGTGGAACTTATTCAACTCATTAGTGGGCTGTTGGGAAGATGCCGTTGTCGATAACATCGACGAAGAATACGATCAGCTCATTGAACATCTTCACGTTAGCGCTATGAAAGCTGAGGGTTCGAAGGTCACCAAGAAACGTCTGTCTCCAGAAACTCTTGAGCTAATACGCCAGCGTGGAATCCCACGAGCTGCAGCCAACCACGATCTAAGGTCCGAATTTGCAAAAAAACAATGCAGACTGGCTATAATAGAAGATCTTAAAGACAGAAGAGCAGTAGTAATGGTCGATGCAGCATAGGCTAGAAAAAGCATTCGCAAAGTCTATCAAAATTTCAGCAATTACAGAAACAAGGTGATTGCATCCAGGCACCCAAACGGAACAGTTATTGCTTCTAGAAAGACAATATAAGAGAATTATTCATAATTACTATTCGCATTTCTTCAATAGCCATGTCCTCCTGCCCTCTTGTGAATCAAAGGAGGATGGGTACATCGTCTCACCGGTTTTCCCTTACGAAATGTGGCATGCTATGTCGTCGGTGAATGATCGAACAGCATTAAGTTTGGATAGTATATGACATAAAAACGTCAATAACCTTCTTCCAGCTCTCACGCACAAACTGACCTGGCTCTTCACGCGTTTGCTGTCTGAATACAAGGTTCGTACTCAGTGGAAGATCAGCAAGACTGTGCTATCGTTCAAGAATGGTGACCTCGCGATATCGGTAACTATCGCTCAATTTGTTTGCTACCTCTTGTCTATAAACTCTTCACTGTAGTCGTCTTAACAAGACTAATATAACACTGTACGAAAGAGATCCATGTGAGCAATGAGGGTCATGAAGAGGGTTTAGTAGGACGGATCACAACCACACGATAACAAAACCCATTGAAATATCGCGAGTGTACGAAGGACTGCTCTGTTTGACTAACATCGATTTAAAGAATGTGCTTTGTGCGCGCGCAGTGGGGCATTTTGTTTAACTTTAAGTCTACAAACTAGGTATTCCTTCATATGAAGACCGACACACGCGCACACTCCATAACCAGGAATAACTGGGTTCTTACAAAGAGCAAAACAGTGGCTGTTTAAAAGAAGGTGCTTACTGCGCGAATGAAATTGGTGTGATTAGTTTTATTTGTTGAGGTTATGAATGGGTTAGGGTGAGTGGATGATTGCATGTCAATTTGGCTCTTCTAAGTTCTGAAAAAGGCGAAAACCTTTTATTTTTATTATTTGTGCAGAAAAGTAATGTCAATGGCTTAACCTATCAGACAATACCATGTATGGGAGTACATTCGTAGAATATCAAGTTGGGTTCTTCCAGAGTAGATGCAAGGTTTAATCGTTGTATGTCACCTCAAATCACCTCTACTTTGCAGTCACACAATTGCATACTTTTGATCGGAACGAGAGGTTGGATGCAATTCACATCTATGCAATAAGCTCATCTATGCATATACTATTGAATATGACTATATTACTAGTTGTTTAAAGCATAAGTTTATCTGGTCCACCAAATACAATTAACTCGTTCGCTGAGTGGATTTGCATCCGGGTGCAAGTAAAAGGTTGCTTTTGCTCCGCTTTAAACGACTCGCACTCTATCCAACAACTAGAAAATCCCTACTCGGCTTCGCGATGAGAGTTAGAGATTCTTCACTCTCCTCAGGCTTCACGACCATATATAAGCATTACTTTTAGAATCATTAGATTTTTTTAAAAAAGATAACATTTGAAGAATTGAGAAATAATTATATACAACATTAAAGATCATTGAATTGAGTGGGATTATATATTATGAGGATACTAGGCATTGATTTTGCTGCCAGTTCGTGGCAAAGGCTAGCCATTAGTAGATGGTCGAACTATGACCAGTTACTCGTATTTCTCAAGAACTATAGCTTTCTAGGTAGCACTGGTGTTAATAAAAATAAGGGATAAAGCTCTCGGTGTTGACCTATCTCTGAGGGATGCGCCACTCATTAACTTCGTCATGTATCGTTGGAGGTGATTGGATGCATATCTGGCCGTATATAACTTGTACTGAAAGTCAGTGCTCGTATCTTCCTAAATAGGCCCTGGTGCCAATCTGCCAATCCTTGGGCAAAGGAGGCTTGGTGGGCTTGGGTTTGGGATCGGTCCTCTCATGCCTTTATTACACGGCACCTCTAACCATTGCGCCACATTCGTCCCTTTCCTCCAATCATATGAGGCTTAATGAGCTCTAATTGCTAAACACTCTGGATTCACGATTTGTGGAACTATATTAGTGATTTTCTTAACACCAACTTGTCCTATTTGTTTGATGAATATTACAGGAATTTCTTTACACGGAAAAAAGCCAATTAATTTCGCAGTCATTCACAGTTATGGACAACTAAAATGATGACGTCCTCGCAAAGCTAGAGCATGGTAAGTAATTTGAGAATAAAAACATATAAATACAAATTGGATAGAACTAATAATAACAGTAATATGCAGTTATATGAAGCAACACCGATGGAGGTGCACGGGTAAGAATGCTAATTCCTCACAACAGGCACAAATCACCGCAGCCATAACGCCCGAAGCCGACTTTTCGGCAGGAAGAACAGAACCTACTGAGAGGTTTAGAGGTTCGAAGCTTTATAGAAGACACTTTGGTGTATCACATTAATCGTATATATAATTCTTGAGCAGTGCTGTCTCAATTTTAAATATGTTTAGAATTATAAATCTTCAAAAAATCGGAAAGGAAGTTCACTTTATTAAGACTCACCAGCAGATAAGCAATTTCACAATGCTTAACTTTTGTTTATTGCCTATTACTTTTTATGGCAGGGAATTTTGTAAAAGGAAGCCACAGGGATGTTGAGATATGAGCATACCTTGGACTCCCAGTGACCTTCAAACCTTTGATTACCATTTCTACGAGTCCTTAGATTATCCATTGTACCTACTGAAGCCGACGGGAGCGTGTGGCGCAGTGGTTGGAGGCGCGACTGCGACACGCACGTGGAATCGGTTCCTGTACCCATGGCCTACCAAACCTTCCATCCCTCCGGGGTCGGCAAATTGGTACCAGACTTGTTTGGGAGGATAGCAGCACTGGCTCGATACATCAGCAGGCCACCGCGAGTCATTGTAAAGACCAGGCATGCACTCAATCACCACCAACGATACTTAATGAATTCGAATGCATGCCGCATCCCTCAGGGATTGATCAACGCCGAGAGCTTTATCCATTTTAGCTTTACCAACTGAAGCCATTGTTATGCCTTTCTCTCAGCAAGTCTTTCTTATCCTAACGGTGCAACCTACTCACGGGTGATTGCTGACAGCACCGTTATGGAAAGAAAAAAACTGCCGGAAAGAAACGGTAAAGCAATGGGCCTTATTTGGCGCAATGGATAACACGGGAACACTGGGAAAGAGTCATCGTAGATTTGGAGTTAACCTGGGATTCCGAGTTTTGTTCAGCATCATTTTGATTGCATTTCGGATAAGCAATAACTGAAAATGAAAGCGAGTCATTGGGGAAACACCATCGTACTCTAATTCTGCATGTCTATTTGGTTTCTTGCTGGAAATATGAGCAATGAGGCAATAAAGTAGAAGACACACGTGGCATAGACTCTAAAAAGATTAAATTTTCATACAGTAAAAAAATAACTTGCAGCTTGTAGGCAAAAGTCTATAGATTCTAAAGATTTTGATTAGAACTAATGAAGTTTAGTGTGAGTTGAGACATGTTGGTTTAAATTTGAAAGCGACCATCATTTTTGTTTAGAATGCATTGTATTCAAATTTAGTGTTACTTCAGAAAGTGGTTGAACCAACGACACTTATGAATTGTGAGCACCTCAAACCATACGTAAACACGCCTCTAACAGAAAAAGTACTCCGTAGTTCAATCCTACCAAACTCTGTTTATGATTTTCCACTGAACAGCATCATCAACTTTAACGGACCCAAAACATCACGACAGAGAGAAGCTTGACTGATAGAAGTGCTGGACAACGATGAAAAAAATCACCTGAAGCTTGATTTTCTTGCTATCTATATCGATGACTTTGTTCTGAAATAGAACGATATAGAATATCTAGTTCACAAGCAATAATACCTAGCAAGATTTATCTTAATTTTAAACGTTTTTAACTCCTTTAAGTTTTAAATATCTTGAGTAATCCAGTTTTTCCTTATTGAATCTATCTTGTATTGTGGATGAGAATTTTCAAGCACTCGTTGTTATGGCCATTGCGACTAATTTGGGTTTGAGTTCTCATCACTACATTTTGTCGACTGCGATTCATTCAGGAAAGGAAGTGGTTTCATACTAATCAGCGAAAAAAAATTGACATGCTATGACAGGCTTTACTTCTACATTCCAGTAGGTATTCTAGTCGCATCCGATTTAACCATGTAAGGTTTTCGTTTCCTTGGAGGAACAACACCGGAGAATTTCACTACTTTTGGATATCTCAGTTGTAAAATTCATATATGTATGTAAATGAGCGCATGTCTGAAAGGCATTGACTCTTTGTTCAAGAAAATCAAAAAAGTAAACTGAAATCCTCTTAAAGTAGTCATGGAGGGAAGAATACAGATACTCGAATTGTCAAAGACTTAGCTCTATCCAGCAATCTCACACTCCTTTCAAAAGCATGAAAGGAAGCAAATTTCTGTGAATTATTGAATCAGTCCGTGGTTGGTTGTATAAATAATAGAGTGAAAATATTTTGAGAGAAAAGCATGGAAAAGTTGATGATACGAGTGAAAAATTGTTCTAGTGAAATAAGAAATTAAAAACAAAACTCTCCGTGTTTACCAGTCGTTGAGTGATGCGTCATGCATCCGACTTCATCATGCCCTGTTGGAGGTGATTGAATGCATGTCTGGTCTACATAATAATTTGGCCTACATATGCATCAAGGTAGCGCTGATACCGTCCTGGACAGGTCTGATGCCATTCTACCAAGTCCCTAGTGATGGAGACTTGGTGCGCCTAGGGTGTTTGGATAGAACCCTTGTATATTGCAGGGTCCCTCTAACCACCGTGCTACATGCTCCATTTTAGAGAAATATTGAAAACAAGTTATAAGTGATAAGGAACTAAGTACGTAGCAAACAAATCAGGAGAGGATTGAACGCATAGTTTCAAAATCGAATATAAGCAATGAGTATTCACGCTATATCACATAGTTTTTTTTAGTTTTTCTTTTAATTTGCTAGCCACATTTTTGTGTGATTAATAGTTGTGGTCAACAAAGTGCGATAGATTGATAATCCTCTAATCAAAAAAGCTTTAAGTTTATTACTATAACGTTGTAAGTCTTCTCCCCAGGGTGTACTGCGAGGTCATGTTAGGCTTCAAATCAGCACTTGCCCAGAAATGAGTCAGAAACGGAATATTAGTCTGTCGATAACCACGTCGTGGCCAATTTATGCACTTGTTGACATTTCATCCATTTTCTAAAATTCAAATGAGTCAGCTTAAGAAGGAAACCAAATGAATGTTTTCCACACATGAAATCAAATACGCGGTTATGCTTTGAGAAAGTTCTTCCGCAGGTGGCACTCATGCTGGTAAAGTGACACAAAGTATTTGAAATGGTTCAAATATGTTGTCCGTGTGGTTTTCGAGGTCATGTCAACGATGGGGTAGCTTCCGGGAGAAAAAGTACAGAAAATTCGTATTTGTATTAAATTAGTGTCATAAATGATAAAGCGAAGGTTAGGCGTTTATATGAAGCTGTTCATGAGATACGATCTTTAGCGTTTTTTAGTCATATCGAACTACTAGTTATACGGATGTGATGAAGTATCTGGTTTGATTGCAGTTACGCGGATAAAACTTCAGCTTATTTTTGCCGTTTTTTGCCAACTTGTTACTTCAAACGAAGAAATAAAATGACTAAAAGAATTCTTTATTAACGTTATCGTGAGCACTTTTCGCTGAATAGCTTCATTACAGTTTTTTTCCTCAGGCTAGTTATTATTCCTAAAATTCATTCACTTACACCTCATAACATTGAAAATAATTGTCAACTTGACAAGTAGTCGTCAGATCTCTCACATTCACTATTATGTCTCCTCCATTATAGTGATTGGTTCATTCGTTTTCTATTTTTAATATTCTTAACGTACCCGATAATCAATTCCTACGGTTGAAATAAAATTGTTGCTGAGAAATGCTCCATCCTTGTAACGTACTAGTAGACAAGTTTTACCTGTACAGCTGTCACCCAGAAGCATCACCTGTAACGATGAGATATTTCAACAGCTCTACATAGCGATTTATTCTATACAAATAATTGAGATGATCGCTGTGGCTATCGCTTTTACTACGGTTGAAATAAAATTGTTGCTGAGAAATGCTCCATCCTTGTAACGTACTAGTAGACAAGTTTTACCTGTACAGCTGTCACCCAGAAGCATCACCTGTAACGATGAGATATTTCAATAGCTCTACATAGCGATTTATTCTATACAAATAATTGAGGCTATCGCTGTGGCTATCGCTTTTGTCCTAGAGATAGGATGCTCATGTTCTACA
This sequence comes from Angiostrongylus cantonensis, assembly GCA_009735665.1. Lineage (NCBI taxonomy): Eukaryota > Metazoa > Nematoda > Chromadorea > Rhabditida > Metastrongylidae > Angiostrongylus > Angiostrongylus cantonensis. Next base: position 91,003 of record MQTX01000266.1, on the reverse strand, counting down.
CATTCTTGTCTTTCAGCGTTCACAATTAATCCTTCGGGATGAGATTTCGTGCTCACGAATTCACTAAGTTCTTTTTCAGCATCTCGTAGAATGAATAGCAGACTAGTTCATTTATGATGATTCTGTGCTTCTCCAGTTCAGTGAAAAGCATTTGCAAAAGGAGAAATAGGATTCGTGCATGCTCTAATGAACACCTTTTTTGTTGCTGAATGCAGCTCATGACATATGAGTAAGAAATTTTTTACACAACGAAAAAGTCAGGACATCTATTGTTCACATCTTCAACAAGTTATGTCTGTCAAGTGATTGTGATGATCCTGACTGCAGTGAACTCCTCGATAATGTGAAGATTTGCACTACATCACTGTAGTAAGATGTTCGTCGTCAACATATCATAATCGCTACGGGACCATGAGCTCCTTCCTCAATAGAAATCCTGGTTCACAGCAGAAAGGATACTGCTTGTTGTTGAAAACAAAGACAACTTGAGTAGTAGCACACATTTCCCAAAGGCCGCCACACATTCACACATTAGAAAGCATATGCCTAACAGATTAGTTCACGTCTCCCACCCATGGGCTCAAGATGTTTCCCTATTCGTGTCTATAAAACTCAGGAAAAAGAATCATTTCTTTCTCCGTCTCATATCATTGCATCTGTCAATTTTTCTAAATCGCGATTCCTAAACGAGCAACTCGTTACAAATTTTCTAAGTACAACTATTTACAAATCAAAGCTGATTATGCAGTCATTGTGGTCTAGCAGAGTGGTGAAGTGAGATGAAGGCTGATGTATGAATTATGCCGCAATTTACAAAAACTGCACGATTTGTTGAATACAATGTGGAAAAAATTTAAGGGACTGAAGAGCTGTTACAAAAAGAACTAGAATGTAAACCACCCGCCGTAAATGAGTGATCGACCTCTTGGAGAATGGATGACCCTTTGCGGATGATCGGTTTCATAATAGAGCCGACGCGTTCAGCGTGTAATGGTTACTTCTCGGCGAGACTTTACAGGAGAATCACTTGTGAGAAAGTATCGACTAAAATTTTGAATAATCAAAGAAGCACAAATTTCTCATTGTCAACAACCAGTACGTTGAACACTAGAGTAAGGCTTAAATTAGGTCGTATATTTGAGAAAGAACTGCATAATACAGAAAAAGTAGGAAAAATAGCGCATACTCGTTTGAGAAGAGGTGCATTATTGAGGTGATAACAAATTAGTATGGCCGCTTCAAGCGGCGAATTAGATGAGATATTAAATCAATCGTATGCCCCAATTTAGATATGGTAACGAGTCTAATGCTCAGTTTAGTTCTGAATTTCGAACTCGAATTCACAAACTACATCTGAGAGCTTGAGACGCGTCTGAAATGTGACAGCGAGATAAATTTGTTCTCAGTGCACGAATATCCGAGTTGTTTTCGTAGATGACGCAGAAAATCGGTTGGTTGGAGAAAATGACACGAAGGGAAGGCGGGCGAATGCGCGAAACTTGAAGTCAGAAACGAGACGAGGTTCTCTATCTATAAGTGTGCATGTTATGCCAAGAGCGCAGTGTTTAAGGGCGGAGCTGGGCACACCATAAACACAACTTCAGAAGGATTGTGGAATTCACGCGATTTCGGCATCCGAAGGAAGAATAGGAAGGGTGAGAGAGAGAGAGAGAGAAAGAGGAAGAAAGAGCAAGTCGTTAATCGTTGTTTGTTCACCAATCGCCTAGCCCATGGATTTGCTAATGGAAGGTAAGTGTTAAATTATTCAGAAGGAATTTGATACCACAGCTAACTTACATGAATCCTTTGTTGAGATTTCGTGGGTTCCACTTAGCACGTTAACATGGACTAATTTGGCATTCCATTTGTCATCTCTTAATTTCGTTAGAGCTCTGACATTGTGGGCATGTCAGAACTGGGTAGCCATGTGCCTGATAAAGATTTAAAAAGGGATGTAGAACGGATAAAGAAGTTGGAAACCGTTTCAACGTCCAACGCAACATGTCTTGCTCAATATTCTTTGCTTTTCTCTCACTGGCAAGTTTTTACAACGTGAATATGAAACCATGACTAATGTATCCTTCATTTGGAACATTTGCAATTTGCATAGCTTTTTTAGTTTACAGGTTTTGGTTACTGACTATGGCGCTACAATTTCTATTACTTCTACAGTGATGTGAAAGTGGGAATAATAGATGTAGCCCCACTTTCCACCTTTATTAATTCACTGGCTATAAATACTATGTGGACATTAACCTTATTTGAAAGAGGCAAAAGAATCAGGGCTTAAATTGATGCAGTGTGCGCGAGCGAAAAAAAAACGGACAATTTCATTAGTGCTGTTATTCTTGAATGATGTTTAACCGCTGTGACACTTTTGGAACAGGCATTTTCAGTGGTTCCTGAATTAATGGAATAACGACGGTGCATTTGTTAGCCTTCACTGTTAAGCAAGATGAAGTAATGAAATCACCTACGAACAATTGAACAGATAACTACAATGCAAACACTCCTATGGGCAAGACTCATATGTGGATTTGAACAAGTGCATGTGTAAGTGCTGCAATTAGAGTAAATTGTCTTGGGAGCTGAACAAGTTGTCGCAGAAACAAGCACATTCATTGATCATGTCGCCCAGGCCAGCAAACTCCAACAGCATAAATTAAGCTCCTAAACCGCGCACATGTATCTTAGGTTTTCGCATTCCTAATGAAAAGACGCAAGAAGAACTGTCAAATCCTAAAAAAAACACCATGAACGAGAGAGGTGGGTGTTGTTTTAAACGCTCATTTGCTAAGAAGCACGGTCACCTTCGTATCACTATTTGAGTGTGCTGAAATTCTAAGCAAAGTCAATGTGTGCGATGGAAGCGTTTTAAAAAAGGTGAAAGAGACAGCTGTAGCGAACAATACATACTTGGCTTCGCTTGATTCGGAGAGAAAATGATGTTTAGCGGATTATGGCGGCTTTTGCACTTGTAAGGACGTCTGCAACTCTTGATGTATTGCACTTTTTTCGTGTTGTGCCTATGTGGCCGCACTTTAGATAGTAGCGATAATGTATTACCTTGCGTGAACCAGATCACACAGGTCGAAGAGTAAAGAAATGAAGCTTATTCAGACGAACACGACAGCATTTGTTCCACGTTGCGACGAATAATTACATAAATTTTATTCTGCATTCCATATAAAAGGAACCGATATGGAGACGTTGACGATAGCTTAACTAATCACTGTAGTGAGAATGAGCGTGTTGATCGATGGTTATTTCATGCATTGGTGTTAAGAAAAGAAGTAAAGAAGAGGGTTCCGATGAAGTTACATCCACAGTGATCAAGACAAAGAGCCGAGAAGTGGATTTCCGCGTGAGTAGTGAGGTCCGTTATTCCTCTCAAAGAAACCTACTTTCGGCTTCGACATCAGCGAAGTAGTGGTTGTTAGTGAGCTGCCTTGCTACGCTATATTCATATTTGCAATATATTTTTTATATTGACTATATATATATAATCATGTTTGTAACGTTTCAATGAAAATGGAGCTATGAAGGAGTTAGTATGGAATTCTTTCATAGTGTGATTATTTCATCGTGTGCTGAAAAAAACCGGCTTATGTGGTCTATAAATAAGGCTTGTGTTAAAAGTGCACGAGCACCTTCAATATGCAGCGCTGCCGAGGTGTCTTCGGAGAACGATGAAAGAAAATGGAAGAGATAAAAAACAAACTCCATTCTGTAAGCATAAATCTTAAGCTGATCGCATTTCAAGAGTGTTTAGAGAAATACGAACGTAGCATCGAACAAAGAGACATGAATGGTGACGAGTATTCGGGTTACGGTGGCGACGTCAGGTCATCGAAATAATTGAATTAGGTTGCACATATTAAAGAACGAGCACAAGAAGTTTCAATCAAAGTTATTTGCTTGCATTATTCATTGAAAAGAATTAATTTGTGCACACAAAATAAACAATTTGACGAATTTAAAAAAAAAACTCGCACGCTAATAGATTTCTTTTTTTTCCAACGGCTTGGCCAAACTAGCTCGGAATGCTTAGAAATCTTCTACTCGTTTTTATCGTCACTGCCATTAAGAAAAATCTCTCCTCGTTCGAGCAAAACGTAAGAAGGTTATATGCATGTCAACAATTTGATGAAGTCTTTCAAGAGAATGTGAGGTTTTGAGCTCTTTAGGAAGAAGTTGGACATCTCTTCAGTGAAATACATCTATCATGACTAAATCTGTGAGTGGCAAACCCAAACACTTTAAATTAGACAGAAACTTTGATATTCACTTGTGAATTCCCACAAACTATTCTGGTTTAGGAAGCAAAATACCACAAATCAGTCAAGGACTACATAAAGGAATAAGTGAAAAATGAGTTAGTTCTTCAATTGTTCCCAGTGTAGAGATTATATACTGACTAAAGCATAGATCGCCCAAAAGAATTAGTAGATTCTTCACACTTTGGAAAATTGACTGTTCACCTATAATCCCGTTAATCATTGAGGAACTCGTGTGGACATAAATTTTTCGTCCTCGTCATTCGGCATAGTAGCTGAGGGGAATTCCTTTCTTTGAGGAATCACACTTGTAGTATAAAGTTCTGAATTTTCAATTGGTTATAGCAGAAAAACAATTCCGAAAAGCTCGACGAGCTCTAACATGACTTTCAGGTAAAAACGTGCATTTTCCTTTCGGTGTTGAGTGAATATTCCGTGGTAAACAAATTCAGTACTGCATGTTGCAAATGAATGAGCGAGAATACCTGTTGAACCACTGAGATGGAAAATTTGCTAGGAGAAAACTGATAATTGCCTATACTTGGTTTAGATTCTCTATTTTGTAGTGCACAGCTCCATCTTTTTCCAATCGATTTGTCGTCCTCCTTGGAGTGGTCATCCATAGTGGCGTGGATTTGAAATTTTGAATGTAGATTCGACCATCGGCTAATAATTTCTTGAGTCCCTTGTTTGTCTACGTGTTATATTCCGGGAATGGTCGCATCTGCAATTCTAGGATAGGCAAGCCTGGAAAAGTAAACTGGCTGAGAGAAAGCTAAAGCATGGGCTTCGGTGGTGCAGTAGTCAAACGCGTGAGACCCCGTAGAAGGTAGTCGTAAGCTCGAATCTGGCCACTCGTCAGAGTCTTGCAAATATTTCAGCATCACTGTGGTTGTATTTTATACAACACCCTGCTTTGAGAAATTCTCAAGCCTCTAAGCGACATCACAAGCAATCCTTAATTGTCGTGTCTCGGAGTGATAAGTGTTGTTTTCTACTTAGAGGCTACGACACTCTCAAGATGGCGATGATTTCTGAGAGCAGTAGCACAACCGAGCATGGACGATTCAATATGGCGAGTTACGGATTAGCAGTGTGGAAGACAGTGGTTCTGAAAGAGAAACACTCGAAGAGAAAGAATATTTTTTGTTAAGTTCACTTAAGCTCGATTATTATCGTGGTATTGAAATAAGTTTATTTTTCCTACTCGTTATTAGACGTTTGCAGGTCAAGTTTCTTGGATGTATGTAAACAGGGTCCACGGATCTTCCTCATTTGAGGGATCTCGAGTTGGTTAGTCGCGAGGCTACGTGGCGCGTCTCCAGGTGGTGGATCGGGGGTTAATCGCGGACCAAAAGCGAGCTTAGCTTCCTTGAGACGCAGGTGGATCCAGGGCATGGACTCCCTGTTTCTGCTGCGCCGATTCGGCACATACTTTCTGTATTTGCTAGGTGTATTCATGCATGAGTGTGTGAGTGCGTTCTCGCTTTATGCGGATTGTATTCTACGAGTCAATTCGGCCAAAAGCCTACAATCAAGTAATATGGGAGGTGGTTAGGGGTCGTCGCCGACAAATAAGCTCCATGTCCACTCTGGGAGAGCCTGGCAGGCTGCCCGTGAGCATAACCAGCCCCCACGTTCAGAGCCCAGCAAGCTATACGTGGGTAACAAAAATGCTAAACACAGTAAAAAAAAAAACGGGACTCATTCCCCTGACCGCGAAAGAGCTCCCAATTTCGCAGCGTTGAGAAGGACGAGTACGGAGAGGCTGTTAAAATCTCAGGGCCATTGGAAGCTGCCAGGATCAAGAAATATGGTGACGATCTGTACCTACAAGGCACGTACACTTGCATCCGAGTTCTCGATAGAAGACTTGCTCATGCAAGCAAAAAGGATAAGGTACGACGTCAACGGTCTGGCCGAGACGTCACCCATACAACGCCGTCTATGACGCAGGAGAAGAACTGTCCGTCGTAAAATGCGACAGTAGAGGAGTCGGCGGCGTCGGCGTTCTCGTCAACACGAGTTTGTCCATGAACATCGATTTATTCGAACAGCTTAAAGCACGAATCGGACGTTTACGATTAAAGAGATTACCGGCTTTAACTATCTTCGAAGTTTACGCGCCAACATCAAACTATGACGAAGAAGAAGTCGAAGCGTTCTACATGGACTTCGAGAAATTCTACAGAGAAGACAATACATTCTTCAAGGTCATCATTAGAGATCTCAATGCCAAGATTGGACCATGAAGATCGTCTGAGAAACGTCACATTAAGACCTACGGATTAGAATAGAACGAACAGAGTGAGCGGTTCTCTAAGTTTACCATGGCGACCTAGATTATCCATGGTAACTCGCTATTCCAGGTTTTGCCTAACCGATGTCGCTGTTCTCCCAAAATTCTACACGGGATCAGGTCACCGTCTACTTCATCCAAGATTTTATTTCTCGCGGAAAGGAAAAAAAGCCGCTAAATTCATAAACCGAAGTCCCAGAACCACTACAAACTGGAACTTATTCATGTCATTAGTCGGCTGTGGGAGGATGCCGTTGTCGACAACATCGACGAGGAATACGATCGGCTCACTCAACATCTTCACGTTAGCACCATGAAAGCTGAGAGTTCGAAAGTCACTAAGAGACGTCTGTCTCCAGAAACTCTCGAGCTAATACGATTCACTTGAACAATTTACAACCGACGTTTAAAATTAAAAGATGTGGATCAACACCGGCTTTGACAATCTTCGTCGTTTACGCGCCAACATCAAACTATGACGAAGAAGAAATCGAAGCGTTCTACATGGACTTGGGGAGGTTCTACAGAGAAGACCATACATTCTTCAAGGTCATCATTGGAGATTTCAATGCCAAGATCGGACCAAGAAGAACGTCTTAGGAGCGTCGCATTGGGACCCACGGATTAGAATGGAACGAACAGGGTGAGCGGCTCTCTGAGTTTATCATGGCGACCAAGACCATCCATGGTAACTCGCAATTCCAGAAGCCTCGCCGTCAACGATGGACGTGGGAATCTCCCAGTGGATAGTACCATAACGAAATAGACAACATCATAGTAAATAGGAAGTTTTGCCTAAGCGATGTCGCTGTTGTCCCAGAATTTTAGACGGGATCAGGGCACCGTCTCCTTCGTGCAAAATTTTATTTCTCACGGAAAGGAGAAAAAGCGGCTAAATTCAAATGACATTGACATCGTCATTGTAACACCAGACATTAAGCAGGCGGAACGTATGCTTGCGAACTTTGATAAAGCGTGTGGAAGGATTGGTCTTCGACTAAATCTCAAGAAAACGATGTTCATGAAGAACGGATTGGTTTCGTTTACCCCATTCACGCTCAACGGGACGAATATCACCGAATGCTCCAGTTATGTCTATCTAGGTAGGGAAATCAATATGATGAACGACTTAGCTACAGAGCTGAGCGGAAGGAAACGAGCGGCTTGGGGAGATTTCAAGAGCATCGAGGATGTAATGAAAAGAATAAAGAACACCCGACTCCCTGCCCACCTTTTCGACTCAATGGTTCTTCCCGCCCTAACGTATGCGTCAGAAACCTGATCGCTGCGTAAGCAGGATGAAAGATCACTCAGCGTTATCGAATGCGCAGTCGAAAGGGGCGATGCTAGGAGTATCCCGTTTCACACAAGTAAGGGATGGGATCCGAAGCTCCGACCTGCGTCAACGGTCAAAATTCAAAGATGCCGTTCTATACGCCAAGCAGGCGAAGATGAGGTAGGCCGGACATGTAATGCGAATGGTAACCGATGGACAAGAGCTGTTAGTGAGTGGATTCCTTTTGATGTTAAACGCATTGCAAGAAGACCACCGACCCGATGGTCAGAGTTCTTCACAAAAAGCCTAGAAGAAAGATGTGATGCTCGACAAGTCTCTAAAGCGAGTAGAACCCACTGGGCTACTCTTGCACGCAACAGGGAAAAATGGAGGATTTACTGGTGCCCGCTCGATTCACTCGACGATCAACGGGACTATAGGTGATACAGGTGATGTAAACAGTGTTAAATAGCAGTCAATGTTCTACAAAGATTCAATGTTAAGTAGTGTTTGAGCAGTAATAAGTGAATTAGTCAAAAAACAAACTTATACACTTTGTTATTAAGAAGAAAACCCAAATGGAGAGGTGTATTTTGAGAGAATTGAAGAAACGATATTTCATTTGTGTAGAAATACTTGGGTTAGATGGGCAGTTCTCCTTGCTGTTAGCACCGGAATTCAAATGCAGGGAATTTTGTTGGAAAGGAACAGCTTAAGATGAGCGCATGAATACTTAACTAATTCTCTCTAATACGCCACATTCTCTGGCAAGAACGAATTCCAAACAAAACGGCAAAGAATGACCGCATTCGATAAAACAGCGATCACATGAGAATAGTAGTGCAAGAACTCAGGTCGTTTTCACTCTTTAACGTTCAGTATAGCAACCTTTATAGTTCTTTTTTGACATTTTGCTTTATCGAATATTCAATTGAGTGAGTAGTTGACAAATTCATTTTGCTCAAAGAAAAGCAAACAAATTGGACTTCAATTTTCTGCTAAACACTAGCCAATTTTCATAGTAAAATTACGTGACTTTTGTGGAATCTGGAAAGTCTGGTAGTGATTCACGTAAAAAATTCAGTGATAGAATTCGTCGTTCACTTCGAATTTCGAACAAATATCAAGAAATAGAACCGCTTGTGGCGCAGTGGTTGGAGGCGCCACTGCTGTCCACACGTGGAATCGATCCCGGGTCCATGACCCACCAAGCCCTCCATCCCTCCGAGGTCGGAAAATTGCTACCAGACTTGCCAGGGAGGATAGCAGCACTTGGTCGATACATCTGTAGGCCACCGCGACTCATTGTAAAGGCCAGATATGCATTCAATCACCTAGGAACGATGCTTAATGAAGTCGAATTCATGTCACATTCCTCAGGGATTGATCAACGCCGAGAGCTTTATCCTGAGCTTTACCAAGAAGTAAAAACAAAGAAAATTATACCTCCAATTTTCTTCATTCTAGAATGCCGTTTAAATGCCGAATTTAAAATTATGGACGAATTTCGAAAAAAATTCGTTTTTGCAGATACCAGAGTGCAGAGTAGTGTGTGTGGAATCGCCAATATTCAGAACTGACCCGATTTTGATGGACTGCATCTGCGTCTGACGTTAGGTCGTTCTCACTCAGATCTTTTCGCTCTGAAGAGATTCTCTTGCCTTGTTCTCTTCATGCTTCTTACTCTTTCAGCTTACCAAAAACATGCTTATTGTTAGCATGATGCCGACGACGTACGACCAACAACGAGGGTGTGCACTGTGCTGCTGCATCCCCCTTTCTATTCAGCAACACGCACTAACCGTAACAATTCGAATGTTAACGAGGAGTGTTTTAAAAAGTGACGCTTAGTATGTGCGGATAGTTAATAATCAGTTCTCGTTTAACAACAGGAGTAGTGATGACATAATAATCTAGTGTTTTTTTATTATTCGAGTATTATTGTCTCAGTGTTATGTCGTTAACCATCTCGTTTTCTGAAGCGCATTTCTTCTGCATGGTCCTATAGACGTCTAGCCAGTATGCATCTTATCAAGTAAAGACAACAGGTTATAAAAAGTAAATCGGTCTTTACAGAAAAAATCACTTTCATATGTGAGTTGGTCAAACGGGGAAAAAATAAACTGGTAGTTTGGATCAATTAGCACAACGAAGTTTCGGCAGTCGGGATCCAATATTGTATTGTACAGTTGTATAATAGGAATGTTCTCTGTGCATAAATTGATAGCGAATCTGGCAACACAGGTTGATAATGGACGAAAAATACACGAGTATCGAAACGTGGCAGACCAGGGAATACGAATAGTGGAAACAAAGTAGGTTAAAAAGTTACTACTCCTCAAATCCACAATAGAAACAATGGAAAACTGCAAATCGCGTAATTTCAATGAATCAATATTGAATAGGATCCGAATGTTTTCTATTTATGTCTGCTCTCATGACGAGATTGACGTTTTGGGCATTCGATACCCATTCAGAGTAGGATTCAGTTGTTGAAGCGAGTCGTCTGGTAGAATGGCAAAAATGTCAGCTAAAGACGACGTCTTTCGTTCAAAAGTTTTCAACTGCTTTTAAATAACATCCGATCCGACAATTTCAATTCCAGAAAAGTTTTCCTGATAATCTTAACATCAATCCGCTTTTAATACGAGAATGATGAATAGTAGAGTACAACGCTTATTATTCCTCTTTAAAATTTACGAAGAATACAGAAACTAACACTTTCAAATTCATAACAGTTTGTAGTTCGTTTATTTTTGAAGAAGTTTCATATGTAGAGTGCTGATTTTTGTTCTGTATAGATGTTCTCTGGTGTTAATGGTGCGAACAGATTTTCAAAGATTCTCGCAGCATTGGACTAACGTATCATCGTAACATGATTATTGTTTTCCGCAGACACTGAGATCGTCAATGTCGTAATTTCTGTCGTCCTAAATGGATTTCTAGAGAGATTAACGTGCTGCATTGGTCTGTTTTATAGGCGTTCTCTATATAGTCAGCAGCACCGCTGCATTAGATGAGGAAGCCAACTGGAACACTTGCGCTACTAACTAGCATAGACTACTAGCTAACAAAACTAGGAAACAAACTCAATCGACACCAGTGTATTTCTAAGCGACTACTTACAAAGAGATAAATCTCTTTAGGGGCAGATGAAAACGTGGCGACACCGACCACGTATTCGAGAGCAGACCGTACATTATTCTATAGCGTTCAGTGTCACTGTACGCTCTTCAACCATGTTATGGACCACGAACGTTTATTTCATTGGCTAAAGAGGGAAAATGACGGCTTCTTTCTACTATAAACGGATACTTATATAGGACTTTGACTTATATAAGACTTCACCGGTTCAAATAAAACCCTTAATATTTACCGATGTGGGGGTTATTCCCATTCCAGAGCGAAAAATTGTTATTTTTTCGAAGCCTACACTTTTCTCCACGTTGTCTTATTTCCACAATTTTCTGCGATCATAGATACTTTAAGATGTTGCGTTACTGCTGGAGATTAAAAAGTGGTTTTCGGCTCGAGTTTTTTTTGGAGAATCTTAATTCTACTAGTTTTTAAAGGCGAAAGAATAGTACACAAAATTCATATATACCCTAGTAATCATGAAGCAAATCTTTTTCTGTACTTCTATCAATCTTCAAACTCTTCAACTATTCTATTTATCTGGAAATTGTTGGTAGTTGTCTAAAGCCACCTATGGCCCGCTACTGATTAAAAGTCGCTGAAGCAATCTATACATTTTACTTTAGAAAAACTAATGTCTTAAAAGAGGCAATATATAAGCAAAATGGAGATATACCTCTTGATTTAAACAGGTGAATATTCTTCTAGGACAACATTTAATTTCAGGAGGAAGCTTCCGTTTCACCTGGAAAATATATGTTTTTTTTTTCAGAAATTAATATTGGATTTAAACTTGTATGTTCAAATTGGAATACTTCGGCTTGAAGTAAACTTTATTAGTCAAAATAAAAAGCATTAGTGTTCACACTTTTCCAGCGAAAAATAAATTTATTTGCACCAGTTGCAAAAAATTTTAGACTTATGAAGGTGATGAAGTTATTTGCAATACAACCACTGTAATATTGAGATGTTCGCAAAACTCGGACTCCCAACCAGATCGAACCACGATTATTCTTTCCTGAAAGCTCGCGTGTTACCTATTGCACCAGCGAGCCCTTTCTTTAATCTTACAAATAGGTTTTAGCTAAGTAGCTAAGGTTTCAACATGTGAAATGGAAAAGAGTGTTGTAGAAGGAGGAGGCTGAACTATCGCCTTTGCTTCTTGTTCGACGGCATCACCAATCATGCGCTACTTCCTGTCGCTAGTTAAAGGGTGGAGCTAACTCTATTTCTCGACTAATGCTTGTATTCTTGAATATCGCGACGTATAAAATTCAACAATTATTTCTAATTAACTTAACAATTAACTTTTTTTCGTTGATGTAGTGAATTCATTTTACAACAGTTTCTACAGGAACTTGAAAACGCTCCATTTGAGTGCATTCTATTGGCACTTGAAACAAAAGGAAAGTGAGTAAAAGTTCATTTTTTGCAGCTTTTGAATCGTTTTATTGCAGAACGTCACAGCAACGTTGCTACTGGAGTGACAGTTGACAATATCAATTTGCACAATAGTGAAACACTCATCCTGAAAGCTTCTGATAAGAATTTACTACAGATAGGACTGTGAGCTTAGCTCACACTGGTTATGTTCTTAGAGCTCACCGATCTTCGTCTGCGAATAAGTGGTACCGTCTTAAACACAGAAGGTTCCTTGACAAGTTAGTTAAAATCAGAATTTGGATGTTTCCAAAAAATGATGCTCATCCTATCAATAGAATTACTGTAAATTTGAAGGTCGATTGGTTCATATTGCATGCACAGTGGATCCTTGTCCTATTGCACACCACGGATAAGGGCCCCTTGTGTAATACTGTAACCGATATGTACTTGAATTTCACTGGGATATGATGGTGATTGTGTGTTAGGAACCGCAAGGTGCCGAGTAGCCTTGTTGAACACGTGGGTGTTGAACTGGGATTGGTCATGAAGAGTGATAACACTCGACACTTCCAAGTAGTTGAAATTTTGTAAGTAACTGTGGTTAGAATCACTGACTGTCGGTTGGACGGCAATCATGGGAAACTGAGCTGATCGCTTTGAAAGAAGATGCTCTCTTTGCTGTGGTGTAAGAACCATGGGTGGAGGACAATACTGCTGGGACAGCTCCTGATTTTATTTACACTAAAAACCCAGATTGTGGGAGAAACATCTAGTGATGAGACACAATAATATGCATAAAATTCTAGAATTAATCGACTTAAAAGATAAACTGTCAGTGAAAGATGTGTGCAAAAGATTCATAAAGATCAAATTTGAAGAATATTCCAGCACATTCCTCCTAGGATCAATCAAAACGTTGTTGGAAATATGTGTCTATCTACCGCGCGCAGTTGTCCATAAGGTTGGAAAACAAAGCGTTTAGCATCCATCAATTTCATAGGGATGTGATTTTGACATTCGTCTCTGTTCATAGTAGAGTATAGGTGAACGGACACGTATTGGTCAATACAATAAGCTGAGGGTACCTTCTAACTATCAGTCTGCATCAAATCAGTGTTTCTTTCTTCCCAGAGAAGTTTGGTGCTAATTCTCCGACCTCGGAGCGGTGGAGGGTTTGGGGAACTTGTAATCGAACAATTAACCGACCCATGTAATTATTGCCGTGCATTCATAACCACTGGACGATGAATGAAGCGAATGGACAACGAATCATTCCGAAAAGGCAGATATGCACAATGTCGGCCAAAGAATGATCTACGTCCTATGTAGTGGTACGAATGCCTTCACAGCAAGATGCTTTATAAAGAATTTTCTGCACATCGACCGCTATGAATCACCCAATGTAAGGTGGTTTTTGCATTGGCTTGCTTATCTAAATTCTTTAACAGCCGAACTTCATTGTTTATGAAACATCGCACGCTCATGAGCACAATTTTTGCTTATTTGTCTAATATTTTTTTGGACACGCAAAAATTTCTCTCCAAGACAACTTAAGAGTTTTTCCAGGTCGTAATGAGCTGCGGGTAGTGACTGTATTGTTGCAACACCGGCAATGATTACTGGACCTAACTTACACCTTATTAAGAAATGTGAAAACGTCTAACTAGGGTGCCTGGGGAGAGCCCTACTATACGTCGCAGTCTTCATTAAGAGCATCGCCTATCATCCTGAAAGGCAGTGCATTGGTGTAACATTGGAAAATTTGGTCGCATTGCAGTACTTATGAATCTGCCGACAAAGGGGATTCGACATTCCTTAGAGATGAAGCAAATTTACTCTGTGATACCACTAACAGACGTAGTCCAGTGATTATCAGTTGCCGTCAATTCTATAGTGGTTAGCCAATTGATCGACTCAGGACTATCTGCACGGCATTTTCATTTTGCTGCTATAATGCGAGGTTCGACTCCATATGAGATATTTGGTGGAGATCTCACAGAAAAAGGTGAGGGTGCAAAGCCGATACTTTGCTTCTAACGCGATTGAAATCTAGGCTTTCCTTTTTTCTGTTTTACTTATGAACGTGCTTGCCTGAGTAGATAGCAGTCGAACTGACCTTTCCAGAATGTGAAGGAGGCGAACTCCTCCGAAACGTTAGTTTTTTCGTGAATAAAAAGCGATTTCGTGCTTATTTGTCAATAAGAAACAGCAAAATACTAGTAAATGAGACATCTCTTATTTAGTCTACACTGAAATATGTTAGCACTACTATTCTACTTACGTCTTTCGTAATATTTGACCATCATGTTGACGTCAGCTTTACAAAGCCATAATCGCCTTGCTGCACAGGCTATTGAAATGACTGATTGGTACGAAAAAGAAAATACTATTAACAAAAACATTTGCGTTTCTAGAAAATCCTATCTACGGAAAATCCAATGTGTAGTAGAAGACAAGTTATTTTTCTATTCTCACTGCTATCTGCATAAAGTGGGCGCGTGTGGCGCAGTGGTCGGAGGCGTCTTGCGACGCCTAGGATCGATCCCGCACCCGTCGCTCACCTAGCCTTCCATCCCCCGGGGCCAGAAAATTGCTACCAAACAACAATCTTTGCTCACGGTTCGTAGTGCTCAACGCTCTTCGTTGAATTAGGTAAGATAACACATCAGGTTTGAACACGATTATTTTCCAATTTCTGTTTAGAATTTCTTTTCTTTATGTTTAGGCCAAATTTTGTCATGTGGGAAGACGTCTTGGGATATTTTATAGCACGGTAATGAAAGCTCAAGGATACAGTCTTTAAGTAATGCCGAATCGAAATGGATTATTTGCAAACTCGAGCTATAAATGTCAAATGGACTTTGCCCTAAGGAAGTGTGGTGATAAAACCAGGAAAATCGAATAGAGAGGTGGCGTCGCAGAGTATTAGAGAAGTTTTGATTAAAGTTTCTAAACAGAGGCGACACGGCTCACAAAATGAGCCTCATCTGGATGTCCGTTCACGTTTGATGAAGGCATAACACGTTGATGAATTCCAGCACATCACTTGGAAAAATTGTTGGGATTAGCTCACATTGCTGCCGATTTCCTTTGCAACCTGATGAGCAACTGTATAGTAGAACACTTTTTTCGATTATCAAGATTGCACGAAGTTGATAAAAAGATTTAATCATCTGACATCTCACCTTTTCGCCTTCTTCGTGTCCAGATTGATTGGAGTCGATGGTTCACAAGTGGTTGTCCCAGGGATGTGTTCATTCGCTTTTGCAGTGAGTTGAGTCCATGGATTGGAGCACCGATCGAGTGAAGAATCTTACTCGAAGGCACATTCTTACATGGGATTGATGTTGACCTACTGCCTCCATTCGATATGACTTGCAATTTTGGCAGCAATGCATCCTGCAAAAGTCCGTAATTCATGGGCTGGCATCAGTGTGACAATCTCGTGTTAGCTTAGTAATAGAAGAAGGTATTGACTATTTTTGAGAAGTTTAATGAAAGTTGGTTTTAAGATATCTATGACGAAGTCTCCTTTTACGCCCTGTTTACGACGACCTATGACTTGCCTTGCGAGTCAGCAAACCTTTATCTTTGCTGCTTAACCAACAGTTAGAAGACATCTGAAGCGAAACGGGACCTAAGACGAATGCTGATTTTTTACGAAGGCATTACACGCTTCGTGCGTCTTGCCTTCTTCGCCACGATGAGATGTCAGCCTAACTGTGATCCTATCAAAACAATCATAAGCCAATGATGCTGGGGTGTGGTCAGATGTCCAATATCATGTGCTATATGTAGCATAACAGCAGATCGCAGTCGTGAAAAAGAGGAAACTGCTCAACGCTCCTTCCCTATGTGAAGATACTCAGTCCACATTTCTCGGTGACTCGTCACGCAACTAGAGGAATGCTACAACATTACCGCAGCACACCCATCGTGTACACCGTGGAAAGCTCTCCCAGATTACTTCCTATTCTTCCTAATTTATCATTTGCACGAGGGAACGATAGCGGAACATACGAAAAAGTAGTGTAGTATTTTTTACTTGTGCAAATATCTCAACATCATTGTGGTTGCACCACACATAATCCCCTGCAGTAAAAAATTGTAAAAGGCAGTAAATAAAAGGTTACCAATGTGATTTTCAACTATAGCCTCAGTTTAACTGGGTTCAATGCCCATTTGGGCTCTTCAAATCAATCTCCCTAGCGGGTGATTGCTGATGGCAGAGATCGATAGAATAGGCTAGCTGAGAGATAGGCGAAACGAATGAGCCGCATGGTGTGGTGGTGAACGCTTTAGCTCCCGGAAAGGGTGATAGCGCGTTCGTTCGCCACCGTAATTACCTGTGGTCCAGAGTTTAGCAAATATCTCAGCACCATTGTGATTGTAACACATAATACCTAACCATGAAAAGTTGGAAAAGGCAGTAAATAAAGAGTTAACTATGTTTTATACAATTTTTATTATCTTTTTAAAATCTTGAGCTGTTTTTGATATAATCTCTATGCTTTATTTATGTAACCTGCATTCGTATCTTGTGCCGATCTCAGCCCTTTCTACGACTTTTTTCATTGACACCAACTCTTCAGATTTACGTCTGTGTTCGATTGCCACTGAGGGCATAGTATTTTATATCAGGTTGGTAGGTATTAAATGTCTGATTTAATTGTTTTGACTTTCCGTGTAATTTTTTTAAAATAAAAATTTTGCTATTTATGTTTGTTTAACATATGTTTTTAAAGCCCAAAGACTAGCGTTTCTATACCTGGTACTGGTTTTTCCCAAAACTAGTTGTTTTATCATTTTTACAAGCTTTAACTTTAGTGTTCGTGTTCTTTTTTGTATGAATGGAAGAGTGGACA
>MQTX01000266.1:20377-71551 GCA_009735665.1 Angiostrongylus cantonensis | reverse complement strand
TTAGCCTAGCCAAAGTATGCTCCAGGTCTTCACCACCACAGGTAGTCGCAGCCTTTTTGGATCAGTGGGAGATTTGCCACAATGCGACCTTGATGCCAGGGCGGTAGTGGATCCTGGTATTGGTTTATTCTTAGCCAGGCTTCTTGATGGAAACGCCGGACCACTTCTCAACTTGGAAGACCCTGCCAGGGGGTGGATTCTTCGCTGTATATCGCAGGCCAACACCCAAGAACAGTTTCTAGCCACGATGAGGCGATGAACCATTGGGAGGTGTTATATCACAAATATTTATATATACACTATTTGCTATATTTGTTCATATTTGTGCTGAGGACCGGACACTACGAAAGGAGATGGGCTATCCAAGTAGCTGGGTAAGTATATTTGTTTGCACTACAGATGTACAGCCCATAGCAAGGTGTCGACCCAATAAACCAGTGGTACGTATTGCAGGATACTTCTGACCACAGCATTACACGTGTCTCCATGTACATACATAATTTTGATATCAAAGTGTTTAAAAATTATGAAGAAGATAAAAAGTCGAGGGTAAGCATATAAAACTGATACTTAGCGAATTTATTTTGATATTATTTTCGCTTCCGCTCCAGGTCTTTGTGATTGGTAGGGACGCGATGTGGAAAAACATTCATGCTAACGTTGTCGATAATAGCGATAGTTCATAATAGAAATGAAGGGTTAAAAGCTTCCTGACATCGTTGATGCTCTAAAGAAATTAAAAGTTTAGCGGTCAAAATTGGTTTAAGATGGAAAATATTTTAAGTTAAATGCCTTACATCGCTTAGCAAACGTAAAATCAGCTGGTCCAAGAACAACTAATAAGAATATTCATGAACAATTTTAAGCATTTTAAGCTTCTATATTTTTTTCAGCAACATTCAGTGTCGTGGTATATGGTTTCCGATCTAGATACAGTCATTCATCCACATACTCATTGTCGAAAAATAAATATGAGAACTGAAAAAGACGTTAGCAAAATTATTACTTTCCTCATGTTAATCGTTTAAGCACTACCTGCTAAACGGCTCTGCCAGGTGATAAGTGGATTTCACTTTTGCCTGCTCGAGTTTCGCAGTGAATAGCAAGGTTAAAGCTAATGCCAACGATAAACTCGGTATACATTTGGAGGTGTTTTGCAATTTATGATTCTCTCTTTCCGTATTTTTCGCACGCAGTTTATATTCACTATTTCATAGTTTTCTGCATAAATGTGTCATTTAACTCGGCAATTAAAATTGAAATCGTAATCGGTTAGCATCCAAATTCCTGGTTAGTGTAGTCCTTAGGAAGATGATCTTTTATACATTCGTAAGTACTGCGTAGGGCTTTCCTCGACCCACGCCCAAGACAACATATGTGGTCAACAGGCTATCATCTAAAACAAAAAGTGCAGGATACCAGTTCTGTGCGTCAAGATAAGTCATCAGAAAGAAATGAGACCTAATGTTGTTTACTAGCCATTTCCGCAAACCGTTATGACACCTATAAGTGTTATTTGTCACAAGAGTGTTGCGTCGAATGCATGGAGCATCCCTCAGAGATTAATCGATGCCGAGAGCATAACCTTTATACATTATAAGTGGCCTTCACTTCGTAATAAAGGCTTTTTAAAATCGAAAGGGTCCGGACCAGGATAGGAGAGAGATTTCTATTCCAGGTTTTGAAGTAGTAGTTGTTTGGATCTAATAAATGCCGAGGAGGAACTGCAAGGAAAAATAATAGTTGTGAACAGGCAATCCAGTACAATCAAGATGCAGAAAGAACGAAGTAGCATAGAGCGCAGACATGTTCTTAGCCACTTCCAGCTTGAAAAGAGACCAAGTATGGCGCTTCGCGTTCGGAACCTTCCTCCTTTTTGGTCAACATCCTTATATTTGTTACGAAGGACATTTCAATATAGTTAATAAATTTTCAAATTTCAGGTTTTAAAAGTGAATCGTAATCATCATCGATCTCTTCCAGTTGAATCCATCACTTTGCAAAAGAATTCTCTTGATTACGACTTCAGACAACTTTCTGCTACGGATCCTGTTATTGAACGCGTTAGCTTTAACACATCATCGCCAGTGCTGAAAAAGCTAAAACTAAAAAAATGTGCTTTTCTTTGCTTTGACACTTCTTCCTTGGTAGTATATTATGATATAGTCCGAGTTCTTACAAGGTTTTTTTTTTACTAAAAATGCTTGGGAAGCGATGAAATACCTACGCGTTTCATAAGCGCGCTTAAGTCAGTGGTATGGGAAACGGGTGGTTACCCAACGAAATTCCCTCCACTGATATTCGCTACGAGAGCTTCCTTCCTCTGATGAAAAAAACTGTGTCAACGTATTTTCTCACCTGGCTTTTTTTCGCAGTTACCAGAGTGATAATACAAAACTGGAGGTGACCCACAGAATCGGAAATTAAGTGAATAGAGCGTATAAGCACATTTACGCCATGCCTCTATTCGGCAATTGGCGCGGGTGGTAGCGTAGTGTTTGGAGTTGTGTAATACGTGCACGGTCCTTGGTTCGACTGGCGAACTAACCTTGGGTCGATACATTAGTTCATTTTTTTTTGGTAGAAGATCATTGCGAATGAAACAATTCGGAGATCGACTTTGCGTTGAATGCATATTGTGGGCTATTCTAGCGGAACTAGCGCAGATTCGAAAAAGAATTAGTTCCTTCAGCATCCCACGACATTCTTGAAGTAGGAAAAGCCTCCAAAAATTGCACATAATTCAAAAAACTTTAATAGGTAACGATTCAGGTTTTATAAAAAAAGGATAAAGCTCTCAGCATTGATTAATCCCTGAGGGATGCGCCATGCATTCGACTTCATTAAGTATCGTTGGAGGTGATCGAACGCATATCAGGTCATTACAACAACTCGCGGTGGCATACCGATGTATCGAGCCAGTGCTGCTATCTTTCCAGACAAGCCTGATACCAATTTGCCAACTCCGGAGAGATGGAAGGCTTGGTGGGCCATGGGCGGGGGGATTCGATTCCACGTGTGTGTCTCAGTAGCGCCTCCAACCACTGCGCCACACGCGTCCTATAAATATCCTCATCATTAGGCCCTATAAATAACAATAATACGTTTAAACGGCCAGCGCCGCAAGTTGACTGTTCTTTATGACTACGAATAGGAATATGCCACAGTTTCATGGTTTCGCAAAACATTTCGCGAAGCTTACCTCCCGTTACAGATCGAAGGCCTAGTGGAGAATTACCTCATTTGGGATAATAATGCAATAACTCGTAAAAAAGTGAAAAATTATACGTGCAAATAACTTGGGGTTTAATCATACCGTTTACATATTCCGGTTACGACAAACCTATTTTAGGTCAAACTGTTGAATGCTCACAGTATTTGCAAGCTGAACAGGCAAATGAGTGTGGGTCGAAATGCACTCTAAAATGTGGAATTACTGTCAAGGTCTACGTCTCTTTTGCTGCTAATAATCAACTTCAACAGGAAGAACGGACCAGTTAAATAGTGAAAACCATAAAAAATTCTGAAGTTTATTGTTACTTATCCTGTATAGCGTTGACACGTATGACAGTACGATAATGCTGTGTGGCACCATCAAAGGACTATGCCTGGTTTTCTACAGGGTTCGGTGTGCATTGAACTAAACGCCGCCCCTGCTCCAAGGCTCTTCTCTAATCTACATGGAAACGCCTTAGTTTGCCTTCTTCTAAGAATTCAAAGAGAACCGCTTCCACTAGCATTCTACGGTAATGATAGAGTAAATGAAATCCTCAAAATGACAGCCGTAACAACGCTTAGAGTGCACGAAAAGTTTTGTGGCGGATGAATGTGAGGAAAGCGAATCGATTGCAAGAAATGCTGAGATCCGGACAGCAGGTGCGAAAACGGGTTATGTAGAATGGAAACAAATAATTCTGCATGTCAATTCGGCCAATTGTCTGCTATTAGGTAGCTGAGATGTGGTGGCCGCCCCTATGCGTAAGCCCCACATCTTTCTTGTGTTGATGGGAATTTTTAGCAATCCGTGATGATGTTCAACCCCCGCGCTAAGAGGTCAGCAAGCTACCCGTTATTCCCTCGACCACGGAAGACCTTCCAATACAGTGTAGGATACAACGAAAGCGGAAAACCGGCTAGAGCCTTAGCATATGAAAATCTCGTAGGCGGTAATTAGTAGGTACGACGTCATCGAACTGGCCTAAGTGAGAAGATGCAGCATATTTATTGCTGTCTATGACACCGGCAAAGAACTGTTTTTGGAAACGTGAGAAATTAGAGGAGCGTGTGGTCATAATATCCTAGAAGACTGATGCTTGGCTATGAATATCGTTTTCTTTGAGAGCATGTGGCCATAATATCTTCGAAAGCTCATGTTCGATTGTGAATATCGATTTATTTGAGCAACTAACAAGCGAATTGGACCGTTACAGTGGAATAGATGTTGACTGACACAGGCTTTAAATTCATCATCGTTTGCGCACCGAAATCAAGCTGCGACGGTAACCTCACCATTGGCGACTACAGTTACAGTGCTGCACCCAAGACAACTTTTGATAAACTTCACATGGGAAGCAATTGAAAAGAATAGGCCCAGCAGAATGGGCAGCTGTCTAGTTTATCATGACGATCAAAACCATTCATGCCAATTCATAATATCAGAAACAGCATCCACAATCTTGGACGGTGAAGTCCCCAATGGATAGTACTATAATGAAACAAACCACACTACAGTGAATCAACTGTTTCGTTTAGCCGATGTGGCTGTTGCTGCAAAATTCTGCATAGGATCGCAGAATTTCTTTCTTCGCACGAGATTCACTCCTTCCAGATTATTGGTCAGTTTTTCAGGAGACGCTGTTATCAATAACAATGATGAAGAATACTATCGGTTTAATCAACATCACGTTAGTGCTGTAATACCCGAAAGTTCAAAAGCCATCAATAGACCCCTCGCTTTAGGAATTCTCTATCTAATACGCCAACGTGAAATCATGCGAGCCGTAGGCGGAGGCCGCGGATTAATGGCCGGACCTGCAGAATTTAGAAAGAGCACTGGCAGTGCTCTTCAAAGGTTCCCTAATTGCCAGAAGAAGATGATCGTATCTCTACAACCAAATGCAAGAATTACGGTAACCAATGCACAGAAAACAACCAACCACCTCGCTTTTTTTCAGGGCTAGTGTACGGAAGAATTCTTTCTCCGTCAAATACAAAACATTACGATCCAAATTTGCACTACCAGCTACATCAATGTCAGTCAATAACAAAGTCTGTAACGCCGTTGGATCGATTAAAAGTTACCGCATGGCGAGAGCATTCGTCATCGCGGATGCCATTAATAACGGATTCAGTAAATTAAGGCTGGAAGGCAACAAACAAATGAAGTTATATCAATCAAACTGGGCTAAATCGTTAAGAAACTACTGAAAATTTCAAGGACGGCAGATCAGCTGCTCGGTGGTTCTTACAATCTCTTACTTCTATTTAGAAACAAAGGTGCACACTGATTATAAACATATACGCAACCACCGTTGATTCCGTAAAAGTAGAAGACCGTTCAACTACCTTCGCGGTTTAAAAACGGATATGATGGCTTTAAAAAGAATGAAAATCTCGGCGTTGATCAATCCCTGAGGGATGCGCCTTGCATTCAACTTCATCAAAAACATCATTTGGAGGTGACTGATTGAATATCTGGTCATCAACCATATGCGATTATAATTAGCTGTTCTAACCTTCCTCATTGGAAGTCATGTAAAAAAGCGGCTCTGAAGGAGGCGATACTGCCGAAACGTCAGCTACTGTTGTGTTGTATTGTATCGTGTCTTTTTCTATGGAAGTAAATGTATGCTGTATAACAACCTCGCGATTGCTGAACAAGAAAAACAACGCATGAATATCTGGCCTTTACAATGACTAGAGGTCGAATACCGATGTATCGAGTAGGTGTTGCTATTTTCGCGGACAAGTCTGGTACTAATTTGCCGACCCCAGAGGGATGGAAGGCTTGGTGGACCTTGGGCGCAAGGATCTACACCACGTGTGTGTGGCAGTGGCGCCTCCAACCGCTGCCCCACGCTCTTCCTAGTTTTACGACAATAGGAAACAAATCTTCGACTAGAAAACCTGTGAGGGTAGAAACGGCCTAGTGTTGTAAAAGAAGGTTTTCCTTATTCACTTTTTTTTTAAAAGTAGCTCGCCTACCAAGCACATTGGCTGTTAGAACATGGAGCGATTGTGCTAGTTATGTTGGAAATATCGCAGAGTTTCTTATATCCGCTCTTTCATACGATAGACACAGCTCATCATAATAATTGAAAATAAAAAAAGTGAATTTTTGGTCAACAACTAAACTTCTCATACCTTACATAAGGGAATACGCTTGTGTTCTAATGACCTTCGTTAATTTTCGATGAGCAGAGAAAAAAGAAGAAGAAAAAGAAAGAGGGAGCAAAGAGCAAATGAGCAAAAAGAAAAGTTGATAAGTTGGCACCGTTTTGCAATAGACTTCACTTTTTCAATTTAGCGAAATGTCATAACATTTCCAGTCTTTATTCGAAGTTCGTTTAAAACTCAAACCTCTAAAAATAATTTAACTTTCCATCGTAGGAGAATCAAAAACTTGTATATTGTTGGCGAAAATCTCCAGATTCACGTGGTTTTTATTTCAGTTGGTAAAATGTAAGGTGAATGAAGATGTATTTATTGAAAAGTTTGACAAATCTAACGCTTGTGTAAAATGAACATGAAGATCGATTAATAAGCTCAAAATTTACAAGGGTCAATAAATGGGCTGGATTTCGTTTTGCCTCCAGCAGAAACCAAAGTCATTGTTCTTCGATCCTTGAGGACAATTCTGAAAAGCACTCCTAAGCCTCATGCAAGACATCCACTTTCTTGTGAGGCGGCAATCTTTGTTTTCTCTCTCGGTCACTTACGTTTCCGCACGTTCCTCCTCACCAAATAAGTAGTAGTTCTTTTTCATCGAGAGTGATAATGAAAAAATGGGGAATTAACATGGTTTCGATGAGGCTGCTGGGCTCATTGTTGAACAGACCAAGGAAGCCTGTTACTAAACTCTTACGTTCAACCACCTTCAACCGACGGGAAGGATTCCACAAAATTAGGTCGCTAATCGACTCTATGAACACGAAATGCAACACTAGACAAGCCTGGAGCGTGCGTGTGTATTGAAGAATCCATTACGTCGTTCTAAGGTCGAATACCATGGAAAAGTATATCCCACGTAAGTGGCACATGTATGTAGTCAGTTATTCGAACTCTCACAAGAGTTTGCCACATCTAAAGTTTTTGGTGTATGAAGCTCTAAAGCTCTGGGCGTCCATCAATCCCTGAAGGATGCGCCATGCACCCGACTTCATTAAGCATCGTTGAAGGTGATTGAATGCATTTCTCGTCTTTACAATGATTCGCTGTGGCCTACCGATGTATCAAGACAGTGCTGCTATACAACGAGACAAGTCGGCTACCAATTTCTCGACTCCGGAGGGATGGAAGGCCTGCTTGGTAGGGTGCAGTATCTAAGCAGCATGTGGGTACATTGGGTCAACCACGTAATGAACGGGACCACCACTACTACACTACCCGCTCATTTCATATGTATACATTGTGCATATGCATAAATTGTAAATGGTAGGCTATAAAACAAATGTAAGGTTAAAGTTTGATAAGATTTGATAAGTGTTCAAAAAGCAAACTGTGCGAGGGCATTGATATAGAGCCCTCTTGAGAAGATTCATCCATAATCCATCGTCTTATCCTAGCAAAATGCTTTCTTAGTTATCGAATACCATTGTTCAGGAACCGACATTTCTGATCCTCTTCACTGGCAATGTTTTCTGTATTGTGCTCTCTTCAACTTGAATTGTCTCGCGTCGAAATTGAACTCGTGCAATATAGGTTTTATGTAAAATAGTAGATGCAATGACGGATTTTCAAGAGTCACGCCTGACATAACATCTGTCGGACAAGCCATCGATAAAGTGCAAAAAGTGCCATAGAATCCCTACGTGTTAACCTTTGATCAGGTGTGCATCCATTTTGTTACCCATGGTCGGTATGAGTTAGTGAACGAATTGGCTACGTCAAATCATCCTAACATATTTGCAACCTCAACAAGATATAACTACATACAGTTGTGTAGCTCGTTGATTTTCCATAAGTTTTGGGTGCTTGAAAGGTATAATTTGAAAAAAAATGTATGCCGAGATCCATATACTTATAACGGGACCAGCTCCAACGATGTTTTTATATAGCCGGAATCTAAGTGTATGTGGAGACGACAAGCTCAAAAGTTCTGAAACAATATCGGTACCATTCATTCAACTGGTGATGCAAAAACGCAAAATTTAGATTTTCCACTGCACTCATTTTTCACTATCTACTCCCATAAACGCGAAATAAGAAATTCGCATTAGTTTCTAACGAATTGATTCGCTATACCACTGTTAGTCAACTGACAAGCATTATAGATAAGACCTTCCAAAACGCTGCTGCTGTTAGCTGTTTTCTCTTACGCCTTTGTGGAGGATGTGAAAGAATACGTGCTAGGACTTGTGTCTGACAAAAATCCAAGCCGATCCGGATGAAAGATATTCATTACAAGCTGGATAATATTCAGATTCAAAAGATTTTATGCCAAGAAGGGAATCAACATTTCAGATACCTCGCTAGTTTGAGCAACAGGTACATTGTTACCATGGAGATTTGCATCTGGGTTTGGAGCAAGCCATGAAGTCAGCTTGCTCAACGTTGGCCATTTCAACACAGGATGCAAATAGATGGTCAATTTGAAAATTTATGTGAGAACTCCAAGTAAATATGATATTTTGAAGTAAAAACGTCATAATAAACTGATGGAAAGTATTGAAACATTGTTGGGAATACGAGCATGATGATGCAGAGATGACTGCAAAACTCCGGACTGCAGGTGTTTGCGGTGGAGAAGGAACGCGCTATTACCCTTCTCCGGGTCTAACGCGTTCACTACCACCACGCCATGCGTGTCCTTCGTTTCGTCTGTCTCCCATTTAATTTTATAGATTTGGGCTCCCCAGATCAATCCCGTTGACGTGTGAATGGTGATAGCACTGATCAACAGAACTAGCTGAGAGATAGGCGAAACGAAAGAGCGAAATGGGTGACGTTTTAACCCTCGGGAAGGGTAAAGGCGGGTTCGATCTCCACCGCAGACACCTACGGTCCAGAGTTTTGCAAATATCTCAGCATAATTGTGGTTGTATTTCGCATCATATCCTGGCGTGTAGCATCATAGTAGGCAGCAAATAAAAAGTTACCACTGTTGGGAATGTGTGAGAACAATCCTGTTAGAGAAATAAGCTTATTGGAGCCCACTGGAGTCTCCAGTGGCACTGGCACTATGCAGTTTTCTGGAGATCTCTCCAGGCTCTAGCTGTGTGCTAATTGATGGCTTCGGGGTGCCTGCCGTCGTTGTCAGCGCTGCAATTGCTGGCATACAGTTCGCAGTTTAGGTTGTCGCTGTGAAAAAAGTTGACGACATAGTGAGAGCTTTGGAGTCAAGATATGGAGTGATTGCTGCACTTAGTCATTTCGGCGTGGATGGCTTCTGTGTCGTTAGTGCAAAAGGCTTTGCGCTTGACGGCTTAAGGTCAACGTTTGCACTTCCAACAGCTGGAGCAGGTAAAGAGGATCACGGCATTTTTCGTGTGCTATGACGTCACAGATTAATGCATAGTATATTAAAAATTTAACAGTTTTCGATATAGTTTTTCCATAAACAATAGGAAAGTACCTGGACTTGCAAAATCAAGAATGTGCACAGGATGACAATTGAACCAAGAGCTAAGAAATTTGAATTTTGGCGTTGATTCGACCTTTAGCTCTTTTTTGCGCGTGTTCTGAGCAAAGACCCAAGTGTCGGAAAAATGTCATAGTTCGCCTAGCGGATCAACCCATCCAGGCTAGTGAAATGGTTGTGAACTTACGACTTAGTAATACTACCCTGACTTTCACAATTGTTATATCTGTGATAAGCTCCTAATACAGTGACTACTTTGTAAAGCACGCTTTGTGGACCATGGCTGCTCTATAACACACAGATATAAATTGTTTCATTGCAGTTCTTTATTAACTGCTGATTTTCAACTAATAAGCTTAAAAGTGGAAAAAACGGATAAACATATATTGTTAACTTTTGATTTCATGCCTATTACAAATTTTCACGGCACGGTATTACGCGAAATGCAACCACAATGATGATAAGATATTTGCCAAACTCAAGACTGCAGGCGGCTCCGGTGGAAATCGAATCCACTATTAAACTTCTAAAATAGAAAACTGAGCGAAGGGCCCACATGTTGCTGACGTTGAACACGTTATTTCGTGGAAAGTGGATTCGACTCCCACTGGAGCCACCTCTGGTCCGGAGTTTTGCAAATATCTCAACATTATTGCGGTTGAGACGAGACGACGCCACCCATTCAACGCTGCCTATGACACTGGACAAGAACTGATCCTCGGAACATGCGACAGTAGAGGCGTAGGCGGTGTCGGCGTTCTCGTCAGCGAGTTTGCCCATGAACATCGATTAATTCTAATAGCTTATAACCCGAATCAGGCGTTTACGATTAAAAAGATGTGAATGATTACCGTCTTTGACAATCCTCGTCGCTTATGCGCCAACATCAAACTATGGCGAAGAAGTCGAAGCATTCTACAAGGACATGGAGAAGTTCTACAGAGACGGCCACACATTCTTTAAGGTCATCATTGGAGATTTCAATGCCAAAATTGGACCGAAAAGATCGTCTGAGGAATGTCACATTGGGACCCACGGATTAGAATGGAACGAACAGGGTGAGCGGCTCTCTGAGTTTATCATGGCGACCAAAACCATCCATGGTAACTCGCAATTCCAGAAGCCTCACCGTCAACGATGGACGTGGGAATCTTCCATTGGAGAGTACAATAACGAAATAGACCACATCATAGTAAATAGGAAGTTTTGCCTAACCGATGTCGCTGTTGTCCCAAAATCCTACATGGGATCAGACCACCGTCTCCTTCGTGCAAGATTTCATTTCTCGTAGAAAGAAGGAAAAGCCGCTAAATTCAAAACCCGAAGCCCCAGAACCACCACAAACTGGGACTTATTCAACTCATTCGTCGGCTGTTGGGAAGATGCCGTTGTCGACAACATCGACGAGGAATACGATCGGCTCATTGAAAATCTTCACGTTAGCGCCATGAACGCTGAGAGTTGGAAGGTCACCAAGAGACGTCTGTCTCCAGAAACTCTCGAGCTAATACGCCAGCGTGGAATCGCAAGAGCTGCAGGAAACCGTGAACTAACGTCCGAGCTTGCAAAATAATGCAGACAGTCGATAAAAACAGATCTTAAAGAGTAAAGAGCAGCAGTAATGGTCGAAGCTGCAGAGGCTAGGAAAAGCATTCGCAAAGCCCGTCGAAGCTTCGCCAATTACAAGACCAAGATGATTGCACACCGACGCCCAGACGGAACAATAACAGCGTCCAGAAAGGCAATTGAGAAAATCATCCACGATTACCACTCAGATCTCTTCGATAGCCACGTCCACCTCCAGTCATATGAAATAAAAGAGGATGGAAATGTTGTACCACCGGTCTCCCTTCCGAAATCCGACATGCCATTTTGTCGGTGAAAAATCGAACAGCACCAGGTCCGGACCAGATAAGATCAGAACATCTGAAGAACATTCCACCAGTCCTCGTAAGCACACTGGCTCGGTTCTTCTCACGTTACCTGTTCGAATGCAAGGTCCCCACTCAGTGGAAGACCAGCAGGACCGTGTTGTTGTTCGAGAAGGGCAACCTACACGATATGGGCAACTATCGCCCAATCTGCTTGCTGTCTGTCATTCACAAACTTTTCACTCGAGTCGTCCTAAACAGAATTGACAGAACCCCAGAGGAGGAAGAGCCATGTGAGCAAGCAGGATTTCGAACGGGATTTAGTACGATGGACGACATCCACACGATGACAAGGGGCACTGAAGTGTCGCGAGAGTGCAAAAGACCGCTCTGTCTCACTTTCATCGACTTACAGAAGGCCTTTGATTCAATTGAGATAGAAGCAGTCATGGAAGCCCTTGCTCGTCAAGGAGTCCCTACTCAGTACATAAAGATTCTTCGTGAGCTATACAAAAATTTGACAACTGAAATTTTACCATTCTACAACGACATTAACGTTGACGTCAAAAGAGGAGTTAGGCAAGGCGATACAATCTCGCCAAAATTATTTACAAACACCCTCCAGAGCGTCATGCCAACATTGGAATGGGATAATATAGGAGTGAAAATCGATGGTCGGCAGTTACATCACCTTCGCTTTGCTGACGATATCGTCCATATAACACCAGACATTAGCCAAGCGGAACGAATGCTTGCTTATTTTGATAAAGCGTGTGGAAAGATTGGTCTTCGACTAAATCTAAAAAAAACGATGTTTATGGAGAACGTATTGGTTTCGCTTGCCCCATTCACCCTCAACGGAACGAATGTCTCCGAATGCCCCAATTATTTCTATCTAGCTCAGGAAATCAATATGATGAACGACTTAGCTCCAGAGCTGAGCGGAAGAAAACGAGCGGCTTGGGAAGCTTTCAAGAGCATCGAGGATGTAGTGAAGAGAGCAAAGAACACCCGACTGCGTGCCCACTTTTTCGATTGAACGGTTCTTCCTGCCCTAACGTATGCGTCAGAAACCTGGTCGCTGCGTAAGCAGGATGAAAGATCACTCAGCGTTATCGAACGCGTAGTCGAAAGGACGATGCTAGGAGTATCCCTTTTCACACAAGTAAGGAATGGGATCCGAAGCTCCGACCTGCGTCAACGATCAAAAATCAATGATGCCGTTCTATACGCCAAACAGTCGAAGGTAACGTGGGCGGATACGTAATGCGTATGAATGATAACCGATGGAAAAGAGCTGTTAGTGACTGTACTCCTCCGGATGTCAAGCGTACTGCAAGAAGACCACCGACCCGATGGTCAGAGTTCTTCACGAAAAACCTAGAAGAAAGATATGATGCTCGACGAGTCCCTAAAGCGAGCAGAACCCACTGGGCTACTCTTGCACGCGACAGGGAGAAATGGAGGATTTACTGGCGCCCGCTCATGTCCCTCGACCATCAACGGGATTACAGGTGATACAGGTGATGTGATTGCCGGCCTATCTATATTTCTCAATCGATGTATATTCTCCTGGATCTCGATGATATGACATATTTCGAAGGTTATAGCTTCGCATTCCGGCTTGATATTGGTAATTTCGATTATATTTAAGAAGGCATCGTTCGAGCGCTCTATGAGTAGTACGGAGAATTGTTGACCTGGATGAAGTGTTAGCCCACTTTTCTGCAGCATAGCAGAGCGCTTAGAGTACCCATGAATCTAAAAGGAAAGCAAGGATTTTCGGATCCTTCAGTTGCTTGGCAGCTTCCTTGAGAGGTCCGAATGCGGTCCAGGCTGCTCACCTTCTTCTGTCTGCTTCCTTCTTCATGTTGTTTTTCATGTTCATTGATCGGCCAAGGTAAACCTGCGAAATGGCCTCTGCAATGAGAAAGCTATCCAGTTCAATTTTTCACCTTCGTAGTACTTGTTTTCGTGAAATGAATCCTCGTCTTATTTTTGCAAATCTGCGGTTTTTCCCACCTCTTTGAGTTCGTTGATCATCGTCTTTACTTCGCTGGTACTTCTTGAGAACATTATACTGTCGTCGACGAAGCGAAGGTTTGATGGGAATACTTTATGGATACATATGCCTTTCTTATCCTAGTCGAGTGACCGTTACCCACTGCAGTGTGGTATTGAACAGCTTTGGCAATATTGTGTCGCCCTGCCAAATCCCTTTTCCTACGGGAGTGGTAAGAGGTGGATGGAAAAGTTGAATTGTTGTAGTGCTAATTTGATAACAGCTAAACGTAGTTCTTATGTAGAACTGGTGCACCTATGGGCAATGAGCACTGGTAGGTTTTGCATTTGTTTCGACATTGTCAAACGTTATTTCATAGTCGACAAGGGTTCGGACTAGATGCAGTTGGTATTCCCAATAATCTTCGATGACCCTGTACATGGTTTGGATGTGGTCCATGCGGCAAAATCCTTGTCGAAATTTTGATTGGCCCACTGGTTGCGCCTCATCCAATTCTTGATATGCGTAAGAATATAATCTTCATAAGGAGGTTGTAGAGGGCACTTAACAAGCATAACGGACGATAGTTTCGAGGATCCCTTCGGTCATCTTTCACAGGCAAGATGATGGTGCGCGAGGTCCTCGACTGGCCAGGGATTTTTTCGCTTTGAAAGTAAACTGCCATGTGGCTTAAAAGTAAAATTTTTAAAAATTTCCTGAAAAAGGAAATTGAGCTTTTAAGGTTTTTTGCGCAAGTGCAGAAACCTCAGAAGCAAACGATATTTAGTTAGAACTATGGTGGACGAAGCCTCGGTCGTGAAATTGCTTAGGCTTTCGAAATGCAATATGTGAAGGGAAAGAAAACAGAATAAAGCACGGGTTAGTCCAGATTGTGAGAGTTTTATCATGGTGAAGTAACAGAGTTGTTGTCTTGAAGAAGCAGATTTATGGGCTTTAATTTTTAATTTCGTTCTAACGGCTTATCGCCTCATTGCAGCTGGGAGTTGTTCCTGGGTGTCCGTCTGCGATATTCAGCGGAAAGATTCATCCCAGCAGGGTCTCCCAAGCTAAGAAGTGGTCCGGCATTTCCATCAGGAAGCCTAGCTAAGAGTAAACCAATACCTGGATCCACCACCGTTCTGGTATCATACTAGCCATACGGTTACAATTCTCTCTCTGATTCGCTAGGGCTGTGACTGCCTGTGGTCGCTACGACCTGGGGCAGAATTTGCCCAAGGTGATCTCAGGTTTCCAGCGAACCACGATGGCTTAACCAGCAAATCTCCGAAAAATGGAAATTATGCTGGGGCTCCCATAAACAGTGAGGGAGGGTCATTCAAGTATCAGGTAAGTAAATTCCTATTTTACAATGAACATATCCGCGGCGTAGTATAATTTTCTTGTTGGCCACAAGAGACGATTACTTCATTTTCAGCCTTCGCGATATTTTTGATTTGTCAACTAGATGACATGCGAGGCTGTGAACATGGCAGGATTGTAGGAGAGCATTTACACTGTCGTTCTACTGGCGTAAATGCTATGTATGCTTCCATTTAGTATTTGTTATTGCAGTATATCTTGCAAACACATTGGTATTGGTATTTGTGTCTTGTAAACTATACTCTGTCTATTTCAGTACTTTTTAATACTCAACTTCCGTACGATAACGATAAATCATAGTAGCGATTAGAGTTTGAACAATGATTACTAAATTTCCCGGTCAGTGAGCATGTCTAAAGAATGTCCGTTATTTTAATTCAAATTATTATATACAGAGAATAGCGTTTCTAGTCTCTCCATTCCTGTTCTGATTTCATTATGATTAGCTGCTCAATGAATACGCTATGAATATATTCTATGCTGCCTAAATCGCAACGAACTAAGGTGACGATCTATACATACAATGCTCGCACACTTGTATCCGAGTCCTCGATAGAACACTTCCTCATGAAAGCAAGAAAGGTAAGGTACGACGTCATTGAGCTAGCCGTGACTAGACGACGTCATCCATTCAATGTCGTCTGTGGCATCAGAAAAGAGGTGTTCCTCGGAACATGCGACTGTAGAGGGAGGAGTCGGCGGCGTTGGAGTCTCGTCAACGCGAGTTTGACCATGAACATCGATTCACTCGAGCAGTTTACAACCCGAATAGGAGGTTCACGATTAAGAAAAGATGGATTAACACAGGCTTCGACAATCCTCGTCGTTTACGCACCGACACCACACTATAACGATGAAAAGGTCGAAACGTTCTACACAGACTTGGAGAAGTTCAGAGAAGAGGGTCATCATTGAAAATTTCTGCGCTAAGATTGGACCAAAAAGAACGTTTGAATAGCATTACATTGAGACTCTCGGATTACAATGAAATGAGCAGAGTGAGCCACTGTCGGATTTATCGTGACGACCAAGTCCTTCCATGGTAACTGGAAATTCCAAGAGCACCACCCTCAATGCTGAAGGTGGGAGTCTTCCAGCAGGAAGTACTATAACGAAATAAACCACAAAAGAAAATGGATAAACTTTTTGGCATTGATCAATTCCTGAAGAGTATCCCATGCATTCGACTTCACTAAGCATCGTTGGAGGTGATTGGGTGCATACCTGGCATTTACAATGACTCGCAGTGGTCTACCGATGTATCGAGAGAGTGGTACTATCCTTCCAGACATGTCTGTTACTGATTTTCCGAACCCGGAGGGATCGAAGGCTTGGTGGGCACTGGGTACAGGGATCAATTCCATGTGTGTGTGTTGAAGGGCTCTTCCGAACACTGCGCCGTGCGCGCCCCTTAATCACATGGTAAACAGTAAACAGAAGGTTTCGCCCTATCGATGTCGCTGTTGTACTGAAATTCAACACGAGATCAAATCATCACCTCATTCGTGCTAGATTCTATTTTTCGCTCATGGAAGGAAAAGCTGTTAAATTAAAAACGATTTCCCAAAACCAAAGTTAACTAGGCCTTATTCATTTCACTGGTCGGCTGTTGGGAAGATACCGTTGTCGTTGACCACTGAATCATTTCCATCAAGCTAAAAATTTCACAGGGTTTTGATATGAGCAAAATATGGTACCTCAGGCAAAACTTGAAACCATGGTTATCCCTACTAGGTATTCATGAAAGCAGTGATTGCTGATAACATAGAATGAGCAAAAACATAGCTGAGAGAAAGTCAAAGCAAGGACCCAGTTGGTGGAGTGGGAGCACTTGACTCCCTGGTAGGAGAAATCGCAGGTTCGAGCCCTTCCTTAGGTTCCGAGTGTTGATCATTTCTCAACATCCTTGTGGACTAGGTTGACAGCCTATTGAGATTAGCTACGAGCACTTTACCCTACTAGTGAGCTCTAATGTAGCGGCAATTAGGGGTAACTCCAGTCAGTTATATTGACTGTGACTGATCAAGAGTTGATGGGCGCACAACGCCATTGTAATCGAAGTTGACCATCATCAATATCGCAAAGAAAGAACAACACCGGAAAACGAATATACTGTGCCTCTTAATGCTCGTGAACACCGGTCGTTCGGCAATAGAAGCATTACCGTTCATAAGAGGGCATATAGTAGGTATATTGTTCTGTTCATACTTTACAAATTTAAACAACCCTGTGAACTTAAAGTGACAAATAATGTTCACCCAGAGATTAAACTGCTGAACATCAAGGTCCATTGTCACTCCGGCAATTTAGAGACGTCTCATATATGCTACGGTAGAAAACACAGGAGTAAGAACGACAGCGAAAATGATTAAAAAAGCTCTGAAGCTCTTGGCATTGATCAATCCCTGAGGGGTATCCCATGCATTCGACTTCACTAAGCATCGTTAAAGGTGACTTAATGCATATATGCCCTTTACAATGACTAGAGGTGGCCTACTGATGTAGCGAGCCAGAGCTTCTATGCTTTCAGATAGATCTGGCACCAATATGGCGCCTTGAGGAATGGAGGTCTTTATGAGCCTAGGACACGGGATCGAACCGATGTGTATTGCAAAACACCCGTAACCACTGCGTTTCATGGGTACGTTAAGTGATTGTAGTGAAAAATTCTATCTATCGAAAAAAATATATAAGCGAATACTTTTTCAATTTTGGCTTATTTTTTCACTATTTTTTCTCACACACTTTGACTAACCAAGAAAACTGCACATGGAAAATTCCCAACGAATCGACGAAAAACGAGCGAGCTGCAGCAGCAGCACTACAACGCCTGTATCACCTGTATCACCTGTACTCCCGTTGATCGTCGAGTGACTCGAGCGGGCACCAGTAAAGCCTCCATTTTTCCCAGTCGCGTGGAAGAGTAGCCCAGTGGGTTCTGCTCGCTTTAGGGACTCGTCGAGCATCATATCTTTCTTCTAGGCTTTTCGTGAAGAACTCTGACCATCGGGTCGGTGGTCTTCCTGCAGTACGCTTGACATCCCTAGGAAACCAGTCACTAACAGCTCTTGTCCATCGATTATTATTCATATGCATTACGTGTCCGGCCCACCTTATTTTCGACTGTTTGGCGTATAGAACGGAATCTCTGATTTTCGATCGTTGACGTAGGTCGGAGTTTCGGAACCCATCCCCTACTTGTGTGAAACGGGATACTCCTAGCATCGTCCTTTCGACAGCGCGTTCGGTAACGCTGAGTGATCTTTCACCCTGCTTGTACAGCGACCAGGTTTCTGACGCATGCGTTAAGGCATGAAGAACCATTGAGTCGAAAAGGTGGGCACGGAGTCGGGTGTTCTTTGTTCTCTTCACTACATCCTCGATGCTTTTGAAAACTCCCCAAGCCGCTCGTTTCCTTTTGCTTAGCTCTGGAGCTAAGTCGTTCATCACATTGATTTCTCGAGCTAGATAGACATAACTGGAGCATTCGGAGGTATTCGTTCCGTTGAGCGTGAATGGGGCAAACGAAACTAATACGTTCTCCATGAACATCGTTTTCTTTAGATTTAGTCGAAGACCAATCTTTCCACATGCTTTATCAAAGTCCGCAAGCATACGTTCCGCTTGGCTAATGTCTGGTGTTATAAGAACGATATCATCAGCAAAGCGAAGGTGATGTATCTGTCGACCATCGATTTTCACTCCCATATTATCCCATTGTATTGTTCGCATGACGTTCTGGAGGGTGGCTGTAAACAGTTTTGGCGAGATTGTAACGCCTTGCCTAACTCCTCTTTTGACGTCAACGTTAATATCGTTGTAGAATGGTGAAATTTTGGTTGTGAAATTGTTGTACAGCTCACGAAGAATCTTTATGTACTGAGTAGGGACTCCTTGACTACCAAGGGCTTCCGTGACTGCTTCTATCTCAATTGAATCAAAGGCCTTCTCTAAGTCGATGAAAGTGAGACAGAGCGGTCTTTTGCACTCTCGCGATACTTCAATGGGCCTTGTTAACGTGTGAATGTGGTCCATCGTACTAAATCCTTTTCGAAACCCTGCTTGCTCGCATGGCTGTCCTTCGTCCAGTGTTCTGTCAATCCTGTTTAGGATGACTCGAGTGAGAAGTTTGTAGACGACGGACAACAAGCAGATTGGGCGATAGTTGCCTATATCGTGTAGGTCCCCCTTCTTGAACAACAACACGGTCCTGCTGGTCTTCCGCTGGGTAGGGATTTTGCATTCAGACAGGTAATGTGAGAAGAGTCGAGCCAGTGTGCTTACGAAGACTGGCGGAAGGTTCTTCAGATGTTCTGATCTTATCCTGTCCGGACCTGGTGCTGTTCGATTTTTCACCGACAAAATGGCATGTGGGATTTCGGAAGGGAGAGCCGGTGGTGCAACATGTCCATTCTCTTTTATTTCATAAGACGGGAGGTGGACGTGGCTATCGAAGAGATCTGAGTAGTAATCGTGGATTATTTTCTCCATTGCCTTTCTGGACGCTGTTATTGTTCCGTCTGGGCGTCGGAGTGCAATCATCTTTGTCTTGTAATTGGCGAAGATTCGGCGGGCTTTGCGAATGCTTTTCCCAGCCTCTGCAGCTTCGACCATTACCGCTGTTCTTCTCTCTTCAAGATCTTCCTTCATCTCCTGTCTCCTCTGTTTCGCAAGCTCGGAGTTAGTTCGCGGTTGCCCACAGTTCGTACGATTCCACGCTGGCGTATTAGCTCGAGAGTTTCTTGAGACAGACGTCTCTTGGTGACCTTCGAGCTCTCAGCTTTCATGGCGCTAACGTGAAGGTGTTCAATGAGCCGATCATATTCCTCGTCGATGTTGTCGAAAACGACATCTTCCCAACAGCCGTGTAATGAGTTGAAGTTGAATAAGCCCCAGTTTGTGGCGGTTCTTGGACTTCGGTTTTTGAATTTAGCGGGTTTTTCTCCTTTCCGTGAGAAATAAAACCTCGCACGAAGGAGACGGTGGCCTGATACCGTGTAAAATTTTGGGACAACAGCGACATCGGTTAGGCAAGACTTCCTATTTACTATGATGGTGTCTATTTCGTTATTGTACTCTCCATTGGGTGATTTCCACGTCCATCGCTGACGGTGATGCTTCTGGAATTGCGAGTTACCATGGATGGTCTTGGTCGCCATGATAAACTCAAGGAGGCGCTCACCCTGTTCGTTCCATTCTAATCCGTGGATCCCAATGTGACGTTCCTCAGACGATCTTCTTGGTCCGATCTTGGCATTTAAATCTCCAATGATGACCTTGAAGAATGTGTGGCCGTCTCTGTAGAAACTCTCCAAGTCCATGTAGAACGCTTCGACTTCTTCTTCGTCATAGTATGATGTTGGCGCGTAAACCACGAAGATTGTCAGGGCCGGTGTTGATCCACATCTTTTTAATCGTAAACGTCCGACCCGGGTTGTAAGCTGTTCGATGTTCATGGACAATCTCGTGTTGACGAGAACGCCGTCGCCGTCGCCGTCGACTCCTCTACTGTCGCATGTTCCGATTAACAGTACTTCTTCAGTGTCACAGACAGCGTTAAATGGGTGGCGTCATCTCATCTCGGCCAGGCCGATGACGTCGTACCTTATCATTCTTGCCTGCATGGGCAAGCCTTCTATCGAGGACTCGGATGAAAATGTGCGTGCATTGTAGGTACAGATCGTTACCATAGTTTTTGCTCCAGGCAGCTTCCATTGGCCCTGAGATTTTAGCAGCCTCTCCGTACTCGTCCTACTCAACGCTGCGAATTTGGGGGCTCTTTCGGGGTCAGGAGAATGAGGCCCGTTTTTTTGCTGTATTTGCGTATTCAGTTACCTCCAACGATATTTAGTAAAATCGAATGCATGGAGCATCCCTCAGGGATTGATCAACGCTGAGATCATTATCCTTTTTAGCCTTCAAATTGGCGATATCAGGGGTTGTTTTCCGTGTTCGATGACGAATGTAATGATTCGTGCTCGTTAACAAAGTGGTTTCTATTCACAAACCGTTCTTGATCAATCTCATTGCGCGTAACCATCAACGATGTTGATTTTTATTGCCGTGGTTAAATGTCAGTCGGTTATTGAAATATTGTTGTGTTTTTCTAGTTGACAATGAGACCGCCCATTGCACGATGGATTGCCCGTAGGAAAAGAAGTTACTATCACCGTGCTATCAGTGTCATCAACGATTGTCTTGTGTAAAAAATCGTTAACAAGTGAGGTTCCTTTATTCGAGTGGTTCATCATTGAAGGTTTAACTCGATACGACGTTGAGGTTGCCAATGACGAGTTGGCGAACCATTGTGGACGATCTACTCACGTCATCGGCTCTGAAGAAGACCAAGACATCGAAACGTTGGCCGAATAAGCCTTTCTTCGTTAAACTCTTGCTAGCTTTTGATCCAAAAACGTGTTCATTGTTTATAGAGAAGGTAATTGGTACTCCATCATTGACAGCAGGTTGTTTGAGCGAATGAGCATTGACTAGGTGCCAGGATCTCTACCACACCAGTGAAAATCGGACCAGTATTAAAGCGCGGGGTTGACTAACCCCGTATGGTATCAAGAATTCGTACAGAAACTGAAATTGATCCTTCCATCGACTTTTTTCTACTATGAATAGCTTTTAATGAGTGGATAACACAGCGGTAGGTGATGTACGTCATCAAGAGCATGGTGTTAGTACGACCAGGCAAGCCTCTTATCCCTACAAGGTTGGAATATCGGTGCTGGACTTGTCTGGAAAAAAAATCACTCTCTGCACTTCAATTGGGAACGCTCCATCCTCGCTATCCCAGGTCTTTAAGAAGAACTGCTTGACGAGCATTCTACGACATTATAGGTGAAATGGAAATCCTCAAGTAACAACCGAAGTGAAGTTTGAGGATCTTCGTGGACAGTGGATGCGAGGAAACGAATTGAGTGTGAGAAGTGCTGGGATCCGCAGGATAGACGTGAGCACACTTGGACACTAGGCCACTTGGACGGCCTATCCTCACTGGTTGTGCGGTCCCCAGCATAATCTCCATTTTTTCGGAGTTTTGCTAGTTTAGCCATTCACGCTCTTTGTAGTCAACTCCAATCTCTTTTAATTGTTAACTTTTTATGTACTGCCTATTGCAGTTTTTCGCATCGGAGTACCATGTGTGACTCAACCACAATGTTGCTGAGATATTTGCAGAACTCCATACCGCATGTGCAACGAACGCGCTATTACCCTTTTCCGGGGTCCAACGCGTTCACCCCCACACCATACGTGTCCTTCGTTTCGTCTATCTCTTTTAATTGTTCCAATCACATAGCCGCTGTCTTGTGATAGTATTATGTGGCAAATGTAATAAGATCGAAACCTCGAAAGCTGAAGACAACGGCATTGCTTAATCAGAGTTAGCTAAAAATGAAACAGTTCTACCAGTCATTGGGGTATTGCAAGCAAACCGATCCCAGGATTATAGACCTTCTTTTAGTACACACGGGCAAGCAAATGTTATCGAAAATAGGCTCTGAAGATCGATGCGAAGGCTTCCTCGACTCGTTGACAAACAAGACCAATCGCTAACAAGAGAATTTTCAGTACCTCTGGGAACATTCTTGACCCCAAAAATTCTTCGCTGAACACGGTATTGTCAAGTTCTCAAGTAATCCATCTTCACCTGTATCAAACTCGTTTATTCTAGAGTGAAACGAGCTAACGCCAGTGAACCTTTCATTTCTCGTTGTCGCGCAAGAGTAGTCGTTATGTTCTGCATGCTCAAGAAACTCTTTGACTATCTTATCTTTTTATGGCATTTTTGCGCAGAACTTTAACGATAAGGTAGGCGTTAGCCTTGTTGTGCGTTTGACATCTCGAGAAATCCAGTCGCTAACGACTTTCGTCCACTGTTTGTCTTTCATAAGCAACACGCTTCCGCTTCAGCGTCCGATAAATCGACGTGAGGAACTTGTTTTTGACTTATATCGAATTTTTGAGCAATAATCTGCAATCGTCTAGGTTATGTCAGGCAGAATTTTCGTAGTAGGATTCCGCAAAGAAAAGAGCTTCATTCATGTTGTCCTAAATGTGTCAAAGCGTTTAATGATCTCTTAACCATCCTTGTTGAAATGCTGGTTCATCGATGCATTGCTTCAGACGAGTTTACAACTAAAAACTCATGTCATTTAAAGACATGGAAAAGCACAGGCTACTGATATGGGCATCGTACGGATAGTTGTTGCGCCAGCGAGTAGAAGTGACTGAATGACACGTGGTTTTTTTGGAAGCTGTTTGTTTCGATTTTAATTTACTTAACTATTGCTCTACCTATGGTGTTTTCTTTCTAATGTATAAACTTACAACCGAGCCCTCACTGAACACACATGTTTATGCAGCAAAGGCTCTACACATTCCAAAGGTTTGGGTTGCACAGACGACTTGATGTGGAATGGGCTGAGTAATCTTCGAAGGCAATTCTTGATTGCTTTGTAGATGATTCTGGGCACAAGAACTGTGGATTCGAAAGCGTGAACAAAAATGCTACGCCTCCATGGTTAACTGATTTTTTTCAGAGACTAAAAATCAGCTTGACTTTCATATTCTTCAATTTAGTTTCCTCTAGTTGTGTTTCATCTTCTCAACCGACCTCATTTTGCATCCTTCAGTATTTGGTTCTCTGCGGAATAGGCGCTCCTGAGACTGTTCTTCTATTCGATTACAGTGGCTACATGCTTTTGATTCGTTACGTTATGCGGAAATGCAAAACTACAACATAAGGAAACAATATGTGGAGGAATATTAGGAACATCAATATCATTGTTGAAATGAATGACAGCACGCTAAATGTGATTCAGTAAATGAAAAGAATATTCGAGAGCTTGAAGAATTGATGAATTTATGGAAAGAAGTTTGGCTTGTAGACACTTTTACTACGACATTCACAAATAAGATGAAATCCTCAAGCAGCAGGCGAAACAACATGCGAGATGCTCGAGGATCCTTGTGGACGATTAATTCGGTGAAAAAGAATCGAATGCGAGAAGTGTTGCCATTCGGACCACAGGTGTGATGACGAGACTTGTCGCGCCAAATAAAATAAATAGCTCAATAAAATATGACTCCTGCCTTAACAAGCAAAATATACTTTGTGTGAACGCTACTTAGAACAGTTTTTTTTCGGAGAGGAGTTTAAACGCTAACAAATTTTATGACAAATGCGATATGTTAACAGTATGGAAGTCAAAACCTTTCTTTCATTACCAAATAGTGTCAAAATAAACCTGATAATGGCTCTCGGTAAAAGCCTCGTTTTCGTTCTCATCTTGATTCCCACTGTCACTAAATATTGATCGCATTATCGTCGGCATGCATCAAGGCACTTGGATACCTGTAAACTATTATGATTCCGAATGCTGCATGATAGGTTGTTTTCACAGATTCGGATAATCATCGACTGATAACCAGCAAGGAAGCGTCTTGTATAAAAAGACATCTTCGGTGGGGTTGCTTAATTCTAACGGTGTTCATCACCAGCAGACGTGATACTCGGATACCACCAACAAGACTCCACCGATCGCAAGGAACAACTGCTGTTGACACTCGACTCGAATCCCATTCGCACTAGAGAAGGCGATGTGACCGAAACACCAGCTGAACAGTATTTCTATAATATGTGGGCTTTATAATACCTTTTGTATGCTTGACAATACAGTAAAATAAGGGCTATTCAAGGCAGAGTTAAACGATAGTAGATTTTTATGAACTGAGCTAATATTTATTGTTTTCATAGAAGAAATGATATCACTTTAATGTTACCATGATCTATGCATTTCGGCTATATACTCGTAAAACAGTACACTCGAGCCAAGTGACGAAAAACGAAGAATTGTGCCGTTATGTGTATGAATGTGTATTTAACTCTCTTTTTGTGCTATTGTGAAAAGCCCCTTATCCCTTTCTGTATTACTCTCAACAAACATATGCTATTCTTAATAAACGAAGCGTATTGCGCAGCATTTGGAAGACCAAGAAGACAATTTGTAATTCTTCATCCTCTACTAGTTCTCCATTAACACCATGTTAGAAGAATTTCTTAAAATAAGCCGAATG
Organism: Angiostrongylus cantonensis; assembly: GCA_009735665.1. Lineage (NCBI taxonomy): Eukaryota > Metazoa > Nematoda > Chromadorea > Rhabditida > Metastrongylidae > Angiostrongylus > Angiostrongylus cantonensis. The sequence goes on along the minus strand of MQTX01000266.1, from coordinate 46,413 downwards.
AATCTGAAAAATAAAGCCAGTTGTCTTTTAAACTGCATTACTTATCAAATAGATCGCTACTGATAGTCGCCACCCGTAATATCCGACTGGATGGCATAGGAAATTTACAAGAGCCCCTTAGTTGTTAAGAGGCATCATGGAATGCTAACATTTGCAAGCTTGTGGAAAAATAGGCTCAAAGTTTCACTTATTGTCCGGTATGATGCAGATGACCTAAGAGGGCCCTAATGGAAGATGGAGAAACGCTGACATGTTGGGAAAACCAGGCGATGCCCCAGAGTGGAAGCAGCATATTCTTAAGGAGTATTAGTAATAATCATATGTGTCACTTCGACCCACTCTATGACATGCTATCCCGTTAATCAGCAACTATTTGGAACCGCTACCAGCGAAGTCCCTATCGTTCCGACGTTTTCAATAAGCAAGCGCCGTTGATAGAACCATTCACTTCTGTGGACAAATGGATAAAATTTCGGCATTGCTGCCGAGAAATGTGAGTTTGTTCCACTCTGAGCATTCAATCAGACGACTTTAATTTGCCGTTTTTGGCAATAAACTATCCGCAATTACTCCTCTTTCTCTTCGACACCGTCGAGTTCGTCTTTTTTGGAAACGTATTTTGTCGCCTATCTGCGAACATTTGGGTGTTCTTAAAGATAGCTTGGAACATTTCTCAGCTTTTGGATAAATAATAGTTTTACTAACCAAGCTGTTCTCTCTGTTGGCCGCTCTACACAAGAGATTACGGGTCTAACCTTGAACGTTGAATTGTCGAGTGACGCAAGATCATCAGTGGGTAGAAACTTAGGTGAGTTAATAAGCAAAAGCATGTTGATAGTTGATTTTTAAGTTGCAGAACCCCCGATCCTGCACTCTGACCAACTCCGTGCTTGTTTTCCGCTACTGGTTTTTGAATTCCTTTTCGAATTATGCGCGATAAAAAGAAGTAGCTCCAAGCCGTTTTTTTCCACTATCTCAAGATCAAGCTGAAAAGAATGACTGCAGACTAACGACACTTTTCACTAAGCTTTAGTGCAATAGTCGTTGGCTTTAATACTTTTTGTACCTGTCGCCTTGCGCATTTCTGCGTTGTTGTGTGGGTAGAATTAGAGCTTTCTCGTGATGGTTGCAAATATTTTAGAAGTCTCTATTGCGAACATGTGAACGCTGTCATCTGTCTCGCAGTTGAATTCTTGATCTTTGAAGAGTCTCGGTTTTAATTTTTTCTATTGAAGTTATGGAAGTGTTTGACAGTACAGCATGTTTGTCAAATTGATTTTTTCACGGTCCGAAGAAGGTTAAAGCTCAAAAAAGAAGCGATTATGAAAAAAGAGTTTCAATTTTCATTCATTGAACCAAGTTTATTTATTGCATTCACGCAAGATTGTGAACTTCTTTAGAATGTGACGTCGTTAATGCGAGCTTCCTTCCCTGCTTGGCTTCTGAAGTATTTCGTGAACCAAGTTTATTTATTGCATTCACGCAAGATTGTGAACTTCTCTAGAATGTGACGTCGTTAATGCCAGCTTCCTTCCCTGCTTGGCTTCTGAAGTATTTCCTGTAAAAGCAGTTATCAGTATTTTTGGAAAAGTTATGGTCGTTGAGCGAGAGAATTGATGAGCATAGTGGATAAGGCAGAGTTTCCTTGGCTTGCTTATTCAACGTTTTCTGCGCCGGTGTGGCGAGGTTTGGCTTCGCATTATCGTTGAGAGCTATTTCTGCCTTTCAATTGACAGGTGCAATGCACATCGGTTGACGTTCCTGGTGAATTTTGTGAACTTGGTTGACATACATTGTCGACATAATCTTCTCTACCGTAATGAAGAAATAATGCTACATTAAACCAACAACAAACCATGAATTCGCCAACATGACTTTCTCGTGGTGCCAGAATTTCAAAACGACTTGAAATATATGCATAAAAGCGTATACATAAATATATGTGTACCTATACATCTATTTGCAGCGATTAGTTCACCGTAGGCTAGAGAGCGATGCAGCGGGCTTAATGTCGAATAATGGCCTCTGAATAAAAAAAAATGGGAAAACTGGATGATCTCGATAAATAGCAAACCACTGTTTTATTTTATTGCGCTGTTAATTTGATCAACATAGATTTAAGAGAAGATAACAACAATCTAACAGTTTTCGAGTGAAGTCTCAAAGACTCAGAAAAACGAATTCCAAGAAGAATGAGTAATTAATTGGCGGTCGTTGTCCGAGATGCGGATTCGTCGCCTTGACGATGGGTGGGAAACGTTTTCGAAAGGAGGTGTACGAGCAGCAGGTGCATTTTATTGAGAGCATTCCTGACGATGTTCTATTTGATGTTGTAACATACCGCGATGGAGCCAGAAAGCACACGATTCAAGTAAAGGAGAAGTGACGACACGCCCTACAACCCCATCGCTTCCGGGTCTACGGCGAAGAGTCATAAGGGTTTTTTGCCAACAAGTATTTGCAACAGTATAAACAATTCTCCATTATCTGTTCTTTTCACTTAAAGTTCAGAAAAAAATCGTTTTTACAATATTGTCTACCAGGCCGTGAAAGCTAAAAAGCTCTCGGCGTTGATCAATCCTTAAGGGATGTGCCATGCATTTGACTTCATTAACCATCGCTTGGAGGTGATTGAATCCTATCTGGACTTTACAATGACTCTAGGTGCTCTACCGATGTATCAAGCCAGTGTTACTGTTCTCTCCGACAAGTCTGGTACCAATTTTCCGACACCGGGGGAAGAAAGCCTTGGTGAGCCGTGGGCGTGGGCATTTTCCTAGGCAATTTTCATGTGACTGAGCTCGGACAATGCAAAGTATTTGAGAGGTCCTGTCACAATGCGCTGTCGTCGTTGTGAATTCCTTCCATACTGCTACTGTTGTTCATCCTATCTTTTAGAATGACATTTGGGAGGAGTTGACACTAATAACAAGTCATGGTTAACTTTTCAAATGTGTGCTGCTAAGTAGCTTTAGTTAGATAGCTAGTCTTCACAGCACCTAGGACTCCCAGCTCTTTATTTGTTTCGATTTACTATTCAGTGGGAAATCAATAGAAACCAAAGGCTTGTTGAATTATGAGTCGATCCAATAAATAATGCACGATGTGAAAAAGTTAAGAGCGGCACACGCCTTGTGCCCCCCAGCTACAACCTTAATAGAGGATTCACCGTCCTAATTCGACTGGTCAACCACGCCTCACGAAGATCACTAATAGAACATACAGTCTTTTCACAACAATTCTAAACGAGAAATAAATTGTTTTTATGTCTTAGAGCAAGGCATGATCTATCCAGAACATCTTGCACGTGAAAAGCAGCAGTGAACGGCTTGCTAACACATCCGAGAAAAAAACAATGTAATACAGTAGTAAGGAGTGCCTTGCAATATTCGCGTGGACGTTGGCTCATTTCCGCGTCCCGGTCCAACAAATCCTCCCATCTACCCAATGTCAATTAATTGGTTCCAGACTTGTCTGCTAGAGTAGCAGCACTGAATTTATTCATCGGTAGGCCACCGCAAGTCACTGTGTAGGCCAGAATGCATTGAATCGCATCTAACGATCCTTAATGAAGTCGAATGCATGACGCATCCCACAGGAATTGATCAACGCCAAACGCCTTTATTCTGTGTATCACTTATCCGTGAAACAGCCATTCGGTTGTCGATCGGTTCCGAACGACGATAACATTATCATTGCATTTATTGGATATTAATCTGGCGTCTTATTTGATCACTCTTTTGAAACAACGCTGTGAATACCAGTGCGTCTCTGAGCTACCTCCTGCTCTAGCAATCTGCAAAAAATTTTGATTCATTAGAGGCTCTGAAGGACTCCTTACTGGTAACCGCTTGCTTGAGGACACCTTTCTAATATGACGCTACAATTTTGAAGGAAAGGGAGAGCACAAATGTGCTATTGTTAGATGCACTGATATTTTTTTCACTTCACTATCTGCTATGCTTGAAAAACATTTCATTCATTTTCACAACGTCGAACGTGTAAGAATATTTGCAAGATTTTGTATGATTGAAAATGTAGAACCTCCAAAATTCCAAATTAAAGAAGGCCTTCTTGGAAGCTACTTCGCTAAGGAAACAAATCATGTTTAAATGTTACTTTAATTGCAAGCAAGAAACTGATGAAGTTCATCTATTGGAAAACAAGGAGATAAACGCCAAAGCGACAAATCGTGGTTCATAGTTAACTTTACTAGCTGGAATGATAACCATTATAGTATACTGATCTTTGCTAACGTATGATAAGTTTTATTATTCCGTCACGCTGAATTTCTGACTTTCTGGGAACTGTCGTTTTGCAATTTCCTCTTCCTTTTTGCACTTTACGTCGACTCGGATTCTCACTAGCAAAACTACTGCAAAAACAGATTTCTGCCGACCGAGGCACAACGGTCTTCTGGAAGGCAAAGTTGATGCCTGCAGCTACCGTACTCGGGATGCAAAAAAAATAAGACTTTTCTGCAACAATCCTTTAAAATTACTCCTAAAACGCAGAAAAAAAGTTGATAAACTGAGAAAATTGCAGAAATGTTGGATTGACGGAGTGAACGCCTCACTGACATAAGTAGTAGTGCCACAGAGAAATTGTCAGCGTATAAGTGGAAGCCCTCCGGGGCCGGCAAATTGCTACCAGACTTGTCTGGGTGGTTAGTAGCACTGGCTCGATACATCGGCAGGCCACCGCGAGTTGTTGTAATGACCTGATATGCTTTCTATCACCTCCACCGATACTTAATGAAGTCGAATGCGTGGCGCATCCCTTAGGGTTTGAACAATGCCGAGAGTTTATCCTTTATTAATGGAAAATTTGGTACGGCAGCGATTTTGCTAGAAATGAGCAACAGTGTCATGAAAAACCTATGAAAACTATTTTTAATTCGAAAACATCCCTTAACTGTGTAGTTTAAATTGTTTTGCTTTTTGTTCTTTCTTGTTGCATGATCAGATAGCTCTTGTATTGTGGAGAATTTAACACTTCTTTCATATGATTGTTTTCATGTTGTACATGTTCCCAAGAGGGTCTTCGGGTTTTCATGTGGGCTCGGATGCTCTTCGGAGCCTTAGTGTTCTTAATGAATTTCGTTGAATTCTTCTCGAGTTTATTCTTCCTCGAACTCTCGTCTCGTGCCGCTCGTAGGTGTTGCTGATCGCTTGGAACTTGCCAGATCACAGAGGAAAGGGAGACTTTACTTGATTTCGACAGGGTCGAACTATGCTCTTGTACGTATTGAACGGCATCACTGACACTACACTACATGCACACTTCACTTTCAAATTTTATTATGTCATTTTACACTGCGAGTCAATTTTGACAAAATATAATTTGAACCATTTTGTTTGTTCGGTAGTGGATAGATTGAATTCAAAAACCGCAACTTCTTGGACCCACGACACCATTGTGACTCGTAAGAATGGAGCGAGAGGCAAAGGAAGCTTGTTAAGAAGCCTTCTCTGTTGTTCCTGGTTCCAATAAAAACGATCCATTTCCTCTTAATATTGAACCACTATTCAATGGTTTACGTAAGAACGACGTTTTACGGTTAAACGTAGATGAACAACGCCGAAACATCCAAGTTCTAGTTGTATCAAAGGAAACTTCCTGAAGACATTTTCCTACTCTGCGAATGAAGTCAGCCATTCCAATTTCTTGAATTCTGGAAAGATCAATACAGAAGTACGATGTCGCGAAGAAATCGACCGACCACATAGGACAACGTGCAAGCACATTTCGCACAAATGCAGTGGTTTTTATTCCGCCTAACAAAGACCAAATTGTGTCGCAAATTTACACGGAGTTAAAGGCTAGAATGAGAACTTTTTTGTGGCCACCTTATGGAAATAGGCCATGCCACTGAATATTGGTACAAAAATAATTAAGGAACTTTTCAATCAGCCTTTAACCGACCAACACTTAAGTCAATTCGTCTTAGCTTGGAATAAACTTTGCGCCGCCGAAGTAATCGATTTTTACTTCGTTCAGCAGGCAATTACTGCGCTTTTCGACAAACGAGTTCACTGCTATTTCATATTTTCTATTAAATCGACACTCTCCTCTGATCTCTGCATGTTAAGGTTCGAAAAATTAGCAACTTCCAGAGCGTGATTGTTCGCCTATATGATATGAGTCCTGCAAGGATGTCTTGCCTATCATCCATCGAAGATCCTTGCTTATGAGGACGTTAATTGTCACCACTGAATGCTACACGTGAGAAAGAACTCAGAATACCTCTATTTTACCGTCGCCAAAAACATTAGAAAGAGGTTGAATTGTTGCAATAGGTAATATTACCGACAAAGTCTGATAAGTTCCTGATGAAATGAAACATTCAACGTCTATTGCACTTATGAATTTATGAAATAAAAAGAAAATTTTTAGAAAACATGGGTTCTGCTTCGGAAGTTCATGAGAACTCAAATTCGAACTGTCGTTATTAAGCTGACCACGTCAATTTTCTAATTTCTTTTTCTAACTGGGAGCCTGCAATACAGTGCTTAGAGTTGTCCTAAAACACGCCGTGCCATCGATTCGATCCCATGCTCTGAGCTTCGCAAACCGTTCCATCCATCCGAGGTCGACAGATTTCTATCGGATTTGCCTGAGGGATAAGAAGACGGATTCGATATATTGGAAGCCCACTGCAAGGCCAGATATGAACTCAATCACCTCTAGCGATTCATGATCAAGTCGGATGCATGGCGCATCGCTCAGGGATTTACCAATGCCGAATGCTCTATCGTTTATCCCTTTTACCTTCTAGTGAATATCGCCTTTTACTCTCACGATGAATTTGTTCAGTTAAGATGTTGCCTGATGAATAAACTAATTAACACTTTAGGCTGTAGCTCTCAGCCTAACATTAAGTAACATCACTTCATCACAGAAATGTGGTACACTAGGAAAGGCGACAGGTGTGAAGAGTTTCTATCATTTTCATTGGTGGATAACGCTAAAGTATATCTATCTTGTCTAATCCGCTAATCATCTGTTAAAGGTTTCCCTCATTTCCTAGTAGCTCCAGAGCTCTATCTTGTAAAAAGTTAAAGGTTAGCTGATCGCAATGTTCTCGAACTTTCAAGTAGCAAAAAATTCATTTCCTTCAATGCATTAAACGTCTTTTATCTCTTCCAGAGATAAGGAAGTTTATGAAGGGTACAATTTTTGCAGCTAAATATTCTAATATAAACTGACAATTACACGGTAGCTCATTGATTCCCGTCAATAACTAACTATCTTAATAAACGTTCTATCGCTGCTGAAAGTTTGCCAGTTTTTATTTTTCGTAGAAAAACTTCCTGTAGATGTTCATCGATGCTAGTCGGCTGATAATCGCCGCAGCAGATTTCTATCGGGTCTGTCCCGTACGCACCTGGCCAATTTGTGCGCTACCTAGACAGAATAATTACATTATGGCATGAAATGACTGAAATCACATTTCATGTTACACGGACAACAATGAAATTTTGTCTGGATAATTTAGACTCAATATACTGGTAATGGCATGACGCCACCAAGCCCGTTTGCCTCTGATTAGGAGTGAGTCAGTGCCACCAGATATTCTACCGCTTCAAAAAATATTGTTTCTAGTTTTGTATTGTTTTTAACAACACGGATGGTTGACAACCGCTTCCCATGTAGCCGAAATTTACGACATAATTTTGTGAGTGCGTATGAAGCAAGAAACTAAAGTGGTAAAACTTTATTAACTTATTTGACCCTTTATATTTCATAATAATAGATATATAACCCTCGCTGACTATTAGATTACGCCCAAATCGCACTGTATAATCTCATATCTTCGTCTGCGATCCTAAACATTGTCACTTACACATCTAAACCAATGCACCCGCCTGTTATTTCCAACAGACATATAATGCAATGTAGTTGCAAAATAACAACTCGCTTAACTTTTTAAAAAGAAACTATTTGTGTCTATGAAACCATTTAAAGTAACGCGCACGTCGTTCAGCGTATTTCTCTGCATAGTTCCGTAAGCAATTTTCTATTCTGCAATTGACGAAACAACGGCGAACGACAGGTGACTGAGCAAACACGACAGTTAAGATGGGTTCATTTGTCAGCTACAAATTGTGGTTCCCATAATCGTTGTAGTACAAAGGCGGAAACAAAAACAAACGTTGAATCAAGCGTGCTTTCTTTTTTTCATGTGCCGATGAGAGATAGGCATGTTCTTTCATTGATAGAAAGAACAACAACACGCCATTGCGAGATTCGTGACATTTACTGACGATAAGACCATCAACAGTTGTAATTCTTCCCGCACATTGGCACACAAATCCTAGTCAATCCGCTCATTCACGTCTGAAATGATTCGTTGCCGGTTTTCATTTTATCTTTTCCATAAATGCTTACAAAGTCAATCATTAAAAATCATACGAAAACAGTTTTCTTTCCTTTCAAACTGAAATGAATTTTCATTGGAGGTAAAGTTGTTGTGCTGTTCATATACAAGAATACCTTGGAAGGGATACTCTGACTTCTTTTAATGGCCACTCGTGAACAACTGAAATAAATCATTTGTGTAAAGGACGGAAACTGATAGAAGCGAAAAACGATCTAGTCGAAATCACTCTTCCATACTCTCCTGAGTTCATATCAAGTACAATAGAAGTTTTTGACAGTGATCACCATTGTAGAGATTGTTCTAAAAAATGGAAAAAGTCATGTGCCTCTTCTTACAGAACTGCTGACTTATTGCAATTCTATCCACTAATTTTTATTTTGCTCGTCAACTTGATTTTTAGGATTTTCTAGATGCTGAGGTTTTTCATCATCAATGTGCTCTAATCTTCCTATAACTGTGTTGTTCCTCAGAAACAACTGTGGCTTAAAAAGATTTTTTAATCAGAGATCTTACCTCTCCACAGTTTTTAATTCAGCTTAAAACAAAATTTCGTGAAACGAAGAGAAAGGCTGTTCATCCCAGTATTGTATGCAGATGGGCGGAGAAAAGTGAGCCGCGCTCTCTCTCATTCTTCCCCAAACACCAAAAGCATACATACATCCGTTTACTCATACATCCTCTCATTAGCTTCCTTTTTTCCTGTTTTATTCAGAATGAGGTTGCTGGTTTTTTTCCTACTACTACGAGATCAGCTACGTTGCGCTCAAGCCACCACTGGTCAGTTTTGTTCCATTCGCTTTGTCGCTATTTTTAATCAGGCTTGTGCTGTCTCTCCTCTACACTATGACCTTGACTACTGCTGAATTTATTCCTTTAGTCGAATTTTTTGATATTCCCTACCAGTTCAACTCACTGGGTTTTGCACGAGCTTAGTTTTTCATTACGCATAAAGAGACCAACTCTAGTGTGTAGCCTATTTGCTATACCATTTAACATAGATATTTCGTCAACCATTGTTTGACAAAATGTTTAGCGACGCCACGTTAGCCTTCACTGTTCAACTTGGACCAGGAGCTAGAGCTATCACATCTGTGTAATTCAGTAGTGGAATGGCGATTGAACTTGCGTCGCGTGGAATTCTCTAGGGTCTATCGCCTCGTTCGCCAGTAGAGGTCTTCTATCCGTACTCAGACTTGTGAAAGTCTAATCAACACAGTACGGTTATCAGACGATTCGGAAAATCCAACAAATGGTTTGATTGCTAAGCGGTTAAATTAACACCATACATAAGTGAAGTGACCGGCTTTACCAGCAGGTCGTGTCCAAGGTGGCGGTCAAAGGCCAATCTGTTTGCCCATCTTTGTACATCGTCACTCTATCCATTGTCTCAACATATGTAAGCGGCTCTCACAGCATTTTGTCCTTAACTTTCAACAAATCACGATACAAATGTCTCACAAATTCTGCAATGCCGTAGCTTTCCAAGAGAGCAAAAACGATTATGAGCAAGTATTTTCACTTCGGAAGAATGCAAAAGGTTAAGTCAGTATATTGATGAACGTGCAATGTAAAGTGTTAGTTAACTGCCTCTTGATGGGGCCTGCTCAGTGAAATTTAATGGTAAACTCGTTTCTTATGCGTTCGTTGACTGCTCAAGAAGAATCGATGTGGAAGTCGTTGTGAGTGGACAGACACTTTGAAACGCATTCCATTAGCTGAGTTGGCAACTGGCTATAAATTCCAACTATACTTTTTTATAAGGTATTTTATCTCATCTTTCATAACAAACGCAGAAACAGTTAGTGATGTTCAATGACATAATGGGCGTTCCTACCTGAGTTCATACTCCACTGGAGTGCGGCAGGTTTGCTTCTGACAGTTGTCGAATTTCAAGACTTCGTGCTACAATCGCGTAAAATTCTTGTTCATCGTAAGGTGTCAACTTTACCTACGATTTTTGTGTAATCTGTATTTATACAAGTATTGCGTCACGACCTAAGGTAAGTAGGTATGCAGACTCGTCAAAATATTGCATCAACTAATAAGTCAGTATAGTTGCTATGGTTGTTGTTGCTGTGCTGTTCATCTCCTAGTACGAGATGAAGCATGACGTGTTTAAAGCTAGGCTAATATGCAAATTTCCGGATTGCATTTGGTGTGTCGACGCTCCATAACGAACATAAATCTGTCGCACTTAATAAATTGTCGGCTTACCCGTCTTTTATCATAATCAGCCGATGTAGAATGAGATTACGACTGCCACTCAATCGCTGCCCAACCTATCTTCGTTAGCTACGCGTGTGAAATTATTAGATAAGCTAATAAAAAGAAACAGGCTGCAAAATTCTAATTTACACTCGATATATGTTTGCTCACCCAAATCAGTGTGCTGTGCGCCAACCATCTGTAGCTGTGTTGCGCAAGCGAGCTAATTGTTGCCATATGTAGCAATAATTACTGGACATCTTCTTTTGTCCAAACACTGCACTTACTGCCGCGGCTTACATTCACCTCTATTACCAAAAGCTCAATGTTTCTCCACATCTGGTTAATATTTTGCTCTGAAATCTTATTAGCATCACGGCACCTTGATATGCATTTTATGCAAATTTTATGGAGACGTTTCGAATGACATTGTGACATGATAGAGGAGTCAAGAGTGCACTGCAGCCGACGAACGAAACAACAAATGCGAGGTGTAGAACCTCAAACACAGTTAGAGAGCCGTCCTCAGGTATAGCGTAGGTGAGAAGTCAAGAGCAAACAGACCCGTTGTAGCCAAACATGTGATCTGAACTAGCATCGACTGCTGAAATGAGTATGCTTCTGCCAAGTCCTCGTGAAAACCCTCTCCGAAAGAAGTGTCTAAGTCGACTGGCAACAACATTACGACTCTAAGCCAACTACTATAATAACGTGCATTGTCCCGCTAATTAAGGAAAGCCGAACCGCCTGCTAAATCTTTCAAGTATGTCCGACAAAAACCCTTAATTATCTGGCTGTAATTCACAATTCATCACCAAAGACAGATCACTTCGAGCAGGCTGCAATGCAATAGATTCACTCTTCCAATGTGTTACATTAGTTAGGTGTTTGATGTGCACAACTCCATTATCCATTTCATATCACATATCCGAGCGTGGGAGTGGATACCAACAACCATCATGAGTTGCTTGCTCAGTCAGCCGCAACAGAGCGAGCATTTTTGCGCTCTCCCCATGAATGTGCAGCATAATTACGGCGCAACCCTCGGATGGATATACATGTGAGCATACTGCCTAAAAACGTTTTTTCAAATGTTAATTCCTCGGTGGGTAACCAACAAATCCAGAAAGTGATCATAAATTAGATGGACACGGCTGAATAGTAAGAGTTGAATAAATATTGACATAGGTGTACATGTAATAGTGTAGGATCCGACTTCCAAATGACATTACAGGCCATAACGATTTCGATTACGGTGACGGGATTTCTGCCGAAGGCTTGGAACGCAATCCGATAAGGTTGTCTTCAAAACATTTGGATCCGGAAAACACACTTATTCTTCGACAAGGTTTGCATAACCATACACTTTTGGGATACATTATCACGAATCCCATTAAGGAAAGCCGCTTATGATTGAGTGTGTCTATGCAAGAGATGACATTGCCGATATTTCCGATCTTCAATGGCACAAAAAAGGTGCTAGACCAATCGATGGTGGCAGTTCGTCGAGGTGTGCTATGATTTCACATTGATTTGCCTATCAAGCATGTGATTTCTTTTAGAAAAAATTTTTTAGCATAAATTTTTGCTCACTGTTACCGTATTCCCATATTTCCAAATACGATTTGTCGTTCTTGTCGCCCCATCGTGTTTTCTAAGAGAAATTCTTTGTTCCAAGAATATTTCTCTATTAGTCCTAGTCCTATAATATCACAATATTATCTCTATGACGCTGTGCTTTTGATATTTATCCAGGTGGCTTAGCCAGAGTTTCACGCCAGTTCTTTTTCTCGTTTGTTAGCACAGCTACACGTATCCTATTCATGTGTTTGCATAAGCTTATATTTCATCTCAGTGCATTTTGGTATAGGAAAAGGGCAAATGGTCAGAAAAGCCAGCCGTGTATATCGACTGACCTCGTAGTTCTCTGGTTTTGCAGTATATTCACTACCGGTTTGCTAGAACACGGTTCACGGTACAGGAAAAAAAACCTCCACTTCACAGCGATTCATAAACGAGATGAGGGCTTTTATCAGTGTCGAGCGAGAAATCTTGGAGGCATAATGTTCTCAAGAGAAGTTCGCGTTATTGTACTGAGTGAGTTATCACAAATGGTTTAATCACATATGTAAAGAAAAATGCTCCATGTGATACTTAAATTGCCTATTAAGCAAAAACTTTTACTACGCGACCACTGGAATTCACCTAAAACAAGCCAATTTCACTTCTTAAAAACTTGTTAAAACTGGTATTTGATTTGTGATACTTCGTTTTATTGGAGACTAAAGTGGTTTACTTTTTGAGAACAATAGTTTCATGGTTTTAAAAAAATCTAACTTAATTATTTAGTGCATCCCTTCAAATTTTTACCTCAACGAACTTCTTAAATAATATATAGCTTTTAATGCATGGAATACTAATATTACTACAGATGAAATTACCTGGAATGATGAGTCGCATTCGGTTGGAGCCCTTGTTGGTGAGCCGCTCACCATTGACTGCGGTGTGAAAGGAAACGAGGAACATCACCAAATCACAATCACTGACAACGAGGGCGAGTCGCTGGATGGTATGTAGTTAGCCTAAAAGAAAGGTGCTGAATTCAATTCGCTATCAGAGAAAAACTTTGTGAGTGTGAAAAAAGCAAAAGTCGAGAAATCGGGACAACGGAGAAATTGGGCCCTAATCAATCAATTTTTTGCTAAGAAAGCGGTACTTCCATAACATCTTGATTTTCTTCTTATCGGATGCCTATTGTCTTACTTGCTTCATTCAAGTGAAAAATTCAACTGAATGAGGAAATCTTCCTAGAAGCCAGGTATTACTGCTTTAAGCTGTCGTCATATCAAATAAGGCCAGATCGTAGGAATACGTACAGGAACTTTTTTAAAAAATTCTCTCAAATATTAACCTGGTTTAGAAAAGTACCCCACCACAGTGCTTCTGGTAATAAGATGAATGCTGTTCGAAACTTACGTTTATAAAGATTTTCATGCTAGCTTAGACTTTATGTTTAAGACTGAATATCGTAATATTTCCTTGTAGATGCATCGTATTCCTTCACAGCAATCGTGAGGTTGTTAAACAGCATACGTTTACTTCCATACAATAACAGGCCTACAACACAATCGTAGCTGACGTTTCGGCAGTATCGCCTTCTTCAGAGCCTGGAAGGGTACACTGATATACAATTTACTAGGTCAAACACTTCACTAGCACATACAGAAAGATGGGAATCTAAATGGTAGTCACACGCTCGACAGCTTCTCGAAAAAACCCACCGTTTTTCTGCGTGCCTTCCAGTGAGGAAGAAGAGCCGCTGATCAGCGTCGCATATGATTGACGACTGCTCCTCCCCACATCAACGATCGATACGAAGGTACGGGGCGAGATCACGTGTGATCGGAGGCATTACTCCTTGCTGTTCATTTTAAGGTTTTTGGCATTTATCCAAAAAGCCTAAAAAAGCATGCGCGCTGGTGTTTTGGCATCCTGTGCGAGGATAGTGACTTTTATGTCAAAATCGTATCTGCTGTGCTTTTGTACCCTACGCGTGCCTAGTGAGGTGCTTTGTCTTAGTTTTCGTTTGCCACCTAGGTGTTCTTTTATGCGGATACATAAAGGTCTACCCGTTTCTCCAATATATTCGTCTCCGCTAGCACCACAAGAGATCAGGTATATCGTACCTGAACTCATGTAATCACCGTCCTTAACAAAAGGGCAATTTACGCAGTTTTCTGGCTCACATAGACGGTCATACAGGCGGTTACCAACTAATTGACGACGGAGAGTATCGGGTGGTATTTCTACTATCGCAACAAATTCCTCTAGACCTGCCCTTCTTAGGCACCGTTTTGTACCTGTACTTACTTCATCGCTAATAAAGGGCAGCATAAATGGGATTTTCTTTTGGCCAAGTGTTTGGTCTTGGGCATCGCTCTCCTTTTAAACATATCTTGTCGGGTTACTATTTTGTAGCCATTGGAGATGGCTAGTTGCCTAGCCAAGTCGCGCGATTTCTCCTTTAATTCTTTCCTCGTACAAACGGAGGGGTTTCTCACAATCATCCTCTTTGTGTGTGAAGGATAGGAAGAAAGGAAATGAACGAGGATGTTTTTGTTACCTGGTTTTCGGTACCACTTTGTCATGTAACCGCTACTTGACAACTAAATTTGAACGTTTAAAAACGGGAGCCAGTCGTCCTTCGGTTTCTCCCAGGTGAACTTGATGTACTCTGACTGCTCGTTCAATAATTGAAAGCATTTGTCCATCTTCTCCTGAGTAGAGAAGGCGACAAAACAATCGTCTGTATATCTGCGGTAGAGTAACGGCCGAAGATCGATAACGGAGGCTTCTGTTCTAGACATGAAGGCGATGGCAAGACTTAGTGTCAACCGCTGTCCCATTGCCAACCCTCTCATTTGCGCGTAATATTTCCCAGACTATCTGAAGATCGAGCAGTTTAGGCACTCCTCTAAGAGAGCCAGAAGCTACTGAGTAGACAAGCCATGCATGTGTATTCCTCCGTCATGTTCAACAAGTTTGTGGATGGCTTACATTGCGGAGTTATTCGATACGTTGGTTTAGAGTGCGGAAACATCGAAAGACTCCATCACGTACGCCTTATTAGGAGATGCGTTACATTGACGTTCTAGGAACATTTGGGTGTTCGTGAGGTGAGCTGGGTGAGTATTAAGCTTAGAAACCGTGCTATTTTATCCGTTGGCCCGTCTACGCAGCTGATGATGAGTCTAACCTTAAAGAATGTTGAGTTGGTTGACGCAAGTTCATCAGCTGATTCTAACCTATGTGTTTTAATAAGGTAAGTGCAAGACGGGACACGTTGGTCTATCCATTTTATAGTGAGAAATAATAGATGGCTTTAAGCCTGTTGTCTTTGCCACTTCGATCCATTGGCTGTTAACTTTTCGGTACTGCCTTTTGTATCCCTTTTCAGATCATGGGCGATAAAGGGTAGCATCACTAAGATGTGTCTCTGTTATCATAGGAAACATAAATCTTATAAATAATTGATAGATATGAAAGCTGAGCCATGAGTTCAGGTGTGATATAACTGATCTCTTGTAATGATTGCAGAGACGAATATATTGGCGAAACGGGCAGACCTTTATGTATCCGCATAAAAGAGCACCTAGATGGCAAACGAAAACTAAGACAGAGTACCCCACTAGGCACGTATAGGATACAAAAGTATAGCGGAAACGATTTTGACATAAAAGTCACTATCCTCGCACAGGATGCCAAAACACCAGCGCGCAAGCATTTTTAGGCTTTTTGGATAAATGCCAAAAACCCTAAAATGAACAGCAAGGAAGAATGCCCCGAGATCACACGTGATCTCGCCTCGTAGTTTCGTATCAATCGTTGATGTGGAGAAGTGTAGTCGTCAACCATATGCGAAGCTGATCAGCGGTTACTCTTCCTCAGTGGAAGGCACGTAGAAGAACGGTGGGTTTTTTCGAGAAGCTGTTGACGGTGTGACTACCATTTAGATTCCCATCTTTCTGTATGTGCTAGTGAAGTGTTTGACCTAGTAAATTGTATATCAGTGTACCCTTCCAGGCTCTGAAGAAGGCGATACTGCCTAAACGTCAGCTACGATTGTGTTGCATGTCTGTTATTGTATGGAAGTAAACGTATGCTGTTTAACAATCTCTCGATTGCTGAGAAAGAAGACGACGCATTTGTAATCCAATGCCGAGGTTAATAGAAAGTCGATCTTGGGAACTGTTTTCTTGTAGAGTTGTTAAATCTGTTGACATCTTCCAAAACTTCAAACTTATTGGTTTTTTTCTTCTAAATTCATGTACTGTATGGATATTGGCGAAATCCAGTAATCGTTGAACAGTTAATCATTTGCTTAAATTCTGCAGTAGAAAGAACATCCTAATGACTTATCAAGTTTCCAAATGTTGTTTTTAAATCTTATAAATAATTGATAGATATGAGAGCTGAGCTTTCAGCGGAAATGTATACAATAGCCGGAAAGGAGGTTACGGTAGAAAGGCTTACCAAGTGGTATGCTGGAAAGGTTAGTGGTTAAGGTTTATTAACACTTTTGCATTCTCTGCACACTGCAATTTAGCTGTGGTTTTCTAGAAGATAAACTGCGTTCATATCGAGTCATATGGAAAAGAAGAATTGCCGATTATCGACAGACGTGAAGTTCACATTGATGTATGGTGTAAGTGGTTGATTGATGGTATGCAACGGTTATTCATTATTCTGGAACCTCGATAAAGATCGGTCGTGGTCGATTTAATGGCCTTGATGTCGTGAGAAATTTGGAAACCGACTAGGATCACACAATATTTTGGAATACCGTTCACTTTTTCCTATATATTACCAGGCAAAGAACCGCAGTTACTGAGAATTCAGATAGGCCGGAGTTCTACAAGTCTTCTATCGACCAATACGCAATTGTTGATGAGAAAATTCGTGAGGTTAGCGATGTACTTAATGAAATGGTCCTCACATAGAATTTAATTTAGACACCTTCTATCTGTCAATTGTATTCCAAACGTCTTCTGAACTGATTTTCCTGTAAATTCTTTGGCAAATTGTCGTTTTTTAAAAACAATTGGTGTTTGATTGTGCTCTCTGTAAACGGTGTAAATGAGTAGTTAGATCATAAGCCTACTACTTACATGGTAATGGTAAACTTTCCACATGGAAGGTGCTTCCACTTTGTTAAAGTACTTGCAGGTGGATTTACACTGTTCAGTTGCTGCATCAAACCCACCTGTGATTTCCTTTACTTTTTACCGTGGCCCCACTGAATTGACTGATTCAACAAAGTACAATCTAACGACACAAAAAACTCGAAGTAAAGCTACTCTTAAGGTTTGTCTTAGTCTTCACTGTCCATTATTTTTCGTTTTAATACCTTAGTCGTACTTAGTTAATCATCACTGCTGAATTTCCTGCTTCCGGTGTAGTTTGAAATTCTATTTTCTAGAGTAAAATTTTTTAAAACATGCAACAGATTTTCAATGTTGATGAGAACGATCTGGGCGAATACCGTTGTGAGGTCAATAATGGAAAAGCGAAAAACTCTCTGATTATTCATCTCAAAGAAACGAGTGAGTTACAGAGGATGAGTTTCTTCATTTTGAAAAGCAACTTATTCGGAGATTTGCTCTCAGGCCCTCCTTCGGAGCCAAGGGTTACATTGTATGATGTGAAAGAAAATGCTATAACTTGGAAGATCGAAGACAGACAGGTTATTCAACACTTTCTCTGTGCGTGTATTATTTGAGAGTATTCCAAATGATAAAAGTACCATTAATAACTTATCTATTAATTCCTAAACTTGTTAGTTTCCAATTCAGGAAGAAGGCGAGCTGCCGGTAAAAGAAATAGAGATCGATTATTTGCGGCAGTCAATTGTCGACGAGAAACTCGAAGTAATGTTGATTTTCTCTTCAAGACTTGAAAACGACTGAAACATTGAGAAAAAATGGCAAAAAAAACGCAAGTTACTGCAGTTCTTCAGGATACACTTTTAAAAAATGAGCAAGTTGTCACTTACGTTTCTCCATGCTTCTCATACCTGTTCGATCCTACAATGGTTGCTTCTATTCGATGCCTTCATCTTACTCGAATTCACTGATAAAATTGACGAACACAAATGTTCTGTGCAAACTATTTGTCTTTCAATTAAAATTCACTTCGACATTAATAGCGATACCTGATGTTATGCGTGTTTTGAAATAATGTAGAAATGCGAATAGTTATATACTCAGGGGAATGAGGAAGACGTACACATCAGTGACAGGTTCTGGAACGACTACGGCGTGAAGCAGAAACGACAAAAAAGTGAGGATTGAGTGTAAAGTATGACTCGTGACATGGAAAGCAAAATATCTTCCATCAAAATCAACAGTTTTTGGAATGACGAAAGACAATAGTGAAAAATAAGTCGCAGGGAGAGGTCGATTATTAGATGCTATGAATTTAGGTAGATCAGGATTATACGGGATTTCTGGTCTGCTCAAAGGGGCTGAATACATATTCAAATTTCGTCATTTCAGTGAAGCCGGAGAAGGTTGGTGAGGAATTAGCGGTCATTTCTGCCAATGATATTTGTTTTATTCAGGTCCGTCTGTTCTACTAAGGGCAAGAACTAATAAGGATAAGTTGCTAGTGCACGACGTCAAAAACTCACGACAAGTCTCATCCTCATCAGCTCTGCCTTTCTTCGTTTCGGTCCTCATGACGCGTCTCATTCTCGGCAACTGGTTTCTGTGATGTGTCGTTTATCATCGCTTCTCAGGATTACGATCCTCTTTTGCGTGCCATTTTTGTCATGTAGTTTTTTCGTTGATTGCGTTACGGTTTCGATGCTGACGACGCCAGTACCGTCAGATGAAAGTGTTTTTACATGTTCTATATGCTGCTCATTTAATCGTAGGCGATTTGCATTAGCGACATGGCTCGATAGTTTTCACTTTCTTAGTTATGTGTATATGCATATATGCATATGTAATACTTGTAAGCACTAAGCAACTCATGATTTATTCAACACATAAATCGTTCCACACCATCTCTAGTGCATGCGTTTGGTTGCATATTTGAGTGACAAATCTTCACGAGTCGTAGAACAGCCCGAAACGAATTCCATTAAACTGATGTTTCACAACTTAAACAAATGTTCAACTAAGTCAGTGTAATTTTGTGTTTCTCTTTATTAAGAAAAAAAAACAACGTTATTAGTGATGCGCTTTCCACCATGACACCCTTATCAGCTATCTATGCGATAAGCTTTCTTAAGAGCAGACTTCAAAGATCTTGTTCGTTTTCGCTCTCAATATTTCCATATAAACTGGAAAGGCTTTTATGGATGGAAACGAATTTTGATCAGCGACACTACGAAGTCATTCCACCAGCATCTGAAAAAAATCGCCAAATTCCTAAAGTTTGAGATCTATGAGGTCGTTCCATTGCTTCGCCTTCGAGCGACCTAACAAAGACACACAAAGACACGATTCACAGATGTTTGACCGAGCGGCTCCTTTCATTGTATGATTGTGCCTATAGCGGTTGATTCACCATAAACAAGTACCAGCGTGAATTCATCGGCCACGAATACTTTTCCCGATAAATGGATGGATTCGAGCAGTGCATGCTGAGTTAAGTTTCAAATAGAATAATCCACCCGCCTTCAATAGAATAATCCACCTTTACTCAATTACTCAACTTTCCCTCATATTCTACAACGTTAGGGAATTACCGGAAAATCCTGAAAAGTTTGATAGGACTTCACTTATATTTGCATTGCTTCTTACACTGAATATGAAGTCATTTCAGAAAACAATATATCGAGCCTAAGTGGTTACGGGTTAAGATTTTATTGTTTACAACCTGTTGATACTAATTCAAAAAGTGACTTCCATGTTGGAACTTTGTGTTTCGTAAAAATTTGAGTTACTGTTATGACAAGGTCAACCTAAGGTAGAATGGAATGCCTGAACGAACAAGCTTCGTAAGTGTTTCTGCGACGCTTTTTTATTTGATTGTTATAGTACTAGTTTTTCATGCACACATGTTACATGTACACATTTTTGCATACATGATATCCGCCTTATTATTCTATCGAAAATTTCCTTTTTTTGGAACTAACAAAATTTTTTTGACTCTCAGTGTTACTGACGCTCGCTTTTTTTAAGTGGTGAAATGGTTGAACAATCAGGATTCCCTTCCATCGGGTAAGACAATTTCCGGGACACACAAAGACACGATTCACAGATGTTTGACCGAGCGGCTCCTTTCATTGTATGATTGTGCCTATAGCGGTTGATTCACCATAAACAAGTACCAGCGTGAATTCATCGGCCACGAATACTTTTCCCGATAAATGGATGGATTCGAGCAGTGCATGCTGAGTTAAGTTTCAAATAGAATAATCCACCCGCCTTCAATAGAATAATCCACCTTTACTCAATTACTCAACTTTCCCTCATATTCTACAACGTTAGGGAATTACCGGAAAATCCTGAAAAGTTTGATAGGACTTCACTTATATTTGCATTGCTTCTTACACTGAATATGAAGTCATTTCAGAAAACAATATATCGAGCCTAAGTGGTTACGGGTTAAGATTTTATTGTTTACAACCTGTTGATACTAATTCAAAAAGTGACTTCCATGTTGGAACTTTGTGTTTCGTAAAAATTTGAGTTACTGTTATGACAAGGTCAACCTAAGGTAGAATGGAATGCCTGAACGAACAAGCTTCGTAAGTGTTTCTGCGACGCTTTTTTATTTGATTGTTATAGTACTAGTTTTTCATGCACACATGTTACATGTACACATTTTTGCATACATGATATCCGCCTTATTATTCTATCGAAAATTTCCTTTTTTTTTGGAACTAACAAAATTTTTTTGACTCTCATTGTTACGGACGCTCGCTTTTTTTAAGTGGTGAAATGGTTGAACAATCAAGATTACCTTCCATCGGGTAAGACAATTTCCGCTAATGTTTCCTTTCATTGCGCTAATATTTCTTCAAGTTAGTCGTCTAGAAAAATTATGCGCACTTTTGTAAAGAGAGGAAAAAGTATCTTCTACAACGGCCTGAGAGAAAGGCCGAGGGAGGTTCCAGTGGTGCTATGCGTAACAAGAACACACAGAACGGGTAATCGCGGATTCGAGCTGGTTTGGGTCCAAATTTTGCAAACGCCTCAACATAATTGTGGTTGTTTTTTACACAATACTGTGCCGTGAAACAAAGGTGGACAGTAGATAAAAGTTATACGTTGTGAGTTCGACTGCCGCCCAAGCTTAACGTGGTTTAATGCCGATTTGTGCACCCTGGATCATTCCCGTTGACGGGTGATTGCTGATGGCACCGTTAGGGTGGAAATTGCTGCGAGAAAGGAAACGCGAAGGCCTTAGTAGTGCTGTTCGCGACATGTGGTTCCACGGGAAAGGTAGTCGCGGTTCGATCTGGTCTGGGGTCCATGTTTTGCCAATATCTTAGCATCATTTTGGTAATCTTCTACAACTCTGCCAAATCCTAGAATCCTCAAGTGCACAAGTTTCAGAATATTTCAAGCAGTTCAGAACGCCTGTGGATGAACAATTGCGAAAAATTTTCCAATTTTAGTGTTTCAAATTTTACACAGAGCTCTTTGTTAACAGGCCGTATAACTGGTTTATTGTTCATGAGCGCTTTAGGATGATTCTCGATTACTAATGAAATCTGAGAAGGCACTATATTAATTGTGAATTACCCCACTATTTATTTTTGAACAGTTGTGCAGTGAAATTTTCCAACATTTTCAGCCTTTAGGGAGATAGTTTCTATACATTTCAGTATAGTAGAAGGTTGAAGGCTTGAAGGCAATAACCGATCCCTCTGTTAGGTGAACAGATTCAGTACGCACTTTTATCCCAGCTCCTCAGCTCAGTTCACAATGGGGAAGTGAGATTAGTAACGTGAGCTGTTTGTTTGATTTCGAAACTAATTGTTATGTCAGCTTCATTAACACAGACTTTTAAGGCCCAATACTGGCTTGCATCTTTAATAGATCCGACCTTAGACATTGAGCCACGGTCGAACATTGTTTTCGATGGAATGACTGCGATTTGTGTTTTGATAAAAGACTTTTCTAAAAATGAGACAAAGTCCAAGTTGCTGAACCTTTTTAATATTTTTTTTCGAAATATTCCGACTTGTTCAGAATGAAATGTGCTTCTGCTTCACTGTATTGTAGAATTTTCCCCACTAAATAAATGCTGGTAGAAAGAATGCGCTACTAAAACGATGGATCAGAGGGCCTTCTCCATAAAAGTGCAGAACGAGTGTTAAGGTCGTTTCCATAATGAAAATCCTTCCACGGTTTTCATTTAAAGCAGAACGTCATTACGCAATGTTGTGAGCTTGCAGTAAAGTTTCTGATAGAGACGACATTACCGTAGACTAATTCTTTAGATGCTGTGCAAGAATATGCCAGTGGATTGTAGAGGTTCGCCAATGAGAAAATCATCTATACAACAATGAATGAATAGAAAGAAGTAAGACGACTAGAACAAGGTCATCAACCGGTCTCCATCACGAGCCCTCATCCATTCATTGTATATCATCTTTAGCTGATCTGCTGGTTGTCACTATGTCGCTCTACAAGCTCTTCTTTAAATCTTGACATTCGTCCACTATCCAGAGCTTACTAGTAGCAAAATAAGAATTTTTATGAAAATGGTGACATAATTTTATATACTTCATGAATATCTAAAGGCAAATGTTCGCGGGGAATGGTGAGCGAACTAGCACACTTCTCATTTAATGGAATAGTGAGTGGTAGGTACGTGATTTAGCAGTGATTTTCTTGAGTATCTAGAAACCGTGTCATGTTGCTCAAAAATTATCGCCACAAATACTTTGATGGTGGTTATGTATTGTGAAAAAATATACCATGTTGCAAACAGGTCTTATTCAGGAATGTGAGGAGCTTCTAGACTGTTTTGCTTCTCACTGGATTCGGATTGAAAGGCCAAAGTTTCTCGGAGCTTAGCAGGCCTAACTAGGGGTGACCGTTGACCACGACCAAAATTATGAGCAAATCAAGAAAAGCTGTGATTCTCCACAACACGAACAATGGTTTTTATTGCATTATATATATATATATATATATATATAAAGCGTCAGTTGCTTGCGAAATTGCGAAAGGCTTCGAATTTCCTATTTATAAACGTAGATAAAACTAGACCTACAACACCATTTAAATTTGACGTGGCAGTATTTTCCTTAGAAACAGTAAAAAGGGCTTCGTGTCGAAATACAATACTTTTCGTGTTCCCTGAGGAAAAGGAGTCACTAAACAACAATGATGGGTGATGGGGACGAATGGAGTTCACTTGTGCGCGGTTGATTTGATGATTAGCATAATCATAGAGCATAAGCACTGTATATATAATGGTTCTATTGTGATGTAGATTATCAGCTAATGACTACACCTTAAAAGATTTTTGCCTTTGAATGTCATGAGCACAAACTTCATTTGTGTGAACGGAAATCTCATTTGCAATCGACATTGTAGATTTATATCGTATTATATCTAACATAATCTGTTACGACATCTGCGTAATACCTTTTCAAGAGTCACTCGCTCCTGACCATCTGAAAACTCTTCCATATTCTTCTTTAATGTAAATCTTCGCTGTTTTTACTGCTGGTCTGGTTTCCCATTGCTTGCGGAAACCAACCTAATATTTAGACACACCATTCGTAGCAAGATTGATTTTTGAATGAAAACGACAACAATCTTTACGGTCTTCTTTCAAACAATCATAAAGCAGATACGATTCTACGGAAAATGTGATCAAAACCACACGGATATTGCCCGAGACACGTTTAACAAGCCACAGCAACAGAAGCAGCATGCTGAGAAGTCGACGATTTGCGCAGGCGCCGCCGATTCGACCATTCCTATACGGCCTCTTCCCAATAGGAGCGACCGGCTTGCGAAGTATCGGAATGACAACGCTGAAGAGTTCACGGCTACTTTAACATGTGACGCACATTTCTCAATCGATTTCCTCAAAATTTCACTTATCATTTCTTCTCATCGAACCTTCTCTCTGTTTACCTTCTTATCTATTTTAAATTTTATTCATGCTCCGATTTCATTCTCAGATGCACATGGACAAAAGCAGAGGCGGCCATCTGCAAGCGGAAGCTGATCGGCTCAAATCACTTGCAGTAGCAGGTACTGATAGTGACTACTCTTCTTGTGTATGCTTTGGCTTAATTCCATCATTCAGGAGTGGCGATGTCCGTTGTCGCTGCGGTTGTCTGTATACTCACCGTTCCAATGATATATAACTATGTACAACATGTTCAAACACTTCTACAAAATGAGGTCGACTACTGTAAAGTGGGTGTTTCGTAATAAACAGATTTTTCTTCTTCAGCGGAAGCGCATTAAATATGTTTATGTGACAGCATTTGTTCAGTAAAAAAGTAGCCCGTTTGCGGAATAAAGATATCAAAAGATATGATTGAAATCGGCCACTACACAGAACTGGTTAGATTGCGGGAACAAAACCAGCTAACGAGGTAGCCTCTCGTCGAAAACGATTGTCGATCTTGTAGCATGCTAGTCAGTTGGTAATGACGTTAGCGATAAGTCAGATGGCGCAATATCTTATAGTAAGTTGTAGGAAATTGAGAAATCTCTCTATACTGAATGATCTTAGTGAATTATTGTGGAAATCCTTATTATTCTTCAAGCCCAAGAAGTCTTTTGTCTAGATATAGCGTCACAATTCGCAATAAATGAATGCCATTAAGAACTTCTTCTCTGAATAATAACTGTATTTGCCATGTAGTACTTTCCATGACAGACTTTCTATTAACCTCAGCATTCACCATATTTATAACATCAACACAGTCATGCATTTAAACTAATCATTTAGGGCGACCGCATGTTACACAGTTGTTAAGAGGTGCCTAGCTATTAAGTACGTGGTCTTTGGTTCGACCACGCACTTCGGACGAACCAATTCTACATCTTTCCAAAGTCAACGATGCCCCATCCTTAAGGGAACGATAAATGCTGGCGTTTTGTACTTTTTGCTTCTTATAAAACAAGCTTATACCTCATTATCTGTCTCCTTTAAGTTTGCCATACATTATTGTATCCAGCATTTAAGATTCCAAAACTCTTCCACAGATAGAAAGATGGCCGGCTAGAGAAAGTGAGAAGATTATTTCCTTCCGGATTAAGAGTGCCGCAATAATAGGAATTTCTTTTTTGCAACTAAGGGAAAAAGAAAATTAGAAAAGCTTCGCTGTCAAAACAGATCGATTTAAGGGAAGAAGTCAAGAAATGTTTTTTGTAGCAACAAGGGTAAGAAGAGGATAAAGCTCTCGGCGTTGATCGATCCTTCAGGGATGCGCCATGCATTCGACTTCATTAAGTACCGTTGGAGGTGATTGAATACTTATCCGGCCCTTACTCGCGGTAGTCTACCGATGTACCGAGTCAGTGCTGCTATCTCCGCAGACAAATCTGGTACTAATTAAGCGACCTCGAAAGGAGGCAGGGTTTGATCCCATGTGTATTGCCGGGCGCCTCCGACCACTGCGCTACATGCACACCTACATCCTACTGCAGCAATAACGCCGGAACTTTGCATGCTTCCTATAAAGTGCGGTGAAATCGCTCTGTTTCTTTGCTTTCTAGGAAACATTTCCAAAATTCCAAAGGAGATATTTAAATATATTGAAATGCTATTT
The DNA here is from genome assembly GCA_009735665.1 of Angiostrongylus cantonensis. Classification (NCBI taxonomy): domain Eukaryota; kingdom Metazoa; phylum Nematoda; class Chromadorea; order Rhabditida; family Metastrongylidae; genus Angiostrongylus; species Angiostrongylus cantonensis. Next base: position 20,560 of record MQTX01000266.1, on the reverse strand, counting down.
ATTTACTTATATGATCCTATAAAGTGATCTTTTTGAGGTGATGCGAGGTTGGTATAGGTCTTCGCTGCCGTTGTAGTTGTTGTTGTCGTTGCAGTTGGTATTATTGGTCGATGGTTGGCTTTTCGGCTATTTACCTTCCTCAGAACCGTGCTGTTACGAGTGGGAGTCTTTCCAAATTAACAG
>MQTX01000266.1:2232-20158 GCA_009735665.1 Angiostrongylus cantonensis | reverse complement strand
GCAGCAGCAGCAGCAGCAGCAGCAGCAACAACAACAACAACAACAACAACAACAACAACAACAACAACAACAACAACAACAATAACGGCAATATACCAACCTTGCATCAGCTCAACGAGATCAGTTTATAAGAACATATAAATAAATATATCAACTACTATGCTGAGGTTCATAGAAAGTCGTTCTTTTAAATTGTGAAATATGTTTGTAAAACAGTAAATGTCAAACTACAGAAATTATTTTATTATCCTGAAAATGAATGAAAGTACTGCTTTTGTTCGCGGCTTTGAATAGTTTGTGATTACCCCAACAAAAGGCTTTAGGCTTATGATAAATTATTGGAAGGACATAAATTGCTGTACAAGCGACAAGTTTAGGTGTAGTCCTTTTAATCCCTATGAGAAACTCATGTTTTTCATTATTTCAAGGGAATGATGAACGTTTCTCGTTATAGTCGTAGCTTGTTGAAATGCTTGCAAGAGAGTTGAACCCAGTTAAGCTGAGGCCCCAGTTATAATCACAATCTTAACAGTTTTTGTTTACTGCCTACTCTTTTTTAATGGCAGGGTATATTGCGAAATATAACTTTAATGAAGCTGAGATATTTGCAAGACTCTGGACCGCAGGTGTCTATGGTGGGGAACGAACCCGCTATTGTCCTTTCCGGGGAGTAACGCGCTCACCACCACACCATGCGGGTCCTTAGAGGTTATAGAGTGCAAGAGTTGTTTATATCGAAGAACTCATCACTTTCAAACAAACCAAAGCATAGGTAATGAAAAAATCAACAAGAAGCCAGCCTTGCTCTTAAATTTACCCTGTGAATTTAGTCGTTGTGTATACCTAGCCGTTGCTGTATACATGCTGTTTGCAAATGAGAGCATGATCAGGATGTGATCATATTCATTTACTCTCTACAATCCTACTGCAAGGATCAAAACGTAAAGTAAGCATAAAACACAGCGCAAAAATCTTTTCATCTTTGTTGGCTACTATTTACTACTGAATCAGCGCTTAAATAGGATTCCAATGGCAATCGAAATAGATATTCATAAACAGTCCTAATCTTTTTATTTACTGTGTACTGTGGCAAGGTATACTGCGAAATATAACTTTAATGATGCAGAGATATTTGCAAAACTCCGGACAGCAGGTTACCGCGCTAGCCCCGGATAGGATAACAGCGTGATCGTTCCCCACCGCAGACACCCACGGTGCGGAGTTTTGCAAATATCTCAGCATCATAGATATTTTGTTTAAAAACAGTTTTCACGAACACATGTGCGTGCAAACACACCGCCAGACACATATATATATATGCATGCATACATGCATACATGCACACATGCACTCAACGCACATAACATGCATAGATGTATACACATGTGCATAAATCTACAGGCATACATACCAATCAAGGCCAAGGAAAAGACTTGGCGCGTGGCCAAATGTACACTGGTTAGGCGACTTTTATAGACATCAACGTGAGGGAGAACGAATGGCAAAACACATTACCTTGTTCACGGTTCACTGATAGAACACGTTCATAAGACGTTTTCTACGCGAGGTTGTTATACAGCATACATTTAGTTCTATAGAAAAACACACAATGCAATACAACAGTAGCTGACGTTTCGGCAGAATCGCCTTCTTCAGAGCCTGGAAGGGTATACTGATATACAATTTATTAGGCCAAACACTCCAGTAACACTTACAAAAGGAAGAGAAACTCTATGGCAATTACATGATCAACAGTTTTTCGAAACACTCACCGCTTTTTAGGTGACTTCCAATGAGGAAGATTAGAACGGCTGATTGTAGTCGCATATGGTTGATGACTGCACCATCCCACATCAGAAATTGATCCGAAGATTCGGGGCCAGGTCGTGTGTGACCTCTGAGCATTCCTCTCTGCTGTTCACTGCAGAGTTCTTGGTATTTATCCAAAGAGCCTCAAGAAGTTCACGCGTTGGTGGTTTAGTACTAAGGTACTGAAACATAAACACTAAAGTTAAAGCTCAAGTGCTAAGACATAAAGTTCAATGTTTAGTACTAAATCCCCGAGCACAAACTTCTTGAGGCTTTTTGGATAAGTGCCAAGAGCACTAGTTTCCCGTTTTTTCTCTTCAGTTTCTGATGTGGGGTGGTGCAGTCGCTAACCATATGCTACTGTAATCAGCCGTTTTAATCTTCCTCATTGGAAATCACCTAAAAAGCGGTGAGTTTTTTGGGAAGCTGTTGATCATGTAATTGCTATGAAGTTTTTCGTCTTACTGTAAGTGTTATTGAAGTGTTTGGCCTAATAAATTGTAAATCAGCATACCCTTCCAGGCTCTGAAGAAGGCGATACTGCCGAAACGTCAGCTACTGTTGTGTTGTATTGTATTGTGTGCTTTTCTATGGAAGTAAATGTATGCTGTATAACAACCTCGCGACTGCTGAGCAAGAAAACTACGCATTTAGAGTTAACAGATATATTTTCAGATAGACAACAATAACATTTACCACTTTGTCTGAACCAAGAGAAAAAATTTAAACAGTTTCTTTTAAATAACGATCTGAAGAAGTGTGCAAAAAATCACCAGCATTATTCATCATCACTTCATCATCACCAGCATTAAATCACCCGGCCATTATTTTTCTTTTGAAATTAAGACTTTTTTGTGGTTTACCAGCGAGGCAGCAGAAAAATGTGCATGCTTTCGCTAAAATCAGTTTATTTTAAAAGATACACAATTTGCTACGAAAAAGCTCACTAATGTTGATAGAGAAATCAGGTAGAAGTGAAACATAGCATCTACGTTGAAAACAGACACAGCTTTCGACGACATATCAGTCAACGGGATATTAAATTCCCAGTCTTATTTTCACTCCACTCTTTCATTCTCATGTCATTCGAGCTTTCAGTCTCGTTCTGGCTCTCTATGGCAGCAGGTTGCAAAAGTACAGCGATCTCAAGGAGCCAAAAATAGGTTGCCAAGACATGCGTATGGAGGATACTCAGCCAGCTATGGGTCATATGACTCATCTCCTCTTCGGGACTATGTGGATAATAAAGAAGTCAGAGGGAAACTGCAAACACAAGGTGGAGGTGGAACATGTCAGTAACGCTGAAAGGCATTTCTGCACCAAGTTCACTGCTACTTTTCTTTGACGGCCCACCATAATAAAAGAATTCTTAGTTGTATCTATTTAAGGTTGCGGATGTGGAATAGGCGCTCCTGGTAAACCTGGCATTAATGGTAGAAATGGAAAGGATGGAGCCGATGGACTTCCAGGAGAGAGTGGTCGTGATGGCAAAGATAGTCCAGAAAATCTCTTCGCTTACCGCGACATCTGCATTGATTGCCCAGATGGACCACCGGGACCACCAGGTGAACCGGGGGCGAAGGGACCTCCGGGCAGACCTGGAAACCCTGGTATTGATGCGGATGGAGGAATGCGAGGACTTCCAGGACCCCCTGGCCCACCCGGAGATCCGGTTCGTTTTCATGGATTACTATCTCATTGCTTTGCTTCGATTTATCATTTGAACGTAATGACATTGAAGATTTCAGGGTCCCCCTGGTGAACCTGGGCCACAAGGCGAAAAGGGGGTAGATGGAATATTGATAGAAAGACCAGGTCCTCCAGGCGAACCAGGTTTGCCAGGTACGTCGAAAAGTGCTCTCTCTAAAATCACTTTTTGAAGATGATTAAGATGAAATTGATTACAATGTAGTATTTAGGCCCTCCAGGACCGGAAGGTCCTCCAGGTCTTGAAGGTAGACCCGGTGCCCCTGGACTTCCTGGTACGTCTCTGTCTTTGTGTTTTCTTATAAGCACGTGAGTAAGTAAGTAAGTATAAGCGAAACGAAAAGTGCAACACAATCGTCTTTAGGCCCACCTGGACCTCAAGGTGATGATGGTCTGCCTGGTCTTCCAGGAAGACCTGGACCAAGTGGTCGTCCTGGTATACCTGGAAAACGTGGACAATCTGGGCCATGCTCACACTGCCCACCACCTCGAACTGCTCCTGGTTACTGACACGTAGTCTACATTCAGATCTTTCTCTTATTTTTATCTGTTCTCATGCTCTTATCTCATGGTTGAAGCATTCCTACTACTAGCGTGCGGTTACCTAGAACTGTTTCCTATATCAGTTACTTGTTCACAATGACTACAAGGCCTGGTACAGGCTGTCTCAACAACGCTTACCTTATTCGCAATCAGTTCAACCAATGTCTGCATTATCCAGATGCAACAACCGTCCTGTATCTGTACATTGTTGGCAATTTTTTGTCGATTTACCGATAACTGTTACAGATACAACTTATTCTTTTCTCTTTCACGAATTGCTTTCTTCTAGCTAATTTGGGCCATATTTCGAATACATCTTTAGGCTAATAATCAAATCATTCGGCCAATATTGCTGAGAGAGACATATTTTTTAAAAGATGAAAGAGTGTGGGATTGACTCCCTTTTCAAGACAACGACGACTGAGTAGAAACGTTAGTAAACGGAAAGTGCTTGTTAAACATTACGTCAAAGCCCCTTAACTGGCCAGAAATGTAAAAGTTTTGCACTTCACAAACATACACTGCTTCTGTTCTATGAAAATAACTAGTTTTAGCGCTGATGGGATAGGTGGAAATTCTAAGACGATAACGTGTAGTGTTAATATACCTGATTGCTCACATCAATCTGTTTTGCCTTTGACGCATATATAGCCACTCTTGTTCACACCGAAACCCTTTGAACGCTTAGATCTAGGTATTCCAGAATTCCAAAAAAAAAAAAAAATAAAGCCGAACTATTGCCACCAATAACAGACTATCAAACCCCGTGCCAGGTAAGGGTATCAAAAATTATAAGAAATAATCTTAAAATGTGTTATGAACTAGCTGTTTTTTCGACAGCAGACGGTATTCTTTCCATAATTAGAATAACTGAGAGGTAAGGAACATTATAGAGTTATAGAGGATCCATCGCTCTATCGCTAGAGATAGGTATGGTGAGGAAGATACTGTTTTTATATGTTACTGTAGCTCGCCATACAATCATGTCTTGTGCTGGCTATATTTCAGCAGTTTTCGCACCCAAACACCCGATGCCAAAACTCTGATTCACTACATTAATTGGTAGTGAAGCAGCAATCAATCATAGAAAATAGCTCTCTAAGGCCACTCGTAACACAGCATCTTTGCAGGGAATTCTATCGACTGAATACAAAAAGTTCGTAGGAATGGATCACAGAAATTAGAGGGCATCTATGGAGACCATTCCGACCAAAATGCCCTACCCTTACGTATCTCTCATACAGAGAGGTCAGGTCGTTATGCAACTGTCAAAAAGCCATGATCGCCAAGACAGCCCATTCTTAACTCTGCTGAAGTGATGTTTTCAACAATGTCAATGAGAGTACAAAAAAAATTACATTGTGTTCCTCACACAAAAATAGGACGTTGCATAATAAGGGCCGCTCTAGAGAATCCCGTAGGAGTGGTAGAAATACCATTGGACACTCTAAGACGGCAGCTAGTTCGCAACCGCCTATATGACCGTCTATGTTTAACGAAAAACTGTATAATTTGCCCTAACGGTAGAGACGGTGATTGCATGAGTTTGGGTTCAGTCTATCTCTTGTAAAGCTTGCGGGGGCGAATACGTTGGCGAAACGGGTAGACCACACTGCGTCTGCATAAAAGAACACCTAGTTGGTAAATCTAAATTAAAACCAAACACTTTATTAACTAAATTAAAACCAAACACTTTATTAAGCGTGCATAGGATGCGAGAACATAACGGAGGAGATTTTGAAGTAGGAGTCATTATCCTCACGCACGAACCGAAAATACCAGCGCGTTAAACTCTTGAAGCGTTCTGAATCAATTCCAAAAATCCGAAAATGAACCGCAAGGAGTGTCTTGTCATTATGTGACCTGGTGCCATACCACCGGCTAATCCAATGACATGACACAGGCACATTACTCGCTCATGCGTCACTCTGTGTGGGTGCTATTCACCAAGTAACTTAGATACAACAAATAAAGGGTAGGTGTTTAAATGAAGCTGTTTTTTATGCGAATACAAATTTATTTGTTAAGTTTTATCTGCAAGGGTTATGAAAGTGTTTGGCTGAGTAGATCGCATCTCAATTTGACCTTTCCAGGCTCTGAAGAAGGCGAAACCGCCGAAACGTCAGCTATTGTATCCTAATAAACTCTATAATAACAACCTTGTGTCTGCTTATTGAAGAAAAACATTTTCATTGTCATCCTAAAAATTACAGTAGTTACACACTTATACAATCGGCACCCTTTCAACGCTTTTTTAACGTCAACGACTACGAAAATCAGAGAAATTGAAAGGGAATAACGTTGCACAGCCGCTTGTAACCATGCCCCATTATTAAAAGAGAAGGCGCAATATTTATAGGAATAACATCGCTGACTTAAGGAGACAGCTGTGCGATTCAATGGAAGGACGGTATACTCTTTAAATATTTGTGTCACACACGGCATGTTTTTACCCTAACCACAAAAAGACTCAGCTCGCATATCCTATTACAGAGAATAAACACACATAAGGGCGTGTGTGGCACAATGGTTGGAGGCGCCACTGTGACACGCACATGGAATCGATCCACGCGCCCATGGCCCACCAAGCCTTCCATCCCTCTGGGATAGGCAAACACCAGACTTGTTTGGGAGGATAGCATCACTGGCTCGATACATCGCCCGGCCACCGCGAGTCATTGTATAGGCCAGATATGCATTCAATCACCTCCAACGATACTTACTGAAGTCTAATGCATGGTGCATCCCTCAAGGATTGATGATCGTCGAGAGCTTTATCCTTATTAAACAGGCATAAGTATTGAAATAAAAAAATCTGTCCATAAGAAAGAATAAGGAAACTCATCATATTATCAAGTCGATGAAAATTAGTGAGGTTGGAATAATGACTTTTTGACTTCATGGAATTTACAGATAACTTCCGCAATAAATTACTACTGCATGTATTATTAATGTACAGCATTTTAAAGCTCACTCCTTGCTCAACATTTTTCTATTTAAAACTTTTTTTTTCAAACTCAGCTTGCAGTGATATTTTGTTACGATGCTTAACATGTTGTTTACTGGCCTACTCTTTCTTCACGGCAGATGCCCCATTATTAAAAGAGAAGGCGCAATATTTATAGGAATAACATCGCTGACTTAAGGAGACAGCTGTGCGATTCAATGGAAGGACGGTATACTCTTTAAATATTTGTGTCACACACGGCATGTTTTTACCCTAACCACAAAAAGACTCAGCTCGCATATCCTATTACAGAGAATAAACACACATAAGGGCGTGTGTGGCACAATGGTTGGAGGCGCCACTGTGACACGCACATGGAATCGATCCACGCGCCCATGGCCCACCAAGCCTTCCATCCCTCTGGGATAGGCAAACACCAGACTTGTTTGGGAGGATAGCATCACTGGCTCGATACATCGCCCGGCCACCGCGAGTCATTGTATAGGCCAGATATGCATTCAATCACCTCCAACGATACTTACTGAAGTCTAATGCATGGTGCATCCCTCAAGGATTGATGATCGTCGAGAGCTTTATCCTTATTAAACAGGCATAAGTATTGAAATAAAAAAATCTGTCCATAAGAAAGAATAAGGAAACTCATCATATTATCAAGTCGATGAAAATTAGTGAGGTTGGAATAATGACTTTTTGACTTCATGGAATTTACAGATAACTTCCGCAATAAATTACTACTGCATGTATTATTAATGTACAGCATTTTAAAGCTCACTCCTTGCTCAACATTTTTCTATTTAAAACTTTTTTTTTCAAACTCAGCTTGCAGTGATATTTTGTTACGATGCTTAACATGTTGTTTACTGGCCTACTCTTTCTTCACGGCAGGGTATCACCTGTATCACCTGTAGTCCAGTTGATCGTCGAGTGACTCGAGCGGGAGCCAGTAAACCCTCCATTTTTCCCTATCGCGTGCAAGAGTAGCCCAGTGGGTTCTAGTCCCTTCAAGGACTCGTCGAGCATCATATCTTTCTTCTAGACTTTTCGTGAAGAACTCTGACCATCAGGTCAGGGGTCTTCCTGCAGTGCGTTTGACACTCCGAGGAATCCAGTCACTAAAAGCTCTTGTCCATCAGTTATTATTTATACGCATTACGTGTCCGGCCCACCTTATCTTTGTCTGTTTGGCGTATAGAACAGCATCTTTGATTTTCGATCGTTGACGTAGGTCGGAGCTTCGGATCCCATCCCTAACTTGTGTGAAACGGAATACTCCTAGCATCGTCCTTTCGACTGCGCGTTCGATAACGCTGAGTGATCTCTCATCCTGCTTAGGTAGCGACCAGGTTTCTGACGCATAAGTTAGGGCAGGAAAAACCGTTGAGTCGAAAAGGTGGGCACGGAGTCGGGTGTTCTTTGTTTTCTTCACTGCATCCTCGATGCTCTTGAAAGCTCCCCAAGCCGCTTGCTTCCTTCTGCTCAGCTCTGGAGCTAAGTCGTTCATCATATTGATTTCCCGACCTAAATAGATGTAACTGGAGCATTCGAAGACATTCGTTCCGTTGAGCGTGAATGGAGCAAACGAAACCAATCCGTTCTTCATAAACATCGTTTTCTTAAGATTTAGTCGAAGACCAATCTTTCCACACGCTTTATCAAAGTCCGCAAGCATACGTTCCGCTTGGCTAACGTCTGGTGTTACAAGGACGATATCATCAGCAAAGCGAAGGTGATGTATCTGCCGACCATCGATTTCCACTCTCATATTCTCCCATTCCAATGTTCGCATAACGTCCTCGAGGGTGGCGGTAAATAATTTTGGCGAGATTGTATCGCCCTGCTTAACTCCTCTCTTGTCGTCAACATTAATATCGTTGCAGAATGGTGAAATCTTGGCTGTGAAAATTTTGTACAGCTCACGAAGAATCTTTATGTACTGAGTAGGGACTCCTTGACTACCAAGGGCTTCCATGACTGCTTCTATCTGACTTGAATCAAAGGCCTTCTCTAAGTCGATGAAAGTGAGACATAGCGGTCTTTTGTACTCTCGCGATACTTCAGTGAGCCTTGTTAACGTGTGAATGTGGTCCATCGTACTAAATCCTTTTCGAAACCCTGCTTGCTCGCACGGCTGTCTTTCGTCCAGTATTTTGTCAATCCTGTTTAGGATGAGTCGAGTGAAAAGTTTGTAGACGACGGAAAACAAGCAGATTAGGCGATAGTTGCCTATATCGTGTAGGTCGCCCTTCTTGAACAACAACACGGTCTTGCTGGTCTTCCATTGAGTAGGGACCTTGCATTCAGACAGGTAACCTGTGAAGAGCCGAGGCAGTGTGTTTACGAGGACAGGCGGAAGGTTCAACAGATGTTTTGATCTTATCCTGTCCGGACCTGGTGCTGTCCGATTTTTCACCGACGAAATGGCATGTCGGATTTCGGAAGGGAGAACCGGTGGCAGAACATATCCATCTTTTATTTCGTGAAGCGGGAGATGGACGTGGCTATCGAAGGGATCTGAGTAGTAATCGTGGATGATTTTTTCCATTGCCTTCCTGGACGCTGTGATTGTTCCGTCTGGGCGTCGCAGTACAATCATCTTGGTCTTGTAATTGGCGAAGCTTCGGCGGGCTTCCCGAATGCTTTTCCCAGACTCTGCAGCTTCGACCATTACTGCTGCTCTTCCCTCTTTAAGATCTTCTTCTTTCTCCTGTCTGCATTGTTTCGCAAGCCCGGGCGTTAGTTCGCGGTTGCCTGCAGCTCGTGCGAGTCCACGCTGGCGTATTAGCTGGAGAGATTCTGGAGACCGATCTCTCTTGGTGACCTTCGAACTCTCAGCTTTCATGGCGCGTACGTGAAGATGTTGAATGAGCTGATCGTATTCCTCGTCGATGTTGTCGACAACGGCATCTTTCCAACAGCCGACGAATGAGTTGAATAAATCCCAGTTTGTGGTGGATCTGGGACTTCGGTTTTTGAATTCAGCGGCTTTTTCTCCTTACCGTGAAAAATAAAATCTTGCACGAAGGAGACTGTGGTCTGATCCCGTATAAAATTTTGAAACAACAGCGACATCGGTTAGGCAAAACTTCGTATTTACTATGATGTGGTCTATTTCGTTATGGTACTCTCCACTGGGAGATAGATTCCCACGTCCATCGTTGACGGTGAGTCTTGTGGAATTGCGAGTTACCATGGATGGTTTTGGTCGCCGTAATAAACTCAGAGAGCCGCTCACTCTGTTCGTTCCATTCTAATCCGTGGGTCCCAATGTGACGTTCTTCAGACGATCTTCTTGATCCGATCTTGGCATTAAAAATCTCCAATGATGACCTTTGAAGCATGTATGGTCTTCTCTGTAGAACCTCTCCATGTAGAAGGCTTCGACTTCTTTTTCGTCATAGTTTGATGTTGGCGCGTAAACGACGAAGATTTTCAAAGCCGGTATTGATCCACATCTTTTTAATCGTAAACGTCCGATTCGGGTTGTAAACTGTTCGAATGAATCGATGTTCATGGACAACTCGTGTTGACAAGAACGCCGACACCGCCTACGCCTCTACTGTCGCATGTTGCGAGGAACAGTTCTTCTCCAGTGTCATAGACAGCGTTCAATGGGTGGCGCCGTCTCGTCTCGGCCAGGCCGATGACGTTGTACCTTGCCATTCTTGCATGCGTGAGCAAGTCTTCTGTCGAGGACTCGGATGCAAGTGTACGTGCATTGTAGGTAGAGATCGTCACCGCAGTTTTTGATCCAGGCAGCTTCCATTGGCCCTGAGATTTTAGCAGCCTCTCCGTACTCGTTTTACCCAACGCTGCGAAATTGGGGGCTCTTTCGGGGCACGGGAATGAGGCCTTTTTTTTACTGTGTTTAGCATATTTGATACCCACGTATAGCTTGCTGGGCTCTGAACGTGGTGGCTGGTTATGCTCACGGGTAGCTTGCCAGGCTCTCCCAGAGTGGACATAGAGCTTATTTGTTGGAGGCGACTCCTAACCGCCTCCCATATACTTCCCTGTCACTTTATTGCAGGCTTTTGGCCGAATTGACTCGTAGAATACAATCCTCATAAAGCGAGAACGCATCCATACACGCATCCTTGAATGCGCCTTGCAAATACAGAAAGTATGTGCCAAATCGGCAGCAGGAACAGGGAGTCTGTCCCCTGGGTCCACCTGCGTCTCAGGGAAGCAAAGGTCGCTTTTGGTCCGCGATTAGCTCCCTAACCGCCACCGGGGGACGCGCCGCGTTGCCTCGCGACTAACCGGCTCGAGGTCCCTCATATGAGGGAGATCCGTGGTCACGGCATGGTACTATGTGAAATGCACCCACAGTGATACTGAGACATTTGCAAAACTTGGGCTCCACACGAGATTTGAATTCGTGATTACCAGTTTCGGGGGCTGACGTATTAGCCACTGTACCACTGAGGCCTTTGTTTTACCTTTCTCTCACCAACTTTTCTACCCTGATGATGCTTTCAGCAAACGCCCATCAGCGGATTTTTGGAACACATATTGGCATTAAACCCAGTTCAGTTACCCAAAGGCTATAGCCGAAGCCACAATGCTGAATCGGGCTTGAAGTCCAAGTTTCGCAAATATCTCGGCATCATTGTGATATTTCATCAGTTTGCCTGAAATGACACTTTCAAGTCATGAAAGCTGCGCTGTTCTTTTTTCACTAATTCAATCTTGAGCATGAAATAACGGTAGCAACCTAAAATATCATCGAACCATAGACTGTAGTATAAAAGGATAAAGTTCTCGGCGTCAATCAACCTTTGAAGGATGCGCCACCACGCACTCGGCTTCATTAAGCATCACTGGGTGTATATGAAAGCATATCTGGCTTCTACAACTACTCACGGCGGCCTACCGATGTACTGATTCAGTGCTGTTATCCTCTCAGACAATTCTGGTACCAATTTGCCAATCCAGGAAGAATGGAAAGTTTGGTGAGCCTAAGGTATGAGGTCCTTATGTGTGTGCCAGGGCTCCTCCGACCACTGCGCTAGACGCATCCATGAACTATAAGTAGTGTTTCCAAACATCTAGTATGCAGATGGTTCGAAAATATTTATAGTGGAGATGTAAACCCTGATGTCGGAGAAGTGCTGGAGTGTAACATTTGAAGGAGAAGGCTACAGGTGCAGAACCTATTTGAAGGGTGTAGGAAAACTCAGTAAAAGTGGAGGAGCGAAAATCAGTAAATGGGTGGTGCATAAATTGAACTAATTGCAGCCGGTTCGCCGCCGAGAACGATGTAAACCCTGATGTCGGAGAAGTGCTGGAGTGTAACATTTGAAGGAGAAGGCTACAGGTGCAGAACCTATTTGAAGGGTGTAGGAAAACTCAGTAAAAGTGGAGGAGCGAAAGTCAGTAAATGGGTGGTGCATAAATTGAACTAATTGCAGCCGGTTGGCCGCCGAGAAGTCCGTTTGCATTTCATTTAACACGCACGATTTAGCACTCAAAACACCTAATCTCTGGTTTTTTGTAGATTAGATTGCGCTTATTTTTTTTCATGTGGTCACTATGGGTGTCCTATAGGTGTCATATCTTCCACTACCACGAAACTATTGTAACGCCTGTAGGTGTCACTCATTGCGAAAGTTTTAATGCGCGTTACCGTGTAGAAAATATAATTGTCAGCGTGCAGTGAATTAGAATTGTGTACTTTGACTGAATTCAGTTTGTTTTCAAGTTTAGGTGAATAGAGCACACACGTGCGTCTAAGTCGACCGTCCCTGGCCACTGCGTTGCGTGGTGTGTCGTTGGGCGTGGTTAGGCTTCCTTGAGATTGCTGAGATGGCCAATGCACCCAATGTATTGGTTAACCTATAGTAATAATGCCATGAGTTTTCTGAGGCATGTTTTCCAAATTATATTTAGCTATAATAATTTTAACTTATTGGTGATTAATGGAAACGTGATAGCGTAATATACAATAGTGATTATGTAAAAGTAAAGCCTAGCAATTGGGATTTGCTAGTTTAAATAAAGCGGTAAGATGGAGGTTATGACTGCAAAAGTGCTAACCAAAGTAATGTCGGTTGAACGCATTTTGAGGTCTGCATTATTTGGTGTAGCTTCTGAGTTTCGCAGAACCTACATACTGCCGACCATCTCAGAAAAGAAGGATGGCCAGTGATGTTGGTCATGCAGAAATTTAATTAGAAATAGATATAAGAGCTTTTGCAGATAAGGTGATGCATGCGGTGCTACCAGTATCGAAGCGAGTTGCGTGACGCTACCCACGCTTACATAGGGCGGAGAATGTCGCAGTCTCGCAACCACGGATGTTGCTTTACTCGGTGGTTACGGAGAAGTATCGAGGTTGGGAAAGCACGCGGTCTCGTGTTGAGTAATTAAATAAAGTTAAAAGCTCTACGCGTTGATCAATCTCTGAGAGATACGAAGTGCATTCAACTTCATTAAAGATCGTTGGGGGTTATTGAATGCATATCTGGCCTCTGCAATGACTCGTGGTGGGCTACCGATGTATCGAGCCAGTACTGCTATCCTCCCACAAAAGTCTTGTACCAATTTGCCGACCCCACAAGTAAATTCAGTGGCCTTTATAAAGATTGTTCTCTGCATGGTAGAGAAAAATCTCTATAATTGTCACTGAATTCGCTAAAATTTGACCAGCCAATAGTGAGTAATTTACGGAAGAGCAATTCCACTGTTGATGTCTTTCCCAATTAATTCCTCTGTCATTCCTGTTTAAATAAAATATTGATTTATTTGAATTCGCCTAATAAAATTTATGGGTACTGAGTTATTCACGCTTTAACAGCCTAAATTGACATTATGGACCCAAACGGATATGTTCCGTGAAGAATTTCATAGTGTCTGAGAGTCTTTTTTCTGCTTACCTGAGCATCGGTGGTTTAGTGGCAAAATGTGGCCATGTTATGTGGCCGATCCAGAACAATTTCCTCGTTGATGCTGCGAATAACGTCATCTAGTATCGATGCACCGAATACAAATGCAGCTAGTGTTCACAGCGCTTGCCTTGGTGCAATGAGAACTTTGAACATTCATATACATATAAAAAATAAGCTGGTTTGATTGATTAATTAAGATTGAAGGCAAACAACGCATCATATAACTACATCGAAATTAAAAACAATAAAGGATAAGTGGAGCGAAAGCTGAGACTACAAGAATGAAAACAAAGTGAGCACTTCAGGGACGTTACAAGCTCGACGTTGCAAGTGACTACGGGTGTCTATGATTGATGCTACAAAAAAGGAGTGGCTAGGACTGGCTTACTATCAGAGTGGTGCATTAATGACGTGGTACAAGCGATTTCACATCGTAAGAGATCACAAAGTCAAATACCTCATACCAAACTTTATTCCTCATTGATCATTCAGCTCGAACTATCCGGATGGAACATCGAGTTTCAGAATTTTCTTTTTCCACAGAATTTCAGGCTTTTGAAGGAAATCTTTAGCTAACACTCTAAATGGGCTACAAAATAAAGTATTTTAAAACACCAAATTTTAGTTGAAAACAAAATTTACGCCTTCATTTTTTTTACTCTATTTAATACGATCACCTCGGCTGTGAGTCCCAGCGCTTCTCATATTTGCATCACTTCCTCCCATCTATCATTCACAAAGGTCTACCATGACTTCGGTTGCTGCTTGAGGATTTTCACTTCATTTTGAATGTCGTAGAATGGCGGTCAAGTCGACTCTCCTTGAAGACCTGAGATAGCTGCACTAATGCGTTCCCACTTAGACTGCAGAGAATGTCTCATTCCAAGAGAAGTGAGGTAGCAATTTCCTGACATCAGATGGATGAGAGGCTTGGTGAACCGGGAACGCAATAGAACGAGCTCACTGCATATGACGACTGGCATCACTACCACTGTGCTACCAGCACTCTACCCCTTCGTTTGTTCACCATTTAGCAGTTAATCAATAATCTATTGACAATGATTGACAGGAATACGATCCGTGGTGCATCAACACCAGCAAATCCCACCTCACATATCTGATCCACTGTCGACCACCAGAGCAACGTTCTTGCCACCAGGCATCCTTAACGAAGACCCGATAGATTGTCATTTTAATATTGTATTGTAATTTCCAAGAGCGCGTATGGTGCAGTGGTTGGAGGCGCCACTGCGACACGCACGTGGAATCGATTCCTGCGCCCATGGCCCACCATGCCTTCCATCCCTCCGGGGTCGGCAAATTGGTACCAGACTCGTCTGGGAGGATAACACCACTGACTCGATACAACGGCAGGGCACCGCGAGTCATTGTAAAGGCCAGATATGCATTCAATCACCTCCAACGATACTTTAAGGAAGTCGAATGCATGGCGCATCCCTCAGGGATTGATCAACGCCGAGAGCTTTATCCTTTATGTTGGGCGATGTTGGACAGCCTAAACCGAGAAGGATTAAGATGATATCGGTTCCTATAATGCACATTCACTTGCATCTTAGTTATGCATAAAAGTTTTAATAAAGCAGGTAAAAAGGATTGGGTACGATGTCATCACAAAGAATAATCCCAACTGGACGTCTACCTTTCAAGAGTGGTTGGTCGATGTCCGCTTTGAGAATTTTCGTCGTTTACGCACCGACATCAAGTATGAAAAAGACCAAGCCGAAGCTTTCTATATGGATTGGGAAAGGTTTTACAAAAAAGACAATGGATTCTTTAAGGTCGTAATTGGAGAATTTAGCCCTCTGATTGTACCTGGAAGACCGTCAGGAAAACGTTAAAATGAGAACCATAGATTACAATGGTACGAACAGAGTGGGAGGTTTTCAAGGTTTATTACGACGCAGGGAACAACGGACCTCCCTCATATGCAGAATCTCGGGCCGGTTAGTCGCGACGCTACGCGGCGCGTCCCCCGGTGGCGGATAGGGGGCTAATCGCGGACCAAAAGCGATCATTGCTTCCCTGAGACGCAGGTGGATCCAGGGGATGGACTTCCTGTTTCTGCTGCTCGGATTCGGCACATACTTTCTGCATTTGCGAGACGTATTCATGCAGGCGTGTGTAAGTGCGTTCTCGCTCTATGCGGACTGTATTCTTCGAGTCAATTTGGCCAAAAGTCTGCAATCAAGTGACAGGGAAGTATATCGGAGGCGGCTAGCAGCCACCTCCAACAAATAAGCTAAATGTCCACTCTGGGAGACCCTGGCAAGCTACCCGTGAGTATAACCAGCCCCCACGTTCAGAGCCCAACAAGCTATACGTGCGTATCAGAAATGCTAAATACAGTAAGAAAAAAAAGCCTCATTCCCCTGACCCCAAGAGAGCTCCCAATTTCGCAGCGTTGGGCAGGGCGAGTACGGAGAGGCTGCTAAAATCTCAGGGCCAATGGAAGCTGATTGGATCAAGAACTATGGTGACGATCTGTTCCTACAATGCACGCACACTTGCATCCGAGTCCTCGACAGAAGACGTGCTCATGCAAGCAAGAATGATAAGAGACGACCTCATCAGCCTGGCCGAGACGAGACGACACCACCCATTTAACGTCGTCTATGACACTGGAGAAATGTTCCTTGGAACATGCGATAGTAGAGGCGTAGGCGGTGTCGGCGTTCTCGTCAACACTAGTTTGTCCATGGACATCGATTGATTCGAACAGCTTACAACCCGATGGATCGATACCGGCTTTGACAAGCTTCGTCATTTACGCGCCAACATCAAACTATGACGAAGAAGACGTCTAAGCGTTCTACATGGACTTGGAGAAGTTCTACAGAGAAGACCATACAATCTTCAAGATCATCATTGGGGATTTCAATGCCAAGATCGGACCAAGAAGATCGTCTGAGGAACGTCACATTAGAACCCACGGATTAGAATGTTAGAATGGAACGAACAGGGTGAGCGGCTTTCTGAGTTCATCACGACGACCAAGACAATCCATGGAAACTCGCAATTCCAGAAGCCTCACCGTCAACGATGGACGTGGGAATCTCCCAGTGGAGAGTACCATAACGAAATAGACAACATCATAGCAAATAGGAAGTTTTGCCTAACCGATATCGCTGTTGTCCCAAAATTTTACACGGAATCAGACCACCGTCTCCTTCGTGCAAGATTTTATTTTTCACAAAAAGGAGAAAAAGCCGCTAAATTAAAAAACCGTAGTCCTAGAACCACTACAAACTGGGGCTTATTCAACTCATTAGTCGGCTGTTGGGAAGATGCCGTTGTCGACAACATCGACGAGCAATACGATCGGCTCATTCAACATCTTCACGTTAGCGCCATGAAAGCTGAGAGTTCGAAGGTCACCAGGATACGTCTGTCTCAAGAAGTTCTCGAGCTAATACACCAGCGTGGAATCGCACGAGCTGCAGGCAACCGCGCACTAACGTCCGAGCTTGCGAAACAATGCAGACAGGCGATAAAAGCAGATCTTAAACAGAAAAGAGCAGCAGTAATGGTCGAAGCTGCAGAGACTGGGAAAAGCAATCGCAAAGCCCGCCGAAGCTTCGCCAATTACAAGACCAAGACGCTTGCACTGCGACGCCCAGACGGAACAATAACAGCGTCCAGAAAGGCAATGGAGAAAATCATCCACGATTACTACTCAGATCCCTTCGATAGCCACGTCCATCTCCCGCTTCACGAAATAAAAGAGGATGGATATGTTCTACCACCGGTTCTCCCTTCCGAAATCCGACATGCCATTTCGTCGGTGAAAAATCGAACAGCACCAGGTCCGGAGAGGATAAGATCAGAACATCTGATGAACCTTCCGCCAGTCCTCGTAAGCACACTGGCTCGGCTCTTCACACGTTACCTGTCTGAATGCAAGGTCCCTACTCAATGGAAGGCCAGCAGGACCGTGTTGTTGTTCAAGAAGGGCCACCTACACGATATAGGCAACTATCGCCCAATCTGCTTG
>MQTX01000265.1:324653-335022 GCA_009735665.1 Angiostrongylus cantonensis | reverse complement strand
GTTAATGGTCGTGTGATAAGCGTGCAAGATTTTCCTTGTTGATAGACTGAAGTGAGAATTTTCCATGCCTTTCCATTCATCAGAAAAATAAATCGTATCTAGTGAGTACATGAGTGTTTCACATTTCTACAAAATACGTGGATTTGAATCTCTCGAGTCAGTCCTGCCACTTCGTCGTTCATGTAACTAGTGTAAAGACGTTCTGACTTCTTCAAGTGTAAGACGGAATTTGGTAGGTATTTAGAGAGCTGCTCGCTGTGCTGATGGAGGCAAGGTCCATAGAACGCTTGCTGGTGTGACGTTTGCGTTGACAACACCGTAATAAATCCCAGCATCGACTTTCTTTTCTGAGTTTCCGTCTTAGCGTATTTCGTGTCGCTCCAACTCTTCTAGACTCTGGAAAAGGCCAAACCGTCGAAACATCGGTATGTTTTGAGCCACTCTCGTTGCTTTATTGACAAACCATAGTAATTGTTGATAAATTTAAAGTTCTTTGGTTTAGTAGCGAAGCAGTGGATATCTACCGGATCGATTACTGAGGCCAAGTGAATGGGCAAGACGAAAATTGAGCTTACCAAATACCTATGTCTTCCTTGGAGAAGCCAGAAATTAGACAAGCTTTCCTAGTGTTTGCAAAAATGAGAATGTTTTATTGCACATGAGTTACCAACCAAGAAACCCCGAAATATATAATTTGTACTATGTTCACCTATTCTACAGCATAATAGCTCCGCAAACAATGTGGTTGCCAAACTATACAGATGGACTTTCAAATGTGCTCTACGACGAAGTAAAGTAATATAACTGTCATCAACTAGTTATCTCATCATCTGACATGTTCTTGTATTTTTGTAGATCACACGAAAAAGAATGAAGGTCTCAGCGTTGAACAATCGCTGAGAAATGTGCTGTGCATACCACTTCACTGAGCATCGTTGGATGTGATTGAATGTATATCTGGCTTGTACAATGACTAGCGGTAGCCTGTCGATGTATCGAGTCAGTGCTGCTATTCAATCCATCTTTGTTATCATGCAATCCAGATAAGTGTGGTACGAATTTGCCGATCTCAGAGGCAAGGAAGGCTTGGTGAGCCTGGGACGAGGGATCGATCGCATGTGCATTGGGGCGGGGGAAGGGGGTCCTCAGCCACTGTGCTACGCGCGCCCTATTTTAACTTTTTGCAGGCCACATGTTTCAATAAATCAGCTTCTATCCTCCCAGACAAGTCTGGTAACAATTTACCGACCCAGGAATGGAAGCCCCTGTGGGTCACGGATGCTGAAATCGTTTCCACGTGTGTGTTGCAGTGGCGCCTCCAACCACTGCGCCACGCGCTGCTCAAGTATATATAGTTTAAGTATATCTCGACAAGCTAATACGAGATAGACACCGTTCGCAAGCATTCCAGCACCTCGTGAGCTTTTCCGGTTTTTAAAGAATCCTTATCTGCTTTGATATTTTGGCTAAAAATCAAAATATTAGAGTTATTGCTTCCATGCGTAATTCCCAGAAAATCACCATTTTTTTTGGTGCAAATTACCTTCGAGGAACGTCTACTGCCATCAGTCTACTTAAATTTGCTTGTATAGCCAAGTCATTACTTATCACCACACGACCATATCTCAGCCTGGTGTTTTCATCAGAGCCAGCCGGGCACCTTCCTCACTCACGTAGTACACTGTTTTTTTTTTTCATAGATGTGGTTACTAAGCGAACGACAGGCTATGCATTCGATTTTGTCTGCTGAGGTTATGAAAGGGTTTAGCCGAGTGCTTTCTTAGTATAATGGTTAAGGACACTAAGCGAGCGAAGCGAGCGAAGTGGGCGAAAATTGACGTTTAGTTCAAAGGTGGGATTTTAATTTCTAATGAACTCGCAGGAAAAGTAGGTGATGGTAATGTCTCTCACAATGCGTAACTGCATAATGTGACCAACCGATAAGGGATGCTGATCGTATAAGAAAAGTGCGGTTTATCTAATGTATTGTTAAGCTCACGGGGACTAAAACTTAAGCTAAATATTATGCTACGCAAGCACAGGAGGCAGAGAAGTGACGGAGGTTTTAATGTGAAAGCTACAAACTTCGTACCCAAATCCAAACCATCTACGCGTAAAACTCTGGAGTTATTTTCGGGAAAACCACAGCCAGGAGTGTCTTGTGAATGCGCATGACCTCATCCCCTAACCCAACCTGATTCTTTGAAATCAACCGGGAAATTCGTGGAATTTGAGTGACTTTGTGCCGCCGTTCTTCAACAACTAACAGACTCGTTACTAAATACGGTAATAACAATCTCGTGTTTGCTCATCAAGAAATCAGTTAAATATTGATCAATACCGGTGTTAGAAAAAAGCGCTGAGATTTCCTATAGATATGTGCGCGACCCATGAGTAGAGCTCCAAGGAAACCCAAAAATCACTCACAACGGAATGAAGAACAAAATGTCTTCGATTAGCAGCTACAAAATCAACCATCTAGAGATCATATTCACACCATTTACATCACCATTTAGCGATATGAGTTTTACATTGAAGTTTTTATGTCGCGTAACGATGGTGCTAGCGGTAAGGCTTCTAATGAGCTCCATCATTATCCTTACAATTCCACTTTACAGCATTCGTCTATTCCACACTCATCGGACGGTTATGTTTCTATAATGAATGATTTCAACACTTTGTGTAAATTCCTTCACATTTTTCCAACTAATCACATTTTTTTAATAGAGTAGTTTATACTTCATGGCTGCGTAGATCGCATTGCTAGAGAGGATTCTCCGTTGTTTCTCAGTGGCGGTGCGAATATTTAAAATTGTAAAATTCTAATAATAATGCGTTTTTAAGCACTTATTAACATCGTTAATCGGGCGTCGAGAACGACCAGTACTGGATGATCAAATAATCATAATCCTTTTGATAAAAAGATTCGTCGTATGCTAATGAAATTCAGCTTTTTCCAATATTATGGTTGGTGCAGCAGTCGTGGAAGTTTCACACTGCAAAGTAAGCTAATGCGTATCAGCAACACTGTGGTAATACGTTCACAACAATGCTAAGATATTTTCTCATTTTTATATACACCGACCCAGATTGAACCGTCACTACCCTTTTCTAGGGTTTACGTGCTACGCACGGCACCATTGAATCGGCACTATCGCTCTGTCTTTCTCTCTGCCGACCTATTCTGCTCAACGATACCATCAGCAATCATCCGTCAACGGAAATGGTCTTGAAACCACAAATCGGAATAACACCCAGTTAAGCTGGAAATGTAGTCGAAATCAAAAGGTTAGCTTCTTATTTGCTGTCTATTATTGTTTTTTACGGAAGGCTATGGAGTGAAACACTACCACCATGATGCTGAAGGAGCCACTCAAAAAGTGACCAAGAGGAAGGTAAAGCAAGGTGCTCAGTAGGGCAGTGGGCAACAAATGAGCTCCCGGAAAGGCTCATCGCGGTTTAAACTGGCCTGGCCTCCAAGTTTTGCAAGCATCTTAGCGTGTATTTCGCTTAATACCCTGCCGTAAAAATTGTACTACGCAGAAAATAAAAAGCGAAAAATTGTGATTTCAACAACAGATTTAGATTGAGTTCAATGCCGATGTGGGCTCTCCAGATCAATCCCATTGATAGGTGATTGCTGATGAAACGAAGGACCCGCATGGTGTTGTGGTGAACGCCTTAGCTATCGCCAAAGGTGATAGCGTGTTCGTTCCCTACAGCAGATACCTGCAGTCAGGATTTTCGCAAATATCTTAACATTACTGTTGTTGTATTTCACACAGTAATATACCCTTGAATAATAATTGACAGCAGATAAAAGTTGCAGATTGTAATTTTGACTATGGCTGTACTTAAGAAAGGGACTTTCCTTTAACGTCGGCATTACTAATCGTCACGTATACTTTCACTGATGAGCAATCACGATGTTAATAAAATAAACTTCACTCGTACTCGGCTAACACTTAAACGACGATGAAGAGAGTACATTGAGAGGACGGCAGACTATGGTGCATGGACTCGACTGTGAGAATGACGAAGATGTCGAAACGTTAGTAGAAGAAAATTTCATTTATCAACCTCGTGTCAGCTTAATGACACGAGAAAGGGTTACTGGAATAATACGACCATAATTATTCCCGATCGCACATCGCACCTTATCATATTGATCCACTCAACAAACATCCATTGGTAATGATCGAGTACCAATATGGAAGGATACAAAGTTCTTTAGGTATTTCCAATTTTTTCAACTGCTTTCAGTTTCATCAATACCGTGGTTTGAATGGTATGACCGCCTACGCGGTACAGATCTGTTCATTGTTTAACAATAGCGTTAGAGGAATAATCCCTATAAAAATATTCCAATAATAATAATACCTTTTTAAGCCTCACTAAGATTATTGATTGGGTACTGAAAACCACCAGCGAGCGATATTCAAGTTCAAACAGCTCCAGGAAACTTAAGTCCATTAGATATTCAAGAAAAGCTTTTATTTCCAATATTATTGCAAGCGCATCACACGCGAATACTTCACAAGACATAGTAATCAATGCCGTATTAGCAACACTATTGGAAAATAACCACAATGATGCTGACTCATTTACGAATCTACTGAACGTACGTGCTTGCGGGTGGGATTGAACACGATGATACCCTCTCCATAGACCAACGCATTCGCCACCGCACCATGCGTGTCCTTTGCTTCGCCATTAACTCATGCGTGTTTCAACTTATACGTGCTTTAAGCATTTTCTCGTTAACGGCAAATCATATTTGTTGAAATTATTCCTTGATTGCTTCTAGCCCTTTCAGTGACTCGAGTGAAAGTGATCGACGTTAACAATCCGTACGAAGACCATAGCGGGCAGTTCGACGTTGTTTATGCAATCGAACATGTTTACTATTACACGGTAAAAGAGGTTTTTTGTCGCTTAAAGAGATTCGAATTGAACTTTGACCCGTGAACATATTTTTAGATGCCTAATTCGCACTGTAAGCTTCCTCCTCTTCTGCCTGTAAAGTCTGACGAGGCGCAACGTCTCAATATGACTGCTGGGAAAGAATACCTCTTGGCAGATTCATTCGTTAACACGGCTGCTTTCAATAGAAATATGCATTTTCTAACCATTACGTGACGCTCGCTCCCAAACGGTTATCGTGGTTGGGAGGTGTTCTTTAGTGTCGGGCTGCAATGTAGAGCAGGGGAATTCATCCCTCAGAAGGGTCTCCCAAGCTGAAAAGGAGTCTGACTTTTCCATCAGAAAATCCAGCTAAGAGTAAGCCACCGTGCCAAACTAGTCGAGTTGTGGCAAATCTCCCTCTAATCCTCGAGGGCCACGACTGTGTGTGGTGGTGACAACCTGGAGCAGACTATGGATAGGCCGACCACCTCGGGACTCCTGAGAAACGCAATAGCTAAACCAGGAAAACTCCGAAAAATGGAAATTATGCTAAGGTCCGCACAAACAGAGAGGGTGAGCCGTCCAAGTATCCAAGTAACAGCAACGCTCCATGGGTCACCCTCATAGAACGGTCTGCCTCCTTCTTCAGAAGCACTCGAGATAATACGCCAACTTGGAATTGCACAAGACCTAGGGAATGATAACTTATCTAAACTAGAAAAGCTGTTTAAAGAAAGAATTGGCCAAGAAACAATGAAAATGCCGTTTACCACTTCAAAATTTTAAAAATATGGACAACCAGACACCTAATGGGTACGAACAACAAACAGTGAACAGGAGTGTTAGCGAAGCGCTGGAAGACCAACAACCCGAGGATCGGATTTGTCAACAAGAACAGTACAGAGATCAACGAGACCTTAGAGCGAGAAGAACTCTTAACTGGCACGACAACGGTTTGTGACATAGCTGTTGTTTCGAGGTAAAGGATAAAGAATAAAGCTCTCGGCGTTGATCAATTCCTGAGGGAAGCTCCATGCATTGGACTTCATTTAGTATCGTTAGAGGTGACTGAATGCATATCTGGCCTTTGCAATGACTCGCGGTGGCTTGCCAATGTATCGAGCCAGTGCTGCTGTCCTCGTAGACGAGATTGGTACCAATCTGCCGACCACGGAGGGATGAAAGGCTTGGTAGGGTCATGGGTGCATGAATCGATTCCACGTGCGTGCCGCGGTGGCGCCTCCAACCACTGCGCCACACGCGCCCTGTTGTTTTGAGGTACATGTAAAAAACACATACTGCTACGAGAAACGCTAGCGTGACTGCGCGCGGAGGCACGCACGAATTCTGAGTACTACGGTGTGCGCACCAATTTGAAAGTAATAGAGCCAAAGCTTCTCGTAAAACAGAATTTGAAATATTCTGAAAGGCATATCATCGTGCGTTTATATACGTTCTTGCAAGCTGTTCTTCTTAAAATCACACAAGATTAGTCTAAGTGGTCGTTGTTGTTGCTGTAGCTGTTGTTGTTTTTGTTTTTGTTTTTGTTGTTGTTGTTGCTGTTGTTGTTGTTCGAGGGCTGATATTTTGGCGACTTCGTATTTTTCAGAGCCTGGACCCTTTGCATTCAAAAATATTCCTGTAATTCGGTGAAAAATCATCACCATCATTAACGAAGATCTAACACATAAACAGTCGCCATTTTAATCAATAAGTATCCCACCATTCTTTTACGACTAGGACTACTTGCATGTTATCCACGTGGGATGACGTCTGAGACCCACACTGCTCAGAAAATCGAGTTGAAATGAGACGCCAGGTCACAAACGATAGTGATGCATCTGTATTTCTTGCTCATGTTTGAATTACTAAAATTTATCAAAAAACGCTTCAAGAATCTTACACATTAATATTTTCGATTCTTGAGCTAGTGTCCGGACATTAACTTCAAAATTATCACCTTTGTTCTTCCATGCCTGATTTACACGTTCCTAGCACGAAATTCCACGTCTCTACGGAGAGAAACTGCTAACGACGAAAATTCTCGGTGGTTGCTATACCTTTAATTACGAGCATGGCGCAGGTTCTACACTCCTCTGGGCTAATGACACCCCTAATGCCCCGATGTCGAAAGATTGGCGCCAAAAATGTCTGGGAAAAATTCACTCCCTGCACATCGGGTGGAAACGCGTGGTTCGAAAATATCAGAAGAACAAACTTAACCGGAATTCAACTACATTCATGGATAAGACAAATATCCTCAAGCAACTGTCCAACTTGCACGCGCGAAGTTTGAAGGCATTAGTGGAGAGCGGATAAGAGGAAACACATCGAATGCAAGATGTGCTAGAATTAGCTCTGAAGATGTAAGGACAGGTCGTGTAAAACCTAAAAAAGTATTTTTATTGTGTTCCAAGCTTTGTTTATCGCTATTCATTTCTCATAGCGGGATATTATGTGAAATGTATCCACAGGGATGCTGAGATGTGGGCAGTGATAGCACTTAAGCTCCTAGAAAAGTTCGAAACCGAAATGAGCTTCCGAGTTTTGCTAAATGTACTCTGACTGCTTGTTCAGTAACTCAAAACCTTTGTCCATCTCCTCTTGTGTGGAGCAGATGACAAAACAATCATCTATATATATACTTGCAGTAGATTAATGGCCCGAGATCGATTACTGGTGCTTCCACTTTAGACATAAAGGCAACGGCAAGGGTTGGTGCCAGTCGCTGTCCCATTGCCAATCCTCTCATTTGCGGCTAGTGTTTCCCGGACCATCCGAAGATTGAGCAGTTCAGGCATTCCTTTAAGAGTGCCATCGACTGCTAAATCGAGAAGCCATACATGTTCATTGCTCCTTCATGTTGTATAAGGAGCTCGCGAATGGCTTGCATAGCGGAGTCATTCGACACGTTTGTATAGAAAGCGGTGACGTCGATGGACTCCATCACGTACGCGTTGTTGGGTTGCGCGTTACATAGACGATCCAGGATTATTTGGGTGTTCGTGAGATGGGCTGGTATGTGTTTAAGCAACTGGTTGAGGATTAGATTTATAAAGCAGCAATTCTATCCGTATTCTATTCCACTAGGACACCTAGTCGGTAAATCTAAAATACGCTCCACTAGACGAGCATAGGATGCAGAAACATAACGGAGAACATTTAGAAGTAGGAGACACTATCTTCACGCACGAGTCAAAAACATCAGTGCGTAACACTCTTGAAGCGTTTTGGATCAATTCGAAAAATTCAAAAAGGGAACCGCAAGGACGAGTGTTTTGTCACCACGCGTGACCTGGCGCCAAACCCCAGGCTAATCCACTGACCTGACACAGGCGCAGTCCTGGCCCATGTATTACTCTCTGAGGCTGCTATCCACCAACTAACTTAGATACTTACAAGAAATAAACGGTAGGTGTTTAGATGAAGCTGTTTCTTATGCGAATACAATTTTATTTGTTAAGTTTTATCTGCCAGGGATATGAAAGTGTTTGGTTGAGTAGATCGCATCTCAATTTGACCTTTCGAGGCTCTGAAGAGGGCGGAACGGCCGAAGCGTCAGCTATCGTATCCTAATAAATTCTATAATAACAGCCTCGTTTCTGCTTATTGAAATAAAATATCGAAAAGGCAAACCTTTCCTGCAACGAGACACAGGAAGTTACAAAGTAGGACTGCGGACTGCTACTACCTCTGTTGCATGGCATTCAAAAGTCTTCCTGCTAATAAGAACCTGCATACGTGGCAGTAAAATTCTTGACGAGGCGACGCCACCAATTCAACGCCGTCTATGACTCTGGAGAAGAACTGTGAGAGTGACTAATTTGTTTGAAATGAAAGGCAGGATGAACGAGACCATATTTGCGCTAGATTTATCATTTTGGTGCGCGTTCTTTCTTCTGAACCTATTCCAAGCAGGTACCTTTTCGTGGCTACTGGAAATGACAACTTTTCACGCAAAGCCCATGGATTCCTTTTACTACTCTCTTCCTGTACGCAAGCTGGTTGCTGTACGAGACATCTTTCTTAGAAGCGCTCCTTCACACCGTGAAGAATGAGAGTAGAGATGGTGAACCTAGGAGTTTTTTATTGTTTGGTAGGTACAACTTCGTAGTGCTGCCGTTTTTGTAAAGGTTTATTTGAACGTTAAAGAAAAGAACCGAAGCCGGTCTTTTCTCGGTTTTTCTTAGGTGAAATTAGTGTACTCTGACTGTTAAATCGGCAATTCAAAACATTTTTCCATCCCCTCCCATGTTGAGTAGAAGACAAAATAGTCGACGACATACCTACAGTTGCGTATCGACCAGAGATGGAATTGGGGACTTCGACACTAGGCGTGAAAGCAGTGAGAAGGCTTAGTGCCAGTTGCTCTTGCTTTCCATTCCTCTAATTTTCACGTAATATCTTCCAGACCATATGAAGATTGATCAGTTTAAGCACATTTTAAATTGAGCTGTCAACTGTTGAAGCCATACATGTTTATTGCTTCTTCGTTTAGCATAAGGAGTTGGCGAATAGCTTTGACTGCGGATTCATTCGACACTTGCTTATAAGTGCTATAATGACAAAGAAGTCCATCACGCACGTGCTGTTAGAAAACGTACGGACACATAAGGAAGCTCTTTCAGACTTTATGCGATCACATGCAAGGTTTCCTTATAAACCGTTGAAATGACATTTACTGCGTATTAATAAATACTTTAATAACAAGCTCGTATTTGCTCAGCAAGAAAAACAGTGAATTACTGATGAATGCCAAAGCTAAGAGATCGTCGATCATGGGGTTTGAAGCATGAAGTACCAGCAAAATTACTCTTAATATGCATTCGATCTTGCAGCCGCTGCTTTGCAGATAAGGTTGTTACAATTCTTTCTTCTTTTTCCTAGTTCAAAAGCATGATTAAGGTCAATTTCATTGCTACAAATGCTTCAGCTCTGTTATCGGTGGTAAGCTTGAATTCTAAGAATTGATATTCCAGTTTCGAGTGCTAATTTTTTAATAACAGAGTAAACAGACTTTCATTTAACCCTTTTTTGCCACATTTTCTCCTCAGCTAAGGATCAACATTATAGCGATGAGGACAGTAGGTTACACGAGCATTGATGATGCTATGGACAACGAATGATGATGAATCATCTACGGAACACAGTTAAGCGGCCTGTCGTGGATAACGCTATGTCTGCAACGTGAAGTTTACGCATTGATGGGTGACACCATTGCCTAAGAGTCAAGGGCCAGAATGATAATGACTGCACCTGATAAGCCTATAGCGGCTTAACAACTACATAACGTAAGTTGGCCGCTCAGCGGTCCTGTACGCATGGCGTACATGGTAAGATGAATGGTACATTCCACCGATGGCGTTGCAAACAGAACGCATTTGGAAACACCCGCCACTACTGACAGCGCACCGCAGACAAGCTAAGAAACGGCATTCATGACGAAACGGAAAACCGCAGCCAG
>MQTX01000265.1:310698-323894 GCA_009735665.1 Angiostrongylus cantonensis | reverse complement strand
ATAAACCGTTTACGCGCATAAACACAACAATATTAACAATAGTAACGATAGAGAAGCAGCGGTACAAGAATCACGCAAAAGTTATGAGGTGGTATGAAGAGTAGTGAATTGAAGCTAACAACGAGATAATGGCAATTGAATATCACTACTTCATTAATACAGTAATAATAAATTGTTAATCAATAATAAATAATTAATAATAATATTAAATAATAGTGAAAAGACGGATACAACGAAGGAAATCGAATGCGAGCAGTTCCGGGATCCGTACACTAGATCTGAAGAACGTGCTTTGTAAAATGAATTGTTATGTAAAAACTCTCAACCTCAAAAAAAAACCTCGGCTAGGCTTTTTGTGAACTTTTCCTGGGACTCAATTGCTATCATTGTTAACATTTCAGCACCCTGTGTTTGTTTACATTGTTTACATTGTGTTTCATTGTTTACATTTCGCATAAAATACTGTAGCGAAAAAAAGAATGGCCGTTATTCAAAGGTTGAAACGCAATAAAAATGGTTTCCAACATTGGATTGAATTATAAATTCGCCGTTTGCTTTTCCAGCAATCGCAAGGTTGTTAAACAGCATACTTCTACTTTTATAAAATAACACATACAACACAACCGTAGCTGGCCTCTCGGAAGAATCGTTTTCTCCGAGAAGTCGAATCACCTGTATCACCTGTAGCCTCGTTGATCGTCGAGTGACTCGAGCGGGCGCCAGTAAATCCTCCATTTTTCCCTGTCGCGTGCAAGAGTCGCCCAGTGGGTTTTGCTCTCTTTAGGTACTCGTCGAGCATCATATCTATCTTCTAGGCTTTTCGTGAAGAACTCTGACCATCGGATCGATGGTCTTGCTGCAGTACCTTGGACATCCTGAGGAATCCAGTCACTAACGGCTACCGTCCATGGGTTATCATTCGTACGCATCACGTGTCCGGCCTACCTTATCTTCGACTGTTTGGCGTATAGAACAGCATCTTTGATTTTTGATCGTTGACGTAGATCGTAGCTTCGGATCCCATCTCTTACTTGTGCGAAACGGGATACTCTTAGCATCGTCCTTTCGACTGCGCGTTCGATAACGCTGAGTGATCTTTCATCTTGCTTACGTAGCGACCTGGTTTCCGACGCATACGTTAGGGTAGAAAAAACCGTTGAGTCGAAAAGGTGGGCACGGAGTCGGGTGTTCTTTGTTCTCTTCACTACATCCTCGATGCTCTTGAAGGCTCTCCAAGCCGCTCGATTCCTTCTGCTCAGCTTTGGAGCTAAGTCGTTCATCATATTGATAGATAGACATAACTGGAGCATTCGAAGATGTTTGTTCCGTTGAGCGTGGATGCGGCAAACGAAACCAAGCCGTTCTTCATAAACATAGTTTTTTTTGGATTTAGTCGAAGACCAATGTTTCCACGCGCTTTGTCAAAGTCCGCAAACATAGGTTCCGTTTGGCTAATGTCTGGTGTTATAAGGTCAATATCATCAGCAAAGCGAAGGTGATGTATCTGCTGACCATCTATTTTCACTCATATATTATCCCATTCCACTGTTCGCATAACGTTCTGGAGGGTGGCCGTGAATAATTTTCATGCGGAAACTCGTGTTGACGAAAACACTAACACCGCCTGCTCCTCTACTGTCGCATGTTCCGAGGAACAGTTCTTCTCCAGAGTCATAGACGGCGTTGAATGGGTTGCGTCGCCTCGCCTCAACCAGGCCGATGACGTCGTACCTTGTCATTCTTGCTTGCATGAGCAAGCCTTCTATCGAGGACTCGGATGCAAGTGTACGTGCATTACAGTTACAGATCGTCACCATAGTTCTTGATCCAAGAATCTTCCATTGGCCCTGAAATTTTAGCAGCCTCTCCGTACTCGTGCTACCCAATGCTGCGAAATTGGGGGCTCTTTCGGGGTCAGGGGAATGAGGCCCGTTTTTTTAATACTGTATTTAGCATATTTGATACCCACGTATAGCTTGGTGGCTTTGAACGTGGGGGCTGGTTATACTCACGGATAGCTTGCCAGGCTCTCCCAGTGTGGACGTGAAGCTTATTTGTTGGAGTCGACTCCTAACCGCCTCCCATATACCTCCCTGTCACTTGATTGCAGGCTTTTGGCCGAATTGACTCGTAGAATAAAATCCGCATGAAGTGAGAACGCATCCACACACGCATGCATGAATACGCCTAGCAAATACAGAAAGTATGTGCCAAATCGGCGCAGCAGAAACAGGGAGTCCATCCCTTGGATCCACCTGCGCCTCAGGGAAGCAGAGGTCGCTTTTAGTCCGCGATTAACTACCTATCCGCCACCTGGGGACGCGCCACGTAGCCTTGCGACTAACCGGCTCGAAATCCCTTATATGAGGAAGATCCGTGGAATTATCATCGAGATTTTTATCTTTCTGTTCATGCTGTTGAAGCGTTTGATCTAGTAAGCTATTGATCTTGCGTGTTAGTGCACCCTTCTACGGTTTGAAGAAGGCTATTCTGACGAAGCGTCAGCTACGGTTGCGTTGTATGTGTGCTGTTGTATGGCAGGAAAAGTAGTTTGTTATGTTTTACACGACCTGTTTTCACATCCATTGAGATGATTCAAGCGATTCTTTCATTTGATTTCTTTTTCTTATCTATTCTTCACTAATGCTTTCAAACTTTGCCAATGTGAATTCGACAGCTGCTTGAGGATCTTCTTATTTCTCATGAATGTCTGTGAATTCCAGTTACGTTTGTCCTCCCTAGAATCCTGAGATTACTGGGATTGGGCGTTCCCACTTAGTGTGGAGGTAGTGGACTTTACCCAGACAAGTTTGATTTGACACCAATCCTCCGACCACGGGGAAGTGAGAGCTTGATTGGCTCGGGGTCGGAAACGAACCAACACCGTTCTGGTGATGAGCAGCTTCGCTACCATCGCGCTGCCTTTGCCCTCATTATTCTTCCCTTTTCACGAAAACTACCTTCTGCATGGAGAATTTTATTCGTTAGTACTTTCTATTCGTAGAGACGGAGGTCGTGCTGAGAGCTGTAGTAATTAACAAAGACCCGATTAGCACGATTAAAACGAAGACAAAAATAGCCATTTCCACTGGCTACAAAGAAGAGGCCACTCGGGTTAGGCCAGAAAGTATGGTTATTCCCAAAAATAATGTCTCAAACCTAAGGTAAGATCTCTTTCAAGAGACACTTTATATCAAACGAAATAAAAGTGATTTTGAAAGGCATGTGATGGAAAGTCATCGCCCACCAAGGACCTGTGCCGTCAGTTGTTTCGCAACCTTCTTCATGATCGTTTGCACAACTCAGAAAAGCAAAAACGCTGATGACGGATACAAGGACAGAAATCAAATGCAAGCAGTTCTGGGTTCCGAACAGCAGATTTCAAAAAGGGGTTGTACAAATTATACTGCTATATGTAGTGTTGTCATATTATTATATAACTGTGTCTACAAAACGAAATGAATCTTAAGATGAAAACAAAACTAGGAACCTCGGTTCGATTTTGAACTTTTCAGGGAATCACCTGCTGTCGTTACCCACATCTCAGCATCCCTGCGGTTGCATTTCATATAATATGTTGCCGTGAAAAAAATGATAGGCGGTTAATAAGAGTCGGAACATAATAAAATCATCTTTTAAGTTCTAGAGGACCCATTTTCACATCTGCTGAAAGGATTTTGGCACTTCTCTCATTCGATTCGTTTATCCGCATCCAGCATCCAGTGAGGTCTTCCAACTTTTACGCTTAGGTTCGGCTGCTGCTTGAGGATCTTATTTCATCTTTAGTGTCGTCGAACGTCGGTTGAGTCGAAACTTCCAACATTCGCAAGATTTCCAGGCTGGAGTTTTCTCATTTGGATACAAGGGACTGAGCTTCTGTCAACAAACTTTCGTGCAAATCTCCCGACAAAGGAGTGATCAGGAAAGTGTTTGTCATAGCGCGGTGCCGAAGCACCATTGCGTCCGTAGTGAAGGGCATCGCTAGCACAGCGCAACCCGAGCCTTGTTATTCTGACCCTTGCTATTCTTTTTGACTCTTAAGCGGCACTGTTCGTACAGAAAGTTTCCGTTGCATGTAATTTTTGTGCCAATATGACGTCAAATTCATCCTAAGAAATTACTAGCTAAGACACATTGCGTTATACTACGGTTTTAAAAAAGTATCTGAAAATCTGTTCTCCAAGGTTTGTCGTATCCATTAAATTGAAGATGGTGCACACACCGTTGTTCTCTGAATTCATCTATGCTTCCGAATACAGCCAGGCATTGGTCTCACGTTGAATTTCGTTGAAAGCGCCTTTGCACTGTTTTCTGATTAATGAATACTGTAGATATAAGGATTAACTTATTCATTATTCCGTTAAAGCTGACACTTCGGCGCATCTCGTCTTCTTCAGAGCCTGGGAAGGGTATGTTGATAGGCAATTTACTACGTCAAACGCTTCAATGACTGACACATACAGAAAGACAAAAATATGAACCGCAATCACACGATCTACAGCTTCTCCTAAAACCCACCGTTTATCACGTACCTTCCACAGAGAAAGAACAGCTGATCTGAGTCGCATATGATCCATAAATGCACCGCTCCACATCAAAAGTCGATGCGAAGGTACGGGGCCAGATTACGTGTGATCTCAGGGTTTGTTCAATGCCGAGGTTAAAATAAAACCGCCCGTGGGAATTAGTATAGTATAGGCAGAATTCTTTCTTTTGCTTCTCCCTGTAGGACGTCCAGCAGATAGGTCATTTTTTGGAAATCGTCCATCTGGCGTGAGTGGACATTATAATTAAAAGCTTCGCAAAATGTTTTCCACTCCCTTATGTCTCCGTTGAACTTCGGAATAGGAATAGGTGGTAGATTTATCATAGGTGGATAGACGTTTGAGTCCTTTAGTTTCTTAGCATCCGTGACTTCCAGCGTTTTTCTTAATTCGATGAGCTTAGAGAGATAACGTTCCGCTTCGTCGAGGTGCTCTAATGTTTGTTCTACCTTCATGTTGATAGCCTGTTGCAGTTCCTCCTTTGCTTGAGTGTTGGGGTTTTGCTGCAGTTGGTCGGCCATTATGGCATAGGCCTCTGGTGCGGTCTGGAGGCTGTTCCGATCATGCTCGATGGCCCTTTTTGCTTGTTCTATCTTCTTTTGTCGCCCGGTAATGTACCCGATCCTGCTAGTTTGTTCAGATGGCAGGTCTAGTGGCGTGTCTATTTCATCCTGATAGCTATTCAGGGTGGATACGAGACGGTTGATTGCCTTTGTTAACAGCCCTTGACGAACAGATAAGATCGTTGCCATTCTTTTTCTTTTTGAGCGTTAATGTAACGTACTTGATGGTGTTTTCCCGTGTTGAGGTTCGGCTTGTCCTTTGAGTTCGAGTCGACTTGGCAAATGCACCAATGTAGCGGCCACAGCGCAAGAATACGAAGGGTTGTGAGAAACCTGTGAGCAATGCATATATTGAGCTTATGTTAACCCATACAACGCGATTACATGAGGACGAACGATAACAATGTATTCGTAATGTGAGAGTTAGGAATTTCGCTTAATATTATTACACACAAAGCAATTTGATTCAATAAGAAAGACGGTATCAATGATGGAGTTGGCAACGCCAATCTCCGAGGCGTCGTCGGGGCAAGACGGCACTGCTCGTGGGCGCAGCTACGTGCAAGCGAGCGGCGTTCCCATTGGTAGCGCATGCACGCGGCGCTGTGGTGGCGCGATCTCCATCGATCAATCGAACGTATTGGT
The DNA here is from genome assembly GCA_009735665.1 of Angiostrongylus cantonensis. Lineage (NCBI taxonomy): Eukaryota > Metazoa > Nematoda > Chromadorea > Rhabditida > Metastrongylidae > Angiostrongylus > Angiostrongylus cantonensis. Next base: position 318,142 of record MQTX01000265.1, on the reverse strand, counting down.
TAGGTAGATAGAGAATTATATATGATAGAGGATTTCTCTATACCGTCGTACTTCCGAAAAAACTTCCACTTGTTTCTCCATTGCTATGACCAGATCCATGGTCTGCTTCGAATATGGTGACGTCCATGAGAACCATTCCGTACTATTAAAACTGACTCCATCTGCAAGTGTAGATGGCCGAAATTGGCCAAGAACACGTTCACCCATTATTTGGGTAGCGTTCTAAGAAAACGCTTCGTTCTTTAAGACTTCACTCCACTGCTCTTCTCGTCTATTCGTCACAGGTTACGAGTATTCGTTCTTCGTCGTTTTCTTTCTTAGCAATCTCGAGGTTGTTAAACAGCATACGTTTACTTCCATAGAATAATACACATACAACACATTCGTAGCTGACGTTTCGGCAGAGTCGCCTTCTTCAGGGCCTGGAAGGGTACATTAATAAGCAACTTACTAGGTCAAACACTTCAACAGCACAAACATAAAGTTGTGGCAAATCTCCCTCTAATCCTCGAGGGCCAAGACTGTGTGTGGTGGTGACAACCTGAAGCAGACTTCGGATAGGCCGACCTCTGGACTTCTGAGAAACGCAATAGCTAAACCAGGAAAGCTCCGAAAAATAGAGATTACGTTGAGGTCCGCACAACCAGAGAGGGTGAGCCGTCCAAGCATCCAAGTAACAGTAACGCTCCATGGATTCCCCTCATAGAAGGGTCTCTGCCTCCTGCTTCACAAGAACTCGAGATAATACGCCAACTTGAAATTGCAGAAGACCTAGGCGAATGATAACTTATCTAAACTTGAAAAGCTGTTTGAAGAAAAAATACGCCAAGAAAGGGTGAAGATGCCGTTTAACGCGTCAAAATTTTAAAAATATGGACAACTGGACACCTAATGGGTACGAACAACAAACAGTGAACAGGATTGTTAGCGAACCGCTGGAAGACCAACAACCTGAGGATCGGATTTGTTAACGAGAAGAGTACAGAGATCAACGAGACCCTAGAGCGAGAAAAACTCTCAACTGGCAAGGTAACGATTTGTGACATAGCCGTTGCTTTAAGGTAAGGGATGAAGGATAAAGTTCTCGGCGTTGATCAATTCCTTAGGGAAGCGCCATGCATTCGACAACATTTAATATCGTTAGAGGTGATTGAATGCATATCTGACCTTTGCAATGATTCGCGATGGCCTGCCCATGTATCGACCCAGTGCTGCTATCCTCCCAGACGAGTTTGGTACCAATTTTCCGACCCCGGAGGGATGGAAGGCTTGGTTTGTCATGGGTGCAGGAATCGATTCCACGTGCGTGCCGCAGTGGCGCCTCCAACCACTACGCCGCACGAACTCTGTTGTTTTAAGGTATCACATCCTTATCACCTGGAGACCCGTTGATCATCGAGTGACTTGAGCGGGCGCCAGTAAATCCTCCACTTTACCCTGTCGCGCGCAAGGTAGCCCAGTGGGTTCTGCTTGCTCTAGGGACTCGTCGAGCATCATATCTTCCTTCTAGGCGTTTCGTGAAGAACTCTGACCATCGGTTCGGTGGTGTTCCAGCAGTACGTTTGACATCCCGGAGAATCCAGTCACTAACAGCTCTTGTCCATCTGTTATCGTTCATACGCATTACGTTTCCGGCCCACCTTATCTTCGACTGTTTGGCGTATAGAACGGCATCTTTGATTTTCGATCGTTGACGTAGGTCGGGGCTTCGGACCCCATCCCTTTCTTGTGTAGAACGGGATACTCCTAGCATCGTCCTTTCGACTGCGCGTTCGATAACGCTGAGTGATCTTTCATCCTGCTTACGTAGCGACCAGGTTTCTGACGCATATGTTAGGGCAGGATGAACCGTTGAGTCGAAAAGGTGGCACGGAGTCGGGTGTTCTTTGTTCTCTTCACTACATCCTCGATGCTCTTGAAAGCTCCCCAAGCCGCTCGTTTCCTTCTGCTCAGCTCTGGAGCTAAGTCATTCACAATATTGGCTTCCCGACCTAGATAGACATAACTGGAGCACTCGGAGATATTCGTTCCGTTGAGCGTGAATAAGGCAAACAAAACCAATCCGTTCTTCATGAACATCGTTTTCTTGAGATTTAGTCGATTACCAATTCTTCCACACAGTTTATCAAAGCCCGCAAGCACACGTTCCGCTTGGCTAATGTCTGGTGTTATAAGAACGATATCATCAGGAAAGCGAAGGTGATGTATCTGAAGACCATCGATTTTCACTCCCATATTATCCCATTCCAATGTTCGCATGACGTTCTGGAGGGTGGAGGTAAACAACTTTGGGGAGATTGTATCGCCTTGCCTATCTCTTCTTTTACGTCAGTGTTAATATCGTTGTAGAATGGTGAAATTTTACTGTGAAATTTATGTAAAATTCACGAAGAATCTTTATGTACTGAGCAGGGACTTCTTGACTACCAAGGGCTTCCATGACTGCTTCTATCTCAATTGAATTAAAGGTCTTCTCTAAGTCGACGAAAGTGAGACAGAGCGGTCTTCTGTTCTCTCGCGATACTTCAATGAGCCTTGTTAACGTGCGATTGTGGTCCATCGTACTATATCCTTTTCGAAACCCTGCTTGCTCGCATGGCTATCCTTCGTCCAGTGTTCTATCAATCCTGTTAAGGATGACTCTCTGAACTTGGGGCTGGTCATACTCACGGGTAGCTTGCCAGGCTCTCCCAGAGTGGACATGGAGCTTATTTGTTGGAGGCGACTCCTAACCGCCTCTCATATACCTCCCTGTCACTTGATTGCAGGCTTTTGGCCGAATTGACTCGTAGAATAAAATCCGCATAAAGTGAGAACGCACCCACACACGCATGCATGAATACGCTTAGCAAATACAGAAAATATGTGCCAAATCGGCGCAGCAGAAACAGGGATTCCATCCCTTGGATCCACCTGCGTCTCAAGAAACCAAAGGTCGTTTTTGGTCCGCGATTAAACCCATACATATCCTGTGCCTGGGGACGCGCCGCGTATCCTCGCGACTAACCGGCTCGATAACCCTCATATGAGAGAGATCCGTTAGCAGGTACAAAACTAGTTATCAAGAGGTTATATTTACACCGTATACATCAGGAATTAGGTGATAACATTTTGCACTGAGAAATTCCCACCGGCTATAAATTGCGCTCCGTCTAGAGGTAATTTTGATCCTGCAGTAAGCAAGGCGTTGAAAAACCGCAGAAAAGCTGCTTGTCGCCAACTTCTCGTCGTTAAGGGCGTGTGAGATCCAGTGATGTCCATCTAACAAGAGGAGAAGAAAGAATTTTACTGCAACGTATTAGCAGGAAGCTCTTATTAGCAAAAAGACTTTTGAATGTCATGCAACAGAGGTAGTAGCAGTCCGCATTCTAACGAGTGCCATCCATATCCATAACATTCCACCTAGCCGTATTCGTCTACTGGAGGAATTTCGGAGGACTATGCTAATAAAATGAATTCTTCCAAATTTTTCTGTAAATTTACTCACCCTTTTGTAACTGCTCACAATCTCTCTAGTACAATGGTTAATACTTTGCAACTGCCTGTGTCTCGTTGCAGGAAAGGTTTGTCATTTCGATATTTTATTTCAATAAGCAAACACGAGGCTGTCAATATAGAATTTATTAGGATACCATAGCTGACGCTTCGGCCGTTTCGCCCTCTTCAGAGCCTGGAAAGGTCAAATTGAGATGCGATCTACTCAACCAAACACTTTCATATCCCTGGCAGATAAAACTTAACAAATAAAACTGTATTCGCATAAGAAACAGCTTCACCTAAACACCTACCATTTATTTCTTGTAAGTATCTAAGTTAGTTGGTGGATAGCAGCCTCAGAGAGTAATAAATGGGCGAGGACTGCGCCTGTGTCAGGTCATGTGGATTAGCCTGGGGTTTGGCGCCAGGTCACGCGTGGTGACAAAACACTCCCCCTAGCGGCCATTTTTGAATTTTTGTAATTGATCCAAAAGGTTTCAAGAGTTTTACGCGCTGATGTTTGCGACTCGTGCGTGAGGATAGTGTCTCCTACTTCAAAATCTCCGTTATATTCCTGCATCCTATGCCCGCCTAGTGGAGTGTTTGCTTTTATTTTAGATTTACTGACTAGGTGTCCTAGTGGAATAGAATACGGATAGAATTGCTTGGTTTATAAATCTAATCCTCATCCAGTTGCTTAAACACATACCAGCCCATCTCACAAACACCCAAATAATCCTGGATCGTCTACGTAACGCGCAACTTAACGTGATGGAGTCCATCGACGTCACCGCTTTCTATACAAATGTGTCCAATGAGTCCGCTATGCAAGCCATTCGCGAGCTCCTTATAAAACATGATGGAGCAATGAATATGTATGGCTTCTCGATTCAGCAGTTGATGGCACTCTTAAAGGAATGCCTAAACTGCTCAATCTTCGCATGGTCCGGGAAACACCACGCGCAAATAAGAGGATTGGCAATGAGGCAGCGACTGGCACCAACCTTTGCCGTTGCCTTTATGTCTAAAGTGGAAGCACCAGTAATCGATCTCGGGCCATTATTCTACTGTAGGTATACAGATGATTGTTCTGTCATCTGCTCCACACAAGAGGAAATAAACAAATGTTTTGAGCTACTGAACAAGCCGTCAAAGTACATAAAATTCACCCCTGAGAAACCAAAAGAAAACTGGCTTCCACTCCTAAACATACAAGTCAGGCTATTCGAAATCGGTTCCATCACGAAATGGTATCGAAAGCCAAGCAGTAAGAATATACTGGTTCATTACCTCTCTTCTCATTTCTCACACACTAAAAGGGCACTTATAAGAAATATGTTTCGAACCGCCGCCAACGTGTGGACAGATAGAGAGCAAAGGGAAGAATCCTCGAAACAGGCGCGCCAAATAGCCATTTCAAATGGTTACGAAACTGTGGCTTCTCGGCATAGGCATAGAGGAAAAACCACGCGCCAGAGCGATAATTCTTGCGAAAACAAGGCTCCGTTCCTCTTGCTCTTTATTTCAAAAGAAATAAGTGCAGCTATAAAACGTTGCTTAATAAGGGCCGGTCTAGAGAATTCCGTAAGGGTGATAGAAATACCTCCAGACACTCTACAACGCCAGCTAGTTCGCAACCGCCTATATGATCGTCTATGTTTAACGAAAAACTGCACAATTCGCCCTAACGGTAGAGACGGTGATTGCATGGCCTCGAGTACAGTCTACCTTGTCTCTTGTAAAGCGTGCGGGGACGAATACGTTGGCGAAACGGGTAGACCGCTCTGCGTCCGCATGAACGAATACCTAGTCGGTAAATCTAAATTAAAAGCAAACACTCCACTAAGCGGCCATAGAATGCAGGAACACAACGGAGAAGATTTTGAAGTAGGAGTCACTATCCTCACGCACGAGTCAAAAACATCAGTGCGTAAAACTCTTGAAGCGTTTTGAATCAATTCCAAAGATTCAAAAATGGCCGCAAGGAGGAGTGTTTTGTCATCACGCGTGACCAGGCGCCAAACCTCAGGCTAATCCAATGACCTGACACAGGCGCAGTCCTCGCCCATTTATTACTCTCTGAGGCTGCTATTCACCAACTAACTTAGATACTTACAAGAAATAAACGGTAGGTGTTTAGGTAAAGCTGTTTCTTATGCGAATACAAATTTATTTGTTAAGTTTTATCTGCTGGTGTTATGAAAGTGTTTGGATGAGTAGATCGTATCTCAATTTGACCTTTCCAGGCTCTGAAGGAGACGAAACCGCCGAAACGTCAGCTATTGTATCCTAATAAATTCTATAATAACAACCTCGTGTCTGCTTATTGAAATGAAACATCAAATTATCAATCAATGCATTGAAAGAAAATAAAGTTTAATTATCGATTAAGTGCTCTGAGCGGCACAGTTTCTTAGACCAATCGGTCAAAAGCCGCCAGTGTTGATTGCACAGCCTATTGACAAGTGTGACTGTAAAAAAGATTGAGCTCTCTATCTGCATATCTCCAACATGACACAAGGTGCTAATTTTGGTGGCAAATCCGCAGCGAGAAATCTTTAGCACCCTTATATGGTCTCAACTGAACTTCATGAATAGTCCTATAAAACCCTAGTTTTGTTTGTGACAATGTAACTCAGACGGGAGACGATCTTTGGGGATGATTTTTCATTTCCTAAAGATAATGCATTGAAGTTCCGATCTTCCCGTTTTTTGTCGGTGTACTACTACGCCTTAGAGATGCGCAAGCCCAATGTGGCCGACTCTTTCTCGTTTTGAGCGTGTAGCCGGCATGTAACAGGAAGCTGCTGATCGTGTAATTGCCATGAAGTTTCTCGTCTTACTGTAATTTTTTTTTGGATTTGTTTGGCCTAATAAATTGTATATCGGCGTGCCCTTCCAGGCTCTGAAGAAGGCGATACTGCCGAAACGTCAGTTCCAAGTATGTCCTAGACTAGCACAAACAGCTAGAGATCAAGTGTGAATGTCATGGAAATATAGAGCCATGTTGGCTATTATGGGGGTAATACCTCTCGATACCACGTCTACTGGAGCACGCATCGAGCAAATCAGTGCTAGATGGGACTGCCAGGCAATGAACGCTTCGTTTTACATTGTATGAATAACAACGTCAAAAGTGTAACTTGTGTAACTGCACGTTCTAGATTAAATATTCTAGCAAATCAGATTTTATGCAAAACAAGATACAGAGGGCCACATAATTTCTTAAGATAAGGAATCAAAGAAAAAAAAGTATATGAATGAGGAAATAGAACATCCATCGTTCCAAAGATATTGCCGGCTGAAGAACAGTGAAGAAGCGCACTCTTTCAGCCCAAGTCGTAACTATGGTGTACAAGTAAAACTGAGACATCATATTACCTTCTACACCACCTACAGGCTCTGCATTACCATCTATACTTTGGTAATGGGAACACATATAGCACCGATAGAATGAAAACATGGCTGAGATAACGAAAGAGCTTCGATTAATGCGGTAGGTAACACATGAGCTTTGGCTGAGGGTAATCGAAGGTTCGAAGCCAACTGAGGTGCTGAAATTTGCTTATATCTCATCACCTTTTCCCTTATCCCTTCAGCAAATTTTTTTGTGCGCATTATAGTTGCTAAACAACATTTCCTCCGTTGCCGCTTAGTGTGGAAATGACGCTATGCAAAACGTCTAAGTGGTAGAAGAAACAGGAGGAAAGAATATTAAACATGCGCGACTCATACCGACCAATGTAACCTCCACATATGTTACACTTTGACCTGTGTGTCATGCTAAGACCTTTCATACGTCTAACAATTTTGGAACAGCTGAAGATATAGGTATCACCACGTCACACTTATGGATAGTGTAGGTGGGGGTATAGGCATTATAATAAACTTCTTTTAAAGCTAACAAATTATCTGTGTAGAATTTTTACATAGATTTCTCTCCGTCCTTTGGCCTTTGTCACATCTC
>MQTX01000265.1:285921-297494 GCA_009735665.1 Angiostrongylus cantonensis | reverse complement strand
TGCTTGTAATTACTAATGATCAATGAAGCAAATAATTTCAATTGAACTAGTTCGAGTGCTAGTAGCGCGACTGAATTCATCTCATTGCTGTTACCACAGTGGACTGACTACAAAATACTCCAAGCCCAATAAAAAAATATATTTGATGAATATATTTGAAATATCGCCAAATGATCCTTTTTTCTTAACTGTTTCAGTATGTGTTATTTACATGTACCTCAAAACAACAGAGCGCGTGTAGCGCAGTGGTTGGAGGCGGCACTCCGGCACGCACGTGGAATCGATTCCCGCACCCATGACAAACCAAGCCTTCCATCACCCCGGGATTGGCAAATTGGTACCAGACTCGTCTGGGAGGATAGCAGCACTGCCTCGATGCATCGGTAGGCCACCGCGAGTCATTGCAATGGCCAAATATGCATTCAATCTCCTCTAACGATACTTAATGAAGTCGAATGCATGGCGTTTCCCTTAGGAATTGGTCAACGCCGAGAGCTTTATCTTTTATCCTTTACCTCAAAACAACGGCTATATCACAAATCGTTATCTTGCCAGTTTAGAGTTTTTTCTCGCTCAAGGGTCTCGTTGATCACTGTACCGTTCTTGTTAACAAATCCGAACATCGGGTTCTTGGTCTTCCAGCGCTTCGCTAACACTCTCGTTCATTGTTTGTTGTTCATACCCATTAGGTGTCCGGTTGTCCACATTTTTAGAATTTTGACATGTTAAACGGCATTTTCACTCTTTTTTGGCCAATTCTTCCTTTGAACAGCTTTTCAAGTTTAGATAAGTTATCATTCGTCTAGGTCTTGTGCAATTTCAAGTTGGCGTATTATCTCGAGTGCTTGTGAAGCAGGAGGCAGAGACCCTTCTATGAGGGGAATCCACGGAGCGTTACTGTTACTTGGATTCATGGACGGCTCACCCTCTCTGGTTGTGCGGACCTTAGCATAATCTCCACTTTTCGGAGTTTTACTGGTTCAGCTATTGCGTTTCTCAGGAGTCCCGAGGTCGGCCTATCCAATGTCTGCTCCAGGTTATCACCACCGCGCACAGTCGTGGCCCTCGTGGATTAGAGGGAGATTTGCCACAACGCGACTAGTTTTGCACCATGGTTTACTATTGGCTGGGCTTCTGATGGAAAAGTAAGACTCCTTTTCAGCTTGGCGGAAACTGCTGGGGGATGAATTCCTCCGCTCTACATCACAGCCAGACACCCAAGAGCATCTCCTAGCCACGATGAGGCGGTAAACTGTTTGGGAGCGGGCGTTACGTAATGGTTAGAAAATGCATATTTCTAATAACCGCAGCCGTATTAACAAATCAATCAATACCTGCTAAGAGGTATTCTTTCCCAGCAGTCATATTGAGACGTTGCGCCTCGTCAGACTTTGCTAGTAGAAGTGGAGGAAGCTTACAGTACGAATTAGGCATCTAAAAATATGTTCGCGGGTCAAAGTTCAATCCGAATCTTTTTAAGCGACAAAAATCTTCTGTTACCGTGTAATAGTAAACATGTTCGATTGTATAAACAACGTCGAACTGCCCGCTATGGTCTTCGTACGGATTGTTAACGTCGATCACTTTCACTCGAGACACTGAAAGGGCTAGAAGCAATCAAGGAATAATTTCAATAAATGTGTATTCTCTGCCTTTTTTGGAGTATGCTAGAGACTGTAGTAGAATTTCATTGCTTAATCAAATTTATCAACGAAATTGGTGACAACTTGTTAGTGAAATTTTAGAGGTTCATTTTCTAACTGTGGTATAACACCAGTCGAACATAAAACAAGTCGAAGTTTTAGTCATTATTATTTAATGAGTGCTAAAATTTCAAATTCGCTCTCGTAGCCTACCCCAATCCGCAGCGCAGAACGCTTTATGTGCCGCCGGTAGTGGGTAACAGTCAGAACAGTCGTGAGCCACTGCCGTCGAAATGAAGGCAAGAAGACATACGATTCTCCGCATGTCCCGCTAAAATGGTTCTTTTGCCGACAAGACAAACACGACACAAGGGGTTTGCGAAATTGAGTTGAGCAATCCTTTCCAACTTCGGGTCATTTATGTACATTTTTCGGTTGTTGTGTTACTGAGAGACAATGCTTAATCCTGTCATCCAGTGCATACTAAATAATCATACCGTGTGGAAAATATTGTTGAAAAAAGTGCAAACTACCAATAAAATCGAATAACATTAACGTATTTTGGTATACTGACTGCAATTTAATTTCGTGCAGTGATGAAACAACCATTGTATTTCTTCGTCAACGAGATGGCCCACTCGAATTATTCCGGCACTGAGAAAAGCGAAGGCGTTACAGCATAAAGTTTCCTTCAAACTCTCTTTGAATATCAACGATAGAGTACATGGAGTTTCGCTTCAAGTTCAGTAGGAACCCATTGTTGCAAAAGTAACTCGAAGTAGTGCTAAAGCACGAACGTGGGAAGTGCTAATGATTTATGGTTCGTAACGGGTGCAATAAACGTCTTATTTGTGATTCCGATAGTCCTGCGCCTTGATGACAGCGAAGTCTTTTTTCAAGTTTTCACGACGAAGAATTTCACAAACGCCAATTTTTTTTCCCAAATTGTCGGCGGTCACCATCTGAAAATTACTTGTCTGGTTGCAGGAGAACTCCAACATTATTCGTCTAGGGGAGGAATCTAACGAATGAATATTGGCAATGACTTGGATCATATGGTCGTATTCAGTACCCAATCAATAATCTTAGTGAGGCTTAAAAAGGTATTATTATTATTGGAATATTGTTATAGGGATTATTCCTATAACGCTATTGTTAAACAATGAACAGATCTGTACCGTGTAGGCGGTCATACCATTCAAACCACAGTATTGATGAAACTGAAAGCGGTTGAAAAAGTTGGAAATACCTAAAGAACTTTGTATCCCTCCATATTGGTACTCGATCATTACCAATGAATGTTTGTTCAGTGGATCAATAAGATAAGGTGCGATGTGCGATCGGGAATAATTATGGTCGTATTATTCCAGTAACCCTTTCTCGTGTCATTAAGCTGACACGAGGTTGATAAATGAGATTTTCTTCTGCTGACGTTTCGGCATCTTCGTCCTTCTCATAGTCGAGTCGATACAGAATAGCCTACCGTCCTCTCAAAGTACTCTCTTCATTGCCGTCTAAGCGTTAGCCGAATAAAGTTTATTTTATCAACATCGTGATTGCTCATCAGTGAAAGTATACGTGACGATTAGTAATGCCGACGTTAAAGGAAAGTCGGTTTCATAAGTACAGCCATAGTCAAAATTACAAAGTGCAACTTTTATCTGCTGTCAATTATTATTCAAGGGTATATTATTGTGTGAAATACAACAACAGTAATGCTAGGGTATTTGCGAAACTCCTGACTGCAGGTATTCACTGTGGGGAACGAGAGAAAAGGGTAGTGACGGTTCAATCTGGGTCGGTGTATATAAAAATGAGAAAATATCTTAGCATTGTTGTGAACGTATTACCACAGTGTTGCTGATACGCATTAGCTTACATTGCAGTGTGAAACTTTCACGAGTGCTGCACCAACCGTAATATTGGAAAAACCTGAATTTCATTAGCATACGACGGATCTTTGTTTCAAAAGGATTATGATTATTTGATCATCGAGTACTGGTCTTTCTCGACGCCCGATCAACGATGTTAATAAGTGCTTAAAAACGCATTATTATTCCAATTTTACTATTGAAAATATACGCTGCGCCACTGAGAAACAATAGACAAACCTCTCCAGCAATGCGATCTACGCAGCCATGAAGTATAAACTACTGCATTGGAAAAATGTGATTAGTTGGAAAAATGGGAAGGAATTTACACAAAGTGTTGAAGCTATTTATTATAGAAACATAACCGTCCGATGAGTGTGGAATAGACGAATGCTGTAAAGTGGAATTGTAAGGATAATGATGGAGCTCATTAGAACCCTAACCGCTAGTACAAGAATTGCCTCTCTATGAATTCAATTTTGTAGTCGCTGGAAAAACTTTAATGTAAAATTCAAATCGATAAGTGGTGATGTAAATGGTGTACATATGATCTCTAGATGGTTGATTTTGCAGCTGCTAATCGAAGACATATTGTTCTTCATTTCGTTGTGAGTGATTTTTGGGTTTCCTTGCAGCTCTACTCATTGGTCGCGTACATATCTATAGGAAATCTCAGCGCTTGTTTCTAATATCGGCATTGATCAATATTTAACTGATTTCTTGCTGAGCAAACACGAGATTCTTAGTACAGTATTTAGTAACGTGTCTGTTAGTTGTTGAAGAACGGCGGTACAGAGTCACTCAAATTCAACGAATTTCCCGGTTGATTTCAAAGAATCAGCTTTGGTTATGGGATGAGGTCATGCGCAATCACAAAGCACTCCTGGGTGTGGTTTTCCCGAGAATAACTCCAAAGTTTTGTGCATTGATGGTTTGGATACCCGTACGAAGATTGTGGCTTTCACATAAAACCTCCGTCACTTCTTTGCGTTCTGTGCTTGCATTGCATAATATTTAGCTTAAGTCTTAGTTCCCGTGAGTTTAACAATACATTAGGTAAACCGCACCTTTTCTTATACGATCAGCATCGCGTATCGCATGGTCACATTATGAAGTTGCGCATTGTGAGAGACATTACCATCACCTACTTTCTTGCGAGCTCATTAGACGGTAAGATCACACCAGTGAACTAAACGTCAATTTTCGCATACTTAACGACGAGTCGCTTAGTGTGCTTAACGATTATACTAAGAAAGCACTCGGCTAAACCCTTTCATAACCTCAGCAGGCAAAATCGAATGCATATCCTGTCGTTCGCTTAGTAACCACATCTATGAAAAAAAAAACAGTGTACTACGTGAGTGAGGAAGGTGCCCGGCTGGCTCTGATGAAAACACCAGGCTGAGATATGGTCGTGTGGTGACCCGTAATGACTTGGCCATACGAGCAAATTCTATTAGAGTGATGGCAGTAGACGATCTTCGAAGGTAATTTGCACAAAAAAAATCATGGTGACTTTCTGGGAATTACGTATGGAAGCATTAACTCCAATGTTTTGAATTCTAGCTGAAGTATCAAAGCAGATAAGGATTCTTTAAAAACTGAAAGAACTCACAAGGTGTTCGAATGCTTGCGTACGGTGTCTATCTTGTATTAGCTTGTCGAGATTACTTAAACTATATATACTTGGGCAGCGTGCGGCGCAATGGTTGGAGGCGCCACTGCGACACACACGTGGAAACGATTCCAGCATCCGTGACCCACAGGGGCTTCCATTCCTGGGTCGATAAATTGTTACCAGACTTGTCTGGGAGGATAGAAGCACTGGCTCGATACAAGTCCGACTTTGCGCGGTGATTTTTTGAATCATGTGGCGTGCAGAAAGTTAAAATAGGGCGCGCGTAGCACAGTGGCTGAAGACCCCCTCCTCCCGCCCCAATGCACATGCGATCGATCCCTCGTCCCAGGCTCACCAAGCCTCCCTTTCCTCTGAGATCGGCAAATTCGTACCACACTTATCTGGATAGCATGATAACAAAGATGGATTGAATAGCAGCACTGACTCGATACATCGACAGGCTACCGCTAGTCATTGTACAAGCCAGATATACATTCAATCACATCCAACGATGCTCAGTGAAGTGGTATGCACAGCACATTTCTCAGCGATTGTTCAACGCTGAGACCTTCATTCTTCTTTGTGTGATCTACAAAAATACAAGAGCACTTCAGATGATGAGATAACTAGTTAATGACAGTTATATTACTTTACTTCGTCGTAGACCACATTTAAAAGTCCATCTGTATAGTTTGGCAACCATATTGTTTGCGGAGCTATTATGCTGTAGAATAGGTGAACACGGTGCAAATCATATATTTCGGGGTTTCTTGGTTGGTAACTCATGTGCAATGAAACATTCTCATTTTTACAAACTACAGAAACACTAGGAAAGCTTGCCTAATTCTTGGCTTGGCCAAGGAAGACATAGGTATTTGGTAGGCTCAATTTTCGTTTTGCCCATTCACTTGGCCTCAGTAATCGATCCAGTAGATATCCACTGCTTCGCTACTAAACCAAATAAATTTAAAATTGTCCACAATTACTATGGTTTGTCAATAAAGCAACGAGAGTGGCCCAAAACCTACCGAGGTTTCGACGGTTTGGCCTTTTCCAGAATGTAGAAGAGTCGGAGCGACACACAATCCGCTAAGACGGAAACTCAGAAAAGGAAGTCGATGCTGGGATTTATTACGATGTTGTCAACGCAAACGTCACAACGGCAAGCGTTCTAAGGACCTTGCCTTCTTCAGCACAACGAGCAGCTCTCCGAATACCTACCAAATTCCGTCTTTCATTTGAACGAGTCAGATCTTCTTTACACTAGTTACATGAACGACGAAGGGGCAGAACTCACTCGGAAGATTCAAATCCACGTATTTTGTAGAAATGTGAAACATTTATGCACTTACTAGACGCGAATTACTACTCTGATGAATGGAAAAGCATGGAAAATACTTGCTTCACTCCATCAAGCAGGAAAATCATGCACGCATGTCACATGACCATTAACTTTAGTAACCGCAGGTAGAGAGTGTCTCGTGTGAAGGTACTCTTCTTCCATAATCCTAACAACGGCAATTCTGAAGAAGTTTACTCTACCTACGGTATCGAACACATTGAAGTTTACAAGGTAGCAGACGTTTGCTGGCTTGTCGGATAGCCCGTATAGAACTTTGGCAAATTGGGATCTGTTCAGAAGCCTTTTGATTTGACTGCGCTTCCTCCTTTTATATTGACACCGTCTAATATGTTGCACTGTGCTGTTCACCTGGAAGTCGGAAGAGAATACCTCTTATCAGGTTATTTCTTACACTTTTTGTGTGGCTGTAATCACTAGGGGGAATACTCACTAAACTAAAATTTTACACTAATAAATGACGTAAAGTGGGAATAGAGAAAAATTTTGCAATCATCCGTGGCTACTGCTTGTCAAAACTATTTGCCAGTGGACTCTGCACAGTTACAGTAAGAAGACAAGAAGACTACACCGTTTTCAGCATTTGCAGCTCATCAGTCCCAAATGACAGGGGGTTTCATCGATGCTATACAATTGAATGAACGGAAATCGATAGGGCCCAGGCGATCGCTACCGCATAGGACGATGTCCCAATGCATTTAGCTTCTTTCTGCGAAAACTGATACCTAATGTTATCTCTCTCTGGTTGCTTTAATGGTTATTTAGGACGTCGTGGAAACGACAACAAATTTTATCTGTTTCTTTGTGGTCACCTCACTGACGAGGATGTTGCTGGTGTGGCCGAATGGCAGAACGTCTCAGTGGAATTGCGATCCAATCTTACAACATTCTATTGCTGATCAAATAAAATGGATATTATCACTGTCATTTCTGTCTTACCAATAAATACTTATGCTACGTGTAACAGCGTTCGTGAGAAGTCCTTTTTGAAAATCATCGAACACAAAGGTATCATTTTCATTCGTCATTCAACACTCGAAACTCACAATTGTTCCTACAGTACTTTGTAAATCGCTCAAAGCTGCTTTGAAAAAATATGAAGGTAAAATGATAAATGTTTTCGAAAATAGAAGTGTGATCTTTCAAGACTACATGTACGAAATAAATTTTAACTACTAATATCCGGTTTTATCGAGGTAAGAATGCTCAATAGAACCACTACGACCCTGAGCTGCTGGCAAAACTCAGGACCTCAGCTGAGCTTCCAACCCGAAATCACCGTTGCAGGAAGCTCGTTTTATCCACCATATCAATCGGGGATCATACTTTGTCTTTCTCTAACTAGCCTTTTGCTCTACCGATCCTAAACGTGGGCTGGAAACTACTCTGAGTTTGCGATTTCTGCTAATCTCTCAGCAACTTTGTGCCTTCGTTTCACGTAATAACTTGCCAGTAAAAGAGAATAGGCAATAAATTAAACCTAAACAGAATTTTCAATGTTTCAGAAGACGAATTTGGCCAGGTGCTGATCGGGAACATTCTCAGCATTACACTCTACCCCTCCGAAGAACAGCCATCCCTAAAATGGTGAAGGATGAAGGTCTCGGCGTTGATCAATCCCTTAAGGATGCGGCGTGCATTCAACTTCATTAAGATCGCTTGGAGGCGGTTGAATGCATATATGGTTTTTACAATGATTCGTGGTTGCCTACGGATTCATCGAGCTAGTGCTGCTATCCTTCCAGACAAGTATGGTAGCAATTTGCCGACGCCCTAGATATGGAGCACTACGTGGGCCTGGGGCGTGGGAATCGTTCCTTACGACCAGTGGGCGTCCTTTTCCTTTCCAGTTGTGTGATCTTTCAAGACTACATGTACGAAATAAATTTTAACTACTAGTATTCGATTTTATCGAGGAAAGAATGCTCAGTAGAACCACAACGACGCTGAGCTGCTGGCAAAACGCAGAACCTCAGCTGAGCTTCTAACCCGAAATCACCGTTGCAGGAAGCTCGTTTTATCCACCATGTCAATCGGGGATCATATTTTGTCTTTCTCTAACTAGCCTTTTACTCTACCGATCCTAAACGTGGGCTGGAAACTACTCTGAGTTTGCGATTTTTGCTAATCTCTCAGCAACTTTGTGCCTTCGTTTCACGTAATAACTTGCCAGTAAAAGAGAATAGGCAATAAATTAAACCTAAACAGAATTTTAAATGTTTCAGAAGACGAATTTGGCCAGGTGCTGATCAGGAACATTCTCAGCATTACACTCTACAGCACCGAAGAACAGCAATTCCTAAAATGATGAAGTATGAAGGTCTCGGCGTTGATCAATCCCTTAAAGGATGCGGCGTGCATTCAACTTCATTAAGATCGCTTGGAGGCGATTGAATGCATATATGGTTTTTACAATGATTCGTGGTTGCCTACGGATTCATCGAGCTAGTGCTGCTATCCTTCCAGACAAGTATGGTAGCAATTTGCCGACGCCCTAGATATGGAGCACTACGTGGGCCTGGGGCGTGGGAATCGTTCCTTACGACCAGTGGGCGTCCTTTTCCTTTCCAGTTTCGTTCTCGATCATCTACACCTATAGCGAAGTGACCTCGTCTGTGGACAGATGAGCCAGTCGAGTTAGCAGGTGACGCAGTCCAAAGATAAGTCTGTGTTCTCCACTGTCGCTAAAGTTATGTATATGCTGATCGTAAGCAAACAGGTCGAATAATCGCTACCGTTCTTTTTTCGCCAAATGCGTCAGTATCAAATGCATTTGGGGTAGTACTTCCAAAAAAGCATTGTTCGAAAGCTGATATGTGATAAGCTACCGTCAGCGCGGTCTTTCGATAGACCTTGTCGTTCGTACGAAGTTTTGAAGAGTAGTTTGAGGTGATTGCCTTGGTCCAAATAACGTACCTAAAGACTATGAAAGCGCCCACGTACGGTGGGAGTTATAGGCAGCGAGATCGGCCTCTCTATGAGTGCTTTGCGCTGAGCTGAATCAGTGGTAGAAAATGATTTTCGACAATGTGACTCTAAAATGCCACTGAATATCGATATTGTGCTTTTTTTCATTTTCTACGTAATAATGAGGATCTATCTGCATTCGCTGGCATTGACGAAGGGGACCAAAATATTCAAGCAGAAACGGAATCCAAGTGCAAATGTGGAGACCTTATTGGTGATGGATATGAGAAAAGAATCGGATAGAATGGGTGCGTCATTCAAAAGACGACTTTAACAATTCATTTGTTTCTTGCTCCTCCCAAAGGTTTACCACCTCATTTTGGTTGTGGGGTGTTCCCGGGTGTCTGACTGCGATGGAGACTGATCCCCTAAACAAGGTCTCGCCAGCTGAGGAGTCCGTCTGTTCTACAAAGATGCCTAGCTAATAGTAACCCAACGCCAATATCGACCACCGTCCTGGTATCAAACCAGTCGCATGGTGGCAAATCTACCTCTGATCAGTGACCTCGTCTGTGGACAGATGAGCCAGTCGAGTTAGCAGGTGATGCAGTCCAAAGGTAAGTCTGTGTTCTCCACTGTCGCTAAAGTTAGGTATATGCTGATCGTAAGCAAACAGGTCGAATAATCGCTACCGTTCTTTTTTCGCCAAATGCGTCAGTATCAAATGCATTTGGGGTAGTACTTCCAAAAAAGCATTGTTCGAAAGCTGATATGTGATAAGCTGCCGTCAGCGCGGTCTTTCGATAGACCTTGTCGTTCATACGAAGTTTTGAAGAGTAGTTTGAGGTGATTGCCTTGGTCCAAATAACGTACCTAAAGACTATGAAAGCGCCCACGTACGGTGGGAGTTATAGGCAGCGAGATCGGCCTCTCTATGAGTGCTTTGCGCTGAGCTGAATCAGTGGTAGAAAATGATTTTCGACAATGTGACTCTAAAATGCCACTGAATATCGATATTGTGCTTTTTTTCATTTTCTACGTAATAATGAGAATGGACTCTATCTGCATTCACTGGCATTGACGAAGGGGACCAAAATATTCAAGCAGAAACGGAATCCAAGTGCAAATGTGGAGACCTTATTGGTGATGGATATGAGAAAAGAATCGGATAGAATGGGTGCGTCATTCAAAAGACGACTTTAACAATTCATTTGTTTCTTGCTCCTCCCAAAGGTTTACCACCTCATTTTGGTTGTGGGGTGTTCCCGGGTGTCTGACTGCGATGGAGACTGATCCCCTAAACAAGGTCTCGCCAGCTGAGGAGTCCGTCTGTTCTACAAAGATGCCTAGCTAATAGTAACCCAACGCCAATATCGACCACCGTCCTGGTATCAAACCAGTCGCATGGTGGCAAATCTACCTCTGATCTACGATGACTCCGACTGCCTGTAGTGAAGACGATCTATGGCAGACTTTGTCCACGCTGATCTTGCGATTCCACGTAACTACAATGAACAATGGTTAGTCCCAAAAAAAATGAAGATTCAGCAAACCGACTTGCTATTAAACTGGACATAAATACTTGATATATTTATTTACATGATCTTACAAACTGATCTTCTTAATTCTTCGTATTCTTGTTGAGCAAACGCGAGGTGTTATTATTATTCTTTATTCACAAATAAGCTGACGTTTTGGCGGACTTCGCCTTCTTCAGAGCCTGGAAAGGTCAAGTTGACAGCAATCTACTCGGTCAAACGCCTCCATAACCAAACAAAGAAAACGCTAAACCAAGATTTCAACCACAATGAACACAACTTTGCGCACCCACCGCTTTCTATGAGGCTTCCACTGAGTATGTCTAGTGGAGACCAACCGCACAGAACTCACATGGAATCGTAATGTGCCCTTCCCCTCAAAATAATAGGCTTATATACTGCCCAATATCACGCGTGATAACGAGGCATTCTTTCCTGCGGTTCATTTTCGGATTTCTGGAATTAATCCAGAACGCTTCCAGTGTTTTGCGCGCTTATGTTTTCGTCTCCTGTGCGAGGATCGTGACGCGTACTTCAAAGTCCTCCTGCTCATGTCTCTGGGTCCTATGCGTGCCTAGTGGAATATTTGGTTTACTTTTGCCGACTAGGTGTTGGGGTATTTGGCTTAGGTTTCTT
>MQTX01000265.1:228416-283291 GCA_009735665.1 Angiostrongylus cantonensis | reverse complement strand
CTGGCATTGACGAAGGGGACCAAAATATTCAAGCAGAAACGGAATCCAAGTGCAAATGTGGAGACCTTATTGGTGATGGATATGAGAAAAGAATCGGATAGAATGGGTGCGTCATTCAAAAGACGACTTTAACAATTCATTTGTTTCTTGCTCCTCCCAAAGGTTTACCACCTCATTTTGGTTGTGGGGTGTTCCCGGGTGTCTGACTGCGATGGAGACTGATCCCCCAAGCAAGGTCTCGCCAGCTGAGGAGTCCGTCTGTTCTACAAAGATGCCTAGCTAATAGTAACCCAACGCCAATATCGACCACCGTCCTGGTATCAAACCAGTCGCATGGTGGCAAATCTACCTCTGATCTACGATGACTCCGACTGCCTGTAGTGAAGACGATCTATGGCAGACTTTGTCCACGCTGATCTTGCGATTCCACGTAACTACAATGAACAATGGTTAGTCCCAAAAAAAATGAAGATTCAGCAAACCGACTTGCTATTAAACTGGACATAAATACTTGATATATTTATTTACATGATCTTATAAACTGATCTTCTTAAGCTGGTGCGACGTTGGTGTAGGTCTTCGTTGTCGTTGTTGTTGTTGTTGTTGCCGGTTGCCGTTGCTGGTGGCGTTGTTAGTCGATGACTGACGTTTCTTCGATTTCGCATTTTTATATAGCAGTAGCCTTGTACTCGGAAAGATTTTTATAGTATTAATGTAAATCAAACCTTCAAATGAACGCCATATTTATGAAGAGGCTGTACACCGTGCTTTTACTAGTGGAACTGGCACATGTTTTGTTCACATCGGGTTGTGGGAGCGACACCGACCCAGGTCAAAAAATCATTTTGAAATAAAGCGCCAGGTCACGTGTGATAGTGAAGCATTCGTCTTTCCGGTTCATCTTTGGAGTTTTGAAATTTATCCAAAACGCCTCAAGAGTCTTCTGCGTTGATGTTCACGATTCCTGCTCGAGAATCCGGACATTCACTTCATAATCATCGCTAGGTTGCTTTTGTGTCCTATGGCTGTGACCTAGAGGATAGCTTTGACGAATTTTAACTTTCTCACCTAGGTGTTTTTTTATGCGGACATGATGCGGTCTACCCCTTTCCTCAATGTATTCCTCGCCGCATCACTTGCATGTAATCAAGTGCATTGCATCCGAACTCGTGCAATCCTCGTCTCTTCCGTTAGGACAGACCATACAGTTTTCTGAGCTGCAGAAACCATCATAAAGGCGATTACGGGCTAATTGGCAGCGTAAGGTATTGGGTGGGAGACCAACAAACGCCGCAAAGTTTTCAAGACCACTTTTCCTTAGGCGCCTCTTAATGGCGTAACATTTTTTTGACATGAAGGGTAGCTTAAAAGGGATCTTATTTAAGTTCGAAACTTTATTTTGGGGAACAATTCCACCTTTTTGTCTGATCCGAGTGGCTTCTGCTTCGTACCCATTTAAAATGGGAATTTTTCGTGCTAGGCTTTGCGATTCCTCGCTTCTTCTTGCTCTAGATATTTTCAGTCGTTCGGTACATGCTAACTAGTAAATTTTCACAACGTGGCTTGCTGTACCATTTTGCTGTATAGCCACTTTCTGAGAACTTCATTTGAATGTTCTAGAATGGAAGCCAGTTCGGGGTGGTTTTTCCCGTGTGAATTTTATATACTCTGGTCGTCTTTCTAGCAATTTAGAGCACTCGTCCTTCTGTTTTTGTGTGGAAACGACGATGAAGCAGTCGCCGATGTATCGACGGTAGAGTAAGGGGCGGCGATCGAGAACTGAACCTTCCACCTTAGACATGAATGCGATGGCAAGGCTTAGTGCAGATCGCTCCTATGTGAAACGAGCAAACGATTTTGAACGTAAAATAAGATCCCTTTTAAGCCAGCCCTCACATAGAACGAAATATGTTACAACTCTAATGACGCTGAGATATACATAGTCACAGTTTTAACTTGACAACAGTGTTTATTGCAAAATAAATAAAAATAAGTTATGTCATTAAGAAGTGTCTGTGGAAAGAGGTCTTGAAAATTGTATGGCGATTGTTGACCTCCCACCCAGTATCCAACGCCGTGAATTAGTTCACAACCGCCTCTATGGTCGTTTGTGCAGATCGGAAATCCGTATGATCTGTCCATACGAGAAAGACGGCGATCGCATGAATTTAGGTAGAATATTCTTGATCTCATGCAAGTTATGGCTTCAGTAATCCGGTTAATGTCGTCATAAAAGAGCACCTAAATGGGTAAGTTTCGAAAATCTAGGAAAGTTTCAAGAGAAGGAATACCTAGACATTGAGACGGTCCGTCATCACTAGTTCTGCGAGCCCCAGCACAATCTCCATTTTTTCAGTTTTGTTAGTTTAGCCATCGTGCCTTCTTGGAATCCCGAGGTCAGCCTAGCTAAAGTTTGCCTCAGCTCGTCTCCTCTCCCCCATAGGCAGCCACAGTCCCACCCAGTATCCAACGCCGTGAATTAGTTCACAACCGCCTCTATGGTCGTTTGTGCAGATCGGAAATCCGTATGATCTGTCCATACGAGAAAGACGGCGATCGCATGAATTTAGGTAGAATATTCTTGATCTCATGCAAGTTATGGCTTCAGTAATCCGGTTAATGTCGTCATAAAAGAGCACCTAAATGGGTAAGTTTCGAAAATCTAGGAAAGTTTCAAGAGAAGGAATACCTAGACATTGAGACGGTCCGTCATCACTAGTTCTGCGAGCCCCAGCACAATCTCCATTTTTTCAGTTTTGCTAGTTTAGTCATCGTGCGTTCTTGGAATCCCGAGGTCAGCCTAGCTAAAGTTTGCCTCAGGTCGTCTCCTCTCCACCATAGGCAGTCTTGTGGATCAGAAAGAGATTTGCCGCCAAGCGACTTTGATACCAGGACAGTGGTCGATTCTGGTATTAATTTACTCTTAGCTAAGCTTTCTTATGGAACATCCGGACTCCTTCTCAGCTAGGGAGAGCCTGCCTGGGATATGAGTCTACGCGCTGTACATCGCAGTCCGATACCCGGGAACGCCTCCCAACCACAATGACGCGGTAAAACCGTTGTGATAAGCAGGAAACAAACGAATTTTTAAAGTATGACTCACCCCTTCTATACGATTCTTTTCTCACATCTGACATCTACAATGGTCTTCGGATTTGCACTTGGATTGGGTTGCTGGTAGAAGATTTTGTCTCCTTCGTAAATGTCACTGAATGCGGGTTGAGCCCATCCTCCCCGTTCGAAAGAGATTTGCCGCCAAGCGACTTTGATACCAGGACAGTGGTCGATTCTGGTATTAATTTACTCTTAGCTAAGCTTTCTTATGGAACATCCGGACTCCTTCTCAGCTAGGGAGAGCCTGCCTGGGATATGAGTCTACGCGCTGTACATCGCAGTCCGATACCCGGGAACGCCTCCCAACCACAATGACGCGGTAAAACCGTTGTGATAAGCAGGAAACAAACGAATTTTTAAAGTATGACTCACCCCTTCTATACGATTCCTTTCTCACATCTGACATCTACAATGGTCTCCGGATTTGCACTTGGATTGGGTTGCTGGTAGAAGATTTTTGTCCCCTTCGTAAATGTCACTGAATGCGGGTAGAGCCCATCCGGTGATTGCCTGTAATGCCGTCCCCAGATATTCGTCGCAATCCTGTTACCATCCTCTATTTATGAAAGGCGCTTGCCAGATGGTTTCCTGATACCAATTTCTGCACTCCATAAGGATCGATGACTTGCCTGGCCTTGTGTGGTTTCTAGCCAGGGTCCTATTCGCATTGATCGACAACCCCCTACCGCTGCGCTACTCGCACCACACATATTGCTCATTTTTTCATTATAGGAAGCGAATGCATGCAGCGTAATCGTTAGAACTGTAGATCCTGCGCCTTGGTCCAACTAACCCTACCATTTCTACGAGGTTGGCAAATAAACACCGTGCTACTCTGGAAGGATGAAAATACTTACTTGACACCTGAGTAGGCATTCAACACGTTTCCTCGGTTCAATAATCCGCCTAAATCATCAGATTTGCTCTTGGGTTCAGTTGTTGCTACAGAATTTTTGGTTTTTTCTTATTAATTTCGTTAAAGGCAGATCGAGTACATATTTTAAAAGCGTATTTATTGTGAGGGTTTTGGACGACAATAGAATCAAATATCGTATATCGGGTCATATTGGAAATATTTACCATTTTGCATTATCCGTTTGGTGCAACGTTTTTATATATTGTTGAATAATCGTGTTGATTTAGGATGACCTAAGCTGCTTCTAGAATACCAGTACTCTTTCAGCAGCATATTTTTTTTATCTTTTTTTTTGCTCTCTCTCTCTTTCCACTTTATGAATTGTAGAAAATTCCTTATTTTTACAGCTTTCGGAAGTGATTTCCAGATGGTTTCCTGATACCAATTTCTGCACTCCATAAGGATCGATGACTTGCCTGGCCTTGTGTGGTTTCTAGCCAGGGTCCTATTCGCATTGATCGACAACCCCCTACCGCTGCGCTACTCGCACCACACATATTGCTCATTTTTTCATTATAGGAAGCGAATGCATGCAGCGTAATCGTTAGAACTGTAGATCCTGCGCCTTGGTCCAACTAACCCTACCATTTCTACGAGGTTGGCAAATAAACACCGTGCTACTCTGGAAGGATGAAAATACTTACTTGACACCTGAGTAGGCATTCAACACGTTTCCTCGGTTCAATAATCCGCCTAAATCATCAGATTTGCTCTTGGGTTCAGTTGTTGCTACAGAATTTTTGGTTTTTTCTTATTAATTTCGTTAAAGGCAGATCGAGTACATATTTTAAAAGCGTATTTATTGTGAGGGTTTTGGACGACAATAGAATCAAATATCGTATATCGGGTCATATTGGAAATATTTACCATTTTGCATTATCCGTTTGGTGCAACGTTTTTATATATTGTTGAATAATCGTGTTGATTTAGGATGACCTAAGCTGCTTCTAGAATACCAGTACTCTTTCAGCAGCATATTTTTTTTATCTTTTTTTTTGCTCTCTCTCTCTTTCCACTTTATGAATTGTAGAAAATTCCTTATTTTTACAGCTTTCGGAAGTGATTTGTTCATTTTTTTTTTTTTTGAAAAATAATTTTCTTCCCGATAATCTTGAACGAAATTTGAATCTGATCGATCAGATCGGGTCATTGATCTAATGTAAATCTTCCCCATTCGTATCTACGGTAATGGCCGACTCATCCGATTTGTTGGCGTACAGTTTAGCGAATGATAGGTCCGGCCATGCAGGCAACACCTCGCTACGCAAGCCCAGAAGATCCCGATAGTCCAATCGATCGCTATATCTATCACATAATGAGCTTTCAGCACATATGAATAGCGTATGTAAGTGCTTAAAACAAACGAAGATCCGTTGGTCTGGAATACAACGAGCGGACAAGATTTCTTCCTAGTTCGTTTCTTCACGTGTCGTTTCCTTTTTTTCTTTTCTTTCATTTCGTAGCCTGTTTCACAACCTTTAGCCACCATTTGTCGAAGTCATTCTTTTCCTTTACCCCTCTTTTTTCAATAACGGAAGTGGTACTTGGCTTAGGCCTAGCGAGTTTGGTAATTTTCGTAGACACCGTTAATCCTGGTAAGACACCGTTAATACTGGTAAGCACTGAAAAATTTTTTCTAATACATGGCGTTAAAAAAGCGTTTGCAGCGTGGAAGGAACCTCACAGCTTTAAATAGAACGCATTGAAATGTATGCTGTTTTTAAAGGATTCCCTCTATTCGAATGCTTCAGTAGTGAAGTGGTCAGTCGGGTATAGCTATTACAGTCTCAGTGGGCTGCATCTTCGCCGAACTGGCTTCTCTTCAAAGGATTTTGCGAGCTAGCAGCGTTTGTGTAAACATCGCCAATTCTTCAGTAGTGCTTCGTTATCGAGACACTAATAGAACGACGTCAGAATATCTCTATTAGTTCCGTTTCGTCCAATTGCTATTTCCCCGAAAAACAAAGGCGAGTACTTGATGCTAAGACTTTCATAGTCATTATTCATTCAATCTTTTCCTTGCCAGAGCTCATCATCGCTGCTGTTTGTACCACTTCTATCCTATATAATGCATATAATCACTTATAATCTAGTCAACCATCGAGTGACATTACCGAGAATCTCTGTTAATCGAGATGTCCGCTTTAAGGACACAAAGTATCTTTTCGCATTTGACCATTTTCTTCGCTATTTTTGGCGAAATACTATCCATGGCTACTTCTCATAACGCTATTATATGGGGGACTCAGTTGTGGAGGCAATCCTCAAACGCCCACAGGTGCACCACATTCATTTGACCACTCTTCGTCTAGGATCTAATCCACATACTCCCAGACACACCTTCGCCTTTGCACGTGAAAGATTGTTATACGTACATGTACGTTACAAATCAACCAAGTGAATGGTGACAATGACTTCATCGTTTTAATTCAATTGCGTCTGAGAAAAAGGATATAGCCTGTACCTGTTCTCCCTGTTCGCCATCATTTGGGAACACGCTGCGCTACCTCGTGACTAACCGGGTCGAGATGCCTCACGTGAAGAAAATCCGGATAATCTGGTTTTATTCTGTGCAGATAGGCTTTTAGTACGTTTAGATATCGTCAGTTGTGCATTTAAGCGAATTCCATTAGGAAAAAAGGCTGTGGTGGCTTGACGACTGCTTTCTCTTTGGTTCATTTCAGCACAGAAATCTGATAAATGTTCACATTTTCAGTTGCACGTTTATCTGCTGAACATCTTTTGTTCTGCATATTTTTTCCGAAGCAACTTTTGTTTTTACTTCGGCTAAAGAATACAGTTAGTGTGGAGACGGAAGGAAAACATTTCGCTCGCTCAGCGTATTTATTTTCTCTTCGCTATGCCAGGAATGCAAAGCTGTAGGAGCAACACTGAGAACTGTCGAAAGGATTAGAAAGAGAAGTTTTTAGGAATAAAGGAAAAAAAAATCCGCCATCGATGTTTTTAGTTGAGATAAATATTTCCTTCGATGAATTACTAAGAATAGTTAAGAATAAAACTAAGCTAAGAACAGTGATCGAAGACCTGAAAGATATTTGGAAATACGTTGCGTACATTATGTTCTAGTCGCAACTTCGTGATCTAGGAGCACAATCGAGTACCGGCGAAGCCTCAGTTTCTTCTTTTCACTACCCGCAAACGATCAGCGGGTTCTGTTATTTCGATAGATACGAAGAGTACCACTACTTTGCTGTGATTCCCCTAAATATTATTCTTTTCCGCAGTAATGTAGCCATGGCTAGCTCGTCGGACTTTAGGCTTTCTCTCGGTATAGATTTACTATTAGATGGTGGTTCCGGATGGAAACGTTGGATTCTTTCCAACGTTGGATAATCCAGCTGTGGAATGAACAACTGCAATACAACGAACGTCTGTGTCCAGGAGCACCCTAGTTACGAAAAAGCGTTAGAGCCTTGGCTGAAAATTGACATTAATTTAGGAAGTGTTAAGAATTGATCTGAGTGGAAACTCATTGCAATACTGTAAATTCACTAATATACACTAATATAC
This sequence comes from Angiostrongylus cantonensis, assembly GCA_009735665.1. Classification (NCBI taxonomy): domain Eukaryota; kingdom Metazoa; phylum Nematoda; class Chromadorea; order Rhabditida; family Metastrongylidae; genus Angiostrongylus; species Angiostrongylus cantonensis. The sequence continues at coordinate 275,730 of MQTX01000265.1, read as the reverse complement.
CCTTCTTCAGAGCCGCTTTTTTCATCTGTCTTCCACCGACGAAGAACAGCCGCTCAGAGTCGCATATGGCTGACGACTGCCTGTTGTTCCTCGGTGGAAGACAAATGAAAAAAGCGGCTCTGAAGAAGGCGATTCTGCCGAAACGTCAGCTACGATTGTGTTGTATGTGTGTTATTGTATGAAAGTAAACGTATGCTGTTTAACAACCTCGCGATTGCTAAGAGAGAAAACGGCGAATTTATATATATGCCAACCTACACAAGCACTGCCTCGAATCCTTCCTGGCACCACTCAAACCTATCATCACTCCGAGAGAGAAAGTGGTAGTCTCGTACGTCATTCGAAGACCAAATACCAGCCCGTCTTTCATTAGCTTTATTGTCTACAACGCCACTACGCCAAATTCGGGTATGAGATTCGGCTGGTAGTTGAGGACTTTTCTAGTTGACATCTTGCCTACGGTTCGAGCTTGAGTTACTATGGCAACCTGTGGTAGACATTCTGGAGCTCTCTCAAGTCGTCAACACAAGCACTCTTGAGCAGTTTTTGATCGAATGAAGGTTCACTGCCTTATCACTCGGATTCATTTAGAGAGACTATGAATCCTAATATGAATTTTATATACTATGGCGGCAGCGATCCCTGCGAGTCCACCGAGTACCCGAGGACGACGTGGTAACCCGAATCCCATTGCTTCATCGAGATATATTCACACTCAGTTTCTTCCTGCCTCATTGAAATGAATGCCTCTCACCATTTTTTTTTTCTTTGTAGAACGTTCAAACGGAACGATTGAGTGTAAAAAAGAAGCAAAGAATGAAAGTTGAAGAAAAATAAAAGCAGATGTGGGCACGAAAGATCTAACACATTTCATCTTTAAGTCTTTCGTTTGCCAAGAGCAAATATTTTCCCCTAGAGAATTGATTCACATGTGTCCTTTCATAGAGAACGTCTTCAGGTATGCGTGACTCACCTTTGCTTTCAAACTCGTACATAAAAGTACCATTGTATTAAATTTGTTCGTTTCTTTCTCATGACAGCACTTCCAAACAAAGTGCCGTTCTCCTTCTAGTTATCGAATCTATTCTTGATGTCGGCTTGTCAACGTATTCATTCGCTTTATATCCCTTCTACTGCCAACACAAATCTTTTCGCGCTAAAGCTGGTTTCTTTAAAACTGGAGGTAATTTCTCGATCAGTGGAATATGTCGATTGTTCACAACTCCATAGATCCACAGAACAGAGTTTCATCTGTCGTACTAAATGCATTTATGAGTTTTATAGCGCTCTTTCAAATTTGGATAGGTTTAGAATCAGGATTGCTCTTAAAAGGAAAATGAAATTAGATGTTTCAAAATATTCAACTCAGTAGCACCTGCTACAAACATAAGCGATATCGTGCAGGAACAACATCGTGTACTACTGGATGAAATCTCAACTGTTCGTTTGTTTTCGTGTTCGAAATATGAGCCTTGATGTAAAAATGTGGATGAAATGTATATCGTGAGCTCCAGACTCTAAGGATTTTATGGCACTAGAACAGAAGAATTCTAACCGCCTAGGCAAAGATTTTCAGATTCTTGGAGTTTTTATTACAGTTAGCATTATTCACTTTGAGCAGAAATATACAGATTTAAAGTAGAAAGTGGCCTTTGCTTTCGTGTCGTATGATTCCTATAGAGGTGACGTCGTCTCGTAAAGGCCGATTTCCCGTATATCCCTCGTCATAGCGATAAAGATGTTATTACATGCTGAACTGTAGTCTATAGAAGGAGATTCATTCATTGACAGGTTTCCAACCAGAAGCCTTCACATAAGAGTTAATCAATGGCTATGAATCACCTTTGCAAAGGAAGAAATGTAGAGTCATAAAATGGGCAAGACACCCCGGATCAAGAAGGGCTGGAGACCACCTGCGGTGGCTACCTGCGACCTTTTGGGAAATGTCATCCCGAGAGGGTTTCGCGAGACAAAGGCTAAGGTTTTCAAAGAAAAAAACACAAGTCAAATTCGAACTGTGAGCGATTCATGGATATGCTCCATCCAAGTACGTAACCAGTTTTTCAACAACCAATTATATCCATCTTTAGAGATTGGTATTACAGCATTTATTAGCACACAACAACTAATGTTTCGGTGGTTTCGCCTTCTTGAGAGCCTGGAAAAATCGAATTGACATGCAATCTACTCAACCAACCCTTTTTAGTATCCCTTTAAAAAACATCTAGTGGGTAAATCTAAGTTGAGGCCAAACACACCACTAGGAGAGAAAAAACACGGAAGCATAACGGAGAGGATTTTAGACTAAAGTCACCGTCCTCGCACAGAAACCGAAAACATCAGTGGGTAAAACTCTTAAAGCGTTTTGGTGTAATTCCAAAATCCGGATATGAACCATAAGGAGGAGGGTTTTGTGGTCATGCGTGACCTAGCATTCTGACACTTAGTCTGATCCTGTGACCCGACTCAGGCACTTTCCTAGCCACTGCATTACTCTACGGCTGCTCTCCACCAGTTAAGTGGAACATTTACATAGAATAGAACGGTGGCTGTTTAAAAAAGCTGTCTATTATGCGAATGCAAATTTATGTGTCAGGTCTTATCTGCTAAGGTTATGGAACTATTTTGCTGAGTAGGATGAATATCAATTTGACCTTTCCAGGCTCTGAAGAAGGCGAAATAGCCGAAGCGTCAGCCATTGTGTGTAAATGATAAAATACCAACTTCTTAGTAAATTCCACACGACTGACTTTATATTAACCTCGGCATTGATCAAGTAATTCTTCTCATTCTTGCGTTTCGCGTTTGCTCAACAAGAATAATACCAAACTCTTGTTTGCACATTGAAGAAAAACAATGAATTATCGATCAATGCCGAGGCTTACAGAAAGTCGGTCCTGGGATTTGCTACATCTCTAGAGATTTTCTCAAAGTAAATAGAGATAATAACGGGTTTATAAGGTATCGTCGCATCAAAATAAATAATTTAGATTACCATACTACGAGTTTGTATCATAGAATCATACCATTCATTAGAATTGAAACACACTCTTCATTCTTTCACTGCTTCGTCTTTTTTTCAGTGCTATGTTATTAGTAGCGTATCACAGTGTTGTGATAGTCTCGTCTTAGTAGTATGGACCTATTCTTTAGAGGCATACACGGCACCGTCATATCTCGCTCGTCACTTGTTTGCTTTCGTGGTCGCTGCTGATCGTCCGAGCATTGAAACGAAACTACAAACTTCCAGCTCGTAGACCGCCATCTTATGCTTCATCAGGCTTCAATCAACATTCACCGATTGAATTTTAGGATGATGAATTTCAGAATATCGTAAAATTTGTCTCGATCGACGTCCGGCGAGGCGCCACAAGTCACTATTGTAAGAGGTGCCGCTGCAGCAACTAGGCCCAGCGATGTTCGCAAAATCCGTCATATCTCGCTCGTCACTTGTTTGCTTTCGTGGTCGCTGCTGATCGTCCGAGCATTGAAACGAAACTACAAACTTCCAGCTCGTAGACCGCCATCTTATGCTTCATCAGGCTTCAATCAACATCCACCGATTGAATTTTAGGATAATGAATTTCAGAATATCGTGAAATTTGTCTCGATTGACGTCCGGCGAGGCGCCACAAGTCACTATTGTAAGAGATGCCGCTGCAATACTACAGCAACTAGGCCCAGCGATGTTCGGAAAACAGATTTCGTACTTCGTGACTCTACATGTGCTCCTCACAATGTTTTACGTTATGATTATCCATGTCGATCATATCCAATGTGGATAGAAGTTCTGTGTAGTCCTCATTACCATGATTTATTTTGTGCGTGTTCCCTCTTGTTTCGTTTTCTAATCTCAAAGTAGCAGAATCGGTTTCGATTTTGTAAAGAACGTGATTTAATATCTCACTGCATTAACTTTTCCGTCTCCCTAGCAAATGAAACTGAAAAAATATGATTCTTGGAAAAACCACAGCATTTCATATTCCTCTAGCTTCTCTGCGCTTCAGTGTCCTACACGTTGTCATAGCGTGATTGCTTTCAAGCCGAGTTCTCCTATAATTCTTCGGCACAAAACATTATCATTAGCATTCCCGTCTCCCATCCAACCCGAAACGAGGTGGAGAGGAGAGCGCTAAAATCGAAATGTTGCAATGTTATGTTACTCTGTAAACAAACTCATTTCGTAGAGTTTCTACAGGGTTCTTAGAAAAATACTGGTAGAATCCTTGGAACTGATCATCGATAAACCATCATAGAAATCACTACCAAGGTGTGTTCTTCGAATGTGGTAGTTTTTCAGCACGTAACATTATCGGCGAAAGTCGTAAAACTCGAAAATACGTCCTTCGCACGAATTCGCTGACTGGCAGACATGCTGATAAGGAATTTGTACTACTACTTTCCCCATCTCTATTGTATTTAAGCTGCACAGAACTATTATGAACACATCCAGATTTATTTAATATTTATTTAATTTTTTAATTTTTATTTAGATTTAATATCCTGTTGTCGCTTGTTTGATCCTTCACTTTCCCTAATCCCTATTGTTGAGTCCAACATGGGGGCCGAAAGCGTTGTTATGGAAACCCAACGGCCGAATGCCAACGGTCAACTATGCATGCGATTAGTACTGAAATTAAGCAGCAAAGCACGCATAGGTCTCTGCCCACAAGTTGGCAGAATATGTGGTCACATATACTTCTGATAACCTGTGGTTACCGATCGCTATTACTGTCAAAACATCCAGACTATTGTCATCCCTCACCGATCACTGATCGTCGGTATAATTACGGTACTTGTTTGATAGATGCGGTAAAAAGCCGTCAGTCATTTATCCGTCGTACGATGTTTCCAATGTTTACCATCCTTGTCACAGTGCGGAATTCAATGTGTCACGCTTATTTGCTTCACTGTGTGCAATAACACCCACTGGCTCGCTGCCAAATTATGGCTATAGTCTGTTGTTTTGGGCTTAAAGTAGCGCGAAAGAAAAAGATGAGGAAGGCAACAGCAACAGCATAGTCTATTTGAAATGCACAGAGTAAAGTTAAATAGCGACAAAGTAAAAGACGAAGACTGCTGCTGTCGTCGTTTTTCGTACTTCTCACGTTTTTCACATCCTTGAGCCATCGTTTAACTTCGCTTTTACTCTCATTTGACCTTCCACTCCTAATGCTTTACCGCGAGTCCATCTAACCAAAACGATCTACCAAGAATTAGCTCGACGTTTCCTTTCGGAAACCCCAACTATAAACCTATGCTCATAGCCACTGTCATCACAGCAAACTCACTAACTAACAAGTGTTTACAACCGGGTAAAACCTTAAGAGTATGGCTTTGGGGTCCAAGATAAAAATATCTTGCCCAAACAACAACTTATCTCGGTTAAGTGGAAATTGTGTTTGCGGCGCTCTCGACTATTTGTCGTAAATCCTTAAGATTGGCCATTCTACGTTCATTCTACCACTTGTCACTATCGCTGTTTTCTCAAGTTCATTCGAATAACGGTCGACATTACTTGAAATGTTACCGGTAATAGTAGTACAACGATGTTACATGGTAGCGGCCAGTGCGGAACATATTGTATAGATCAGCGCCCTCCGTGTCCGCTCATTATGATGCGTCATATGCTATGAAATACGCGGCAACACATATTGGTAGTTTCGCTTCCGGGATATCTCCCATACAGTAACGGAAGTGAAGCGGACGTTCGATTCCAGTGAAACATGGACATTTTGAAGAACAGATGATGACTAACATTGTCGTCATTTCTCCTCCTCTCCTGTTAAAGTTCACGGATTCCGTTAAAGCAGTGCTGAATTTAAACTGCAATATTTATAATTCGGGAAAAGGCGGGAAGAAGCACAGTGGCTAGTGATGCTGCCGACAATGTGTCAAAGACACTAGTCTGACCCCTTCTCTGGTGCGTGTGGAAACGCCATAACCCAGCTATCTCGAAGATTGCGAGGAGAATCTACTCGACCAACACTCTAAGGCATTCATAAAGGAGCCGAAGTCCTCAAGGAGTAGTCGGAGCAACGCGTAAGAAAGAGTTCAAACATATCCACGGATAACGGATTCGAGGAAGCGAATGGAATGCAGGAAGTGCTGGGGTTTACAGTAGGTGTGATGACGGATCATACAATGTAAATAAGAATGATATTTATAATACGTTGGTTAAGTACTACTTTTGCCATGGATTTTTCACTACGTCATCAGGAACATCCATCTTAAAAATCATTGACGTGAACTATCATTGAGTACATCCGTCTGAAAAAGTGCGTCACCTGTTTGAGGAGTACTTAAAGATCTCATATCATTACCGCTGGTAAATAAATAGCAAAGCTCATTAGAAGAAACCATTCCAACCATTGTGGATGTAAAATAATTTGCGACGGAGCATCGGCTCGGATCATCGGTTCTGATGAAGACGAAGACGTCGGAACTTTAGTCGAATAAAACTAATTTATCAACCTCGCGTAGGATCAACAATTTATACACATATTGTGGATGTAGTTATCTCACCATAATGAGTTTTATGATAGATAAAACATATTAGGAATATTTACATTAAAAAACGTACTAGACGTGTTCAATGCTAATTTGTGCTCCCCAGTTCAGTCCTGTTCCCGGTTGATTGTTGATAGCTCTGTTAGGGTAAAAAACTGGCTGAGAGAACGGCAGAGTGATGTCATCAGTGGTAAAGTGGGTAACACGTGAGCCCCCTGTAAAGGGTAAGCACGTGTTCATCTCTGATTTAGGGTCCAAGTTTTTCAAATCTCTCAGCAACGCTGTGGTTATCTTTCACATAATATCGTTGTCCTATGAAAAAATAATAGGCAGTGGATAAAAAGTTGAACATTTCTATAGAAGACTAGAAGTTTCGGAACAGGTTCTGATAACCTGGGGAACGGTTATAATGAAGAGTAATCTATGCTGGGAATCTATGATGTTTAGTAGGGATCAGCATAATAATCGACGCACCACGGATGGCCGGCGAAGAACGTAGGCGTGGAGTGGCTCGACGCCAAGGACGAGCAGGCCGACCAATACGGTAGCTGGGATTTTTTCTTAACGTCTCACCTTCTGCCTGGATCTTTGTCTACTTGGATCTGTGTTTTTACATTTCGCTCATAATGGAAATTAAATACATCGGTAGTGCTGTTCAGGATATCGTATCGGGTTACATTCGTAGGTTCGCTAAATTTTACCCGAATACAAATACGGTGTATGGGAATTCAAATTTTCGGCTACATTGGGGGATACCTTGAGTAGCACAATCGACAATTTTCATTCCTTTTCGTTAGGTAATTTATCTATAAGTCGATCTGCATATGTTTACACTTCGTAGCGGCATCAGACGCTCAGCATATCGATCTGATATCTTTTCTGAATCATCGTCATCATTCACAACGATTCCCGGCTTCAGCCCGACATCTGCATCTCCTAGTTTTTATTCATAAGTTGGCCTGTATCTCCTCTCTCAATGTCCTTTCAGTAATCGTCTTTATCACCTTTCTCTCACATCCTTCTCACAAGATGTTTTTCCTCATATTCTCCGCTTTCAACTAGCCAGGGTTCTTGCCGAGGTTCTTCCAGTGTTCTGGTCCTTGTTGTCCGTCAACGTTCTGCATTCGGTCGGCCACTATCTGTTGTGTTTGCTTGACCCTCAACGGAGGTCGTGAGAGGCTTGGGTAAGAGACGCAGAGCGAAATAGAGGGAACGACGAGAGCGCAGACGTGCAGGGTGCTCACCATTCTCCCACCTACCTGTCCTTATCGACGACGCTCATCTATGATCGACGGCAGCGACGACGACAACAACGGCGATGACCCATCGCTTCTTAGATGGATGCCTATCGATTTTTGAGCTAAAAATCGATAGGCGATACATAAGGGTAGAATTGTTTAGAACTGATAGACTTGGCCCACTATTTGGTCATTGCTCCGTTTCACTTCGCTGATAGCGAAGATCTTTGGCTTTGAATCGTTTTCATCCCTTCATTGTTCCATTCCGTCCACTTGCGCTTCTAGAATATTCCAAGCATTCAAATGATTTGTTCGTTTACTCATTCTGACATCGTAACATCCGATTTTAATTCACGGTCGCTTCTAGTAGCTGCTGGTGCGCGTCATTCAGTTGTGACCGATCGTTAACTTTGAAAGGCTGTTACTCTTACGTTTTGGTTCGATCCAATTCCATTATGTTTCTGATTTTATGGATTAATAAATACATTGAACTAATTATTGGGAGACCTCCCAATGGTTTACCGCCTCATCGTGGCTGGGAGGTGTTCCTAGGCGTCGGACTGCGATGTACAGGAGGTGGATTCACCCCTCGCAGTGTTTCCCAAGCTGAGAAGAAATCCGGCGTTTCCATCAGGAAGGCTAGCTAAGAGTAGACCAATGCCAGGATCCACTACCGTCCTGGTATCAAAGTCGCATGGTGGCAAATCTCCTTCTGATCCACAAGGGCTGCGACTGCCTGTCGTGGTGAAGACCTGGGGCAGACTTTAACCAGGCAGACCTGGGGATTCCGGGGCACCACAATGGGTTGCCGAACAAATCTCAGAAAAATGGAGATTATGCTGGGGGATGCACAACCAGTGAGGACGGGCCGTTCAAATATCAAGTAAGTTTCGTAATATTCGAGGCAAATATAGTGCAGTGGCTAAAGTTAGCCTACAGAACACACATAATCTTTGGTTCGATCCCGTGACCCACGCTCACTAGGCCCTCCACATCTTTCCGGAGTTAGCAAATTGGTGCGAGACTTGTCTGGGAGGATACCAGAACTGATTTGATACATTCTATAGACCACCGAAAGCCACTGTGCAGATGCACATTCAGCCGCCGCGACGCTGTCATGAATGGAGTCGAATGCATAGCGCATTCCTCAGAAGTTTAACAAGCCTGGGAGCTTTATATCTATTCTTCATTGATCTAGTAACCTTGTACTTTTTACGTATTATCTCCAGTGATGTTTTGCAAATGATTTCAGCTGAGTCCTTTGTTGTATATTGTACTTATCGTGTTTTACAAACGTTATTTTTATCAAGTAATCGATATCCTGTGCTCATCATACATCGATTTTCTGACGAGGATTTTTTCAATCAGTGTCCGTTTAGTAGTATTGAACATAACACTGGCTTTTCTCGCGATAGGTGTAGGCTGTATCCGATCGATAGTCGGAGAGATATTGACTTTGTGAATTCCTGAATTTCTAGTGCTTTCTTTTCAGGAGGGCGACTACTACCTGTGACTACTGCGAGTATTTGTAGTCTAACAGTTTAGACCACAATGCCGGTCCGCCATTCTGGAGGTGAGAATAACGATCACGATGGATAAATATGATCCACGTCTAAGATCGATAAATGTGACCTCCATCTTTCACAAATTGAAATCTTTTCTTAGGGGCGCATGTGGCGCAATGGTTGGAGGCGCCACTGCGGCGCGCACGTGAAATGCGCCCATGGCCCACCAAGCCTTCCATTTCTCCGGGGTCGGCAAATTGATACCAGACTTGTCTGGGAGGATAGCAGCACTGGCTCGATACATCGGCAGGCCACCGCGAGTCATTGTAAAGGCTAGATATGCATTCAATCTCCTCCAACGATACTTAATGAAATCGAATGCATGGCGAATCCCTCAGGGATTGATCAACGCCGAGAGCTTTATTTTCTTAAATTTCCGATTTTTTTGTAACTTTCGATAGAGTGGAAGTTGAGGTTGTAACGTCTGACAGTTAATTTTATGTCCTACCATGAAGAATAGGCAGTAAATAAAACTTAAAACAATTAAACAATTTACAATTTACAAACAGTTTTAGTTGTTTTCTGTCGTACCTCAATTTTACTACTTGAGGTTACTTTAATAGTTTTATTTTAACCATTTTTTAAATTTCGACTTCGGTGACAAATGATTAGTGAGGTTGGTGTTGTACCCATTATGTCAATGAAAACAGGTGAATATTTTCGTCGTTACAAATCTTACAAGTATTTTTTGTAATAAGTCTTATTTGCATGTGTCGTTGCTGGATATTGCTATAATGCTTCTTTCCTTCTGAGTTGTTTTTTTGCTTAGCAGTTTCCGTAGGACTCATTGCGAATTGAAATGAAGCCAGTTGAAAGTGATCAGTGAAGAGAAGTCGTATCTTTGGCTTCATGGATTCAAACTTAGTCGTAGTTCCGTACAGGGAACTCGAATTTGACAAAAACCTGCCCAGGAGAGCGATACTGAGCGCAGAGTGTACAGAGATGGTTCGAAGAGTTTCGTACCGTAGATATGAGTGTTTCTGATGATGGGGAAGGTCGGGGATGCCCACCAGCGTTTGACGACAATCATTTGAAGGGCGATTATCGATGAAGATCTTCCAAAAAGTGCTCGAGATGTTACAGAAAAATTCATAATTAGCCAATTGACATTCGGTTGACAGTTTTCGAAAACATTGGAACAGTGAAAAAACTGAACAAACTGGTGCTACACGAATTGAATGAAGAACGAAAAGAACGCCGTTATGATGTCTGTGGTTTTTTCACGCAACGTAAACGAGCTGTAAATCGGCTGCGTTGTTACACGTATGATGAGATTTGCGCGTTATACGACCATCAACAGCGTTTGACGCTATGATTTTACTGTGAAGAACTTATTGAGCATTTTACAAATCAGACTTTTACGTCTGAGGACTTTATATCGGAAAGATTCACCAAAAACTGCAGCACATGAGCACATGAAGCCACTAAAGGTCATCTTCCAGGATAGCTCTCGACTTTATATCCCGCAACTAGCACTGAAGGTACTGAACGAATTTCTGGACACTTGGATATTTGGACAGCCCGTCTTCACAGGTTGTGCGGACCCCAGCGTATTTCATATTGTTTTGGAGTATTGCTGGTTCAGCGATTGTGGATCCCTGGAGTGCTGAGGTCATTCAGGCCAAAGTCTGCTCCAGGTCGTCACCACTACTGGCAGTCACTGCCCTTCTGGATCAGAAGCAGATTTGCCGACTAGTTTGGTACCAGGACGTTGGTAAGCCTTACGATAGGTTTACTTTTAGCAAGGTTTCCTCGTGGAATTCTGTACTCCTTATCAGCTTGCGGGACCCTGCTGGCGATGAATCCCTCCGCTGTACATTGCGGCTACACCCAGGAACACCTCTCAGCCAGATGAAACGGTAAACCTTTTGTAGGAACGAATTGGACGACTAAACTTTTTCAGTAACTGTACTGACTGTACTTCTCCAACCGACTTCAATTTTTTTCTGAATGTCGCCAGATGATAGTAAAAAGTGCTTCCACAGCGAGGTCGCCGTGAAATACGCTTTTAAAGAAATCGTCGTCTCCCATTACTACAGAATTCTGCGCCACCGGTATAAACCAGACTGTGTTTTGTTTGCAGAAACCTGTAAATCCTAGTGGTTTCTATAAAGGTTTATACTTATAGCATTTCTAATTTGCCACTCAGTAACAACCGCTTTTTTTGCATAGTAGTTTAGAACGTGTAGTTATTTAAGCACTATTAAACCAAGCATTCTGAAAGGAAAAGCTTGTCTTTATTGCCTTTATTGCCTTTGCCTAATAGGTCCACATCCATACTAATCTAAATTTCACACAAATCTGCAGTTTTTATTTAGTTGTTTTTGAAATATGTTAGTTATGTACCGACTTTAAAACTGCGTTTTCAACGTGAACTCAAAACTTTCCATATCACTCACTGACTGTTCAATAACATATTGTTGTCATTTAAAACTGTTGTAAGGGCTTTGAAATAAAGGCAAGACGAAAGACTCACATGGTGTGGTGGTGAACGCGTTAATTTCGGAAATGATAATAGCATGTTCAGTACCCACCGCAGGCAAAAACGGTCCAGGGTTTTGCAAGTATCTCAGCATCATTATGACTTTGAAATAGGTTAAAAAATTAGAAAGTAGTGACTCTGTTTACCCTTCTCTCTAATTTATGGCAGTTTACAGTAAAATATGTGGTTCATTCGACTTTGCTTTTACACAATTCTTTTCTGTCAAACTTAATCATTAAATGAAAAACATTTTATGTTGTTCAGCTTCGAAAAAGCCTAGTAGTGGTTTGGATTCTTGACTAATAATTCTTCTTTCATCTGGCACAATATTCTGATTGGGCAGATCTGTTTTCTGGCATGTAAGTTATTTGCACTCTGTAAGTTCCGGTGGAAAGCAATAATATGAGGTAGTTAGGTAAAATTCGTCTGGACAATGACAAAGTTTTTGAAGCAAGAGATATCCAGGATCGACTTTCTGTTAACCTCGGCATTGAGTTATGAATTCGTCGTTTTCTCTCTCAGCAATCGCCAGGTTGCCAAACAGCATTCGTTTACTTCCATACAATAACACACATACAACACAATCGTAGCTGACGTTTCGGCAGAATCGCTTTCTTCAGAGCCTGGAAGGGTACACTAATACGCAACTTACTAGGTCAAACACTTTAACAGCACAAACAGAAAGATGAAAATCTGACCGATAATTACAAGATCTACGGCTTCTCGAAAAAACCCACCACCTTTTTCACCTGTCTTCCACCGAAGTAGAACAGCCGCTCAGAGTCGCATATGGCTGACGACTGCAGCACTCCCAATCAACGATCGATACGAAGGTAAGGGGCGAGATCCCACGTAATCTCGGGGCATTCCTCCCTGCTATTCATTGTAGGATTTTTGGCATTTATCCAAAAAGCCTCGAGGAGTTTGCGCGTTGGTGTTTTAGTATCCTGTGCGAGGATAGCGACTTTTATATCAAAATCGTCTCCGCTATGCTTTTGTATCCTATGCGTGCCTTGTCTTGCCGTTCGTTTGCCATCTAGGTGTTCTTTCATGCGGATACATAAAGGTCTGCCCGTCTCGCCAATATATTCGTCTCCGCGAGCGCCACAAGAGATCAGGCATATCGTGCCTGAACTCATGCAGTCACCGTCCCTGCCATAAGGGCAGATTACGCAATTTTTTGTTTCGCATGCACGGTCATACAAACCAACTCGCGCGATTCTTCCCTTAGTTCCCTACTTGTGCACACAGAGGTGGCTGTTCGGAACATGTTTCTCACAAGCACCCTCTTTGTGTATGAAGAGAGGTGACAAGAAAGGGAGTGAACCAGGATTTTTTTGCTACCTGGTTTTCGGTACCACTTTGTCATGTAACCGTTACTTGACAAGTTAATTTGAACGTTTAGAAACGGGAGCCAGTCGTCCTTCGGTTTCTCCCGGGTGAACTTGATGTACTCTGACTGCTCGTTCAATAATTCAAAGCATTTGTCCATCTCCTCCTGTGTAGAGAAGACGGCAAAACAATCGTCTATATATCTGCAGTAGAGTCACAGCCGGAGACCGAGAACGGCGCTTCCACTCTAGACATAAACGCAATGGCAAGGCTTGGTGCCAGTCGTTGTCCCATTGCCAGCCTCCTTATTTGCGCGTAGTATTTCCCAGACCATCTGAAAATCGAGCAGTTTAGGCACTCCTTTAAGAGAGCCATGAGCTGCTGGATGGACAAGCCATGCATTTTTATTTTTCCTTCATGTTCAACAAGAAGTTCGAAGATGGCTTGCATTGCGGAGTCATTCAATACGTAGGTGTACAGCGCGGTAACTTCGAAAGACTCTATCACGCACGCGTTATTAGGAGACGCGTCACGTAGTCGTTGTAGGAACATTTGGGTGTTCGTGTTCGTGGTTTTTTCGAAAAGCCGTAGATCTTGTAATTATCTCTCAGATTTTCATCTTTCTGTTTGCGCTGTTGAAGTGTTTGACGTAGTAAGTTGCATATTGGTGTACCCTTCCAGGTTCTGAAGAAGGCGATTCTGCCGAAACGTCAGCTACGATTGTTGTATGTGTGTTATTGTATGGAAGTAAACGTATACTGTTTAACAACCTCGCGATTGCTAAGCATGAGATATCGTTGTTAAGCGAATTCAAGTGGCGCGTAAAGCGCAATGGTGAAAGGGGCTCTGGAGTACACATCTAGTCTTTGATTCAGTCGTGCGCACCACTCATGTCAAGGCCTTCGTCACTCCAAAGTCACACTGGGTCGTCTTGCTATCTGTGAAATTATGCCACTATTTAAAAATAGTTAAAGTCCGATAGAGTCAGGTTAGAGACACTTCCGATGTGCTTGTGGAAGAATTTGATTCAAAGGCCAAATGTAGTCGCCCGATTTGTTTCTTTAATGTATTCGGGGCCATTCGTTGTCGTTTAGAAGCTGGAGAATTTAATTTTTTGATACTATAACCTACCGGATTTTTTGATCAATTGAGATCGCCTGCGTTTGGTTGAGGAAATGACCTTTTTTGGCCACCAAGAAATTATACCATTTAATAAATAACAATAATTAGCGTTGAATTATTTCATTGTTCATTAATACTAGTGGGCATTGAGTTTGCTATAAACAAGCTAACAGCAATGAGGAATCTTGCTTTTTTTTCTACGTTCCATGTTTCATTTCAACAATCGGATGCGGTTTTTCACATTTTCGTCGAGCAGTAACGACCAACCACTGAATTCTCTGCCAAAGTGGAAAAGTCGTTGTCGTAAGGAAGCAGACCTCCTTCCGATCCCCATGGACAGGCTAATGTCTGTGATGAAAACTTGAGAACGCTCTAGTATAGTTATTTCAGGGTTTTATTGAAATTCAATTTCAGTAAGCATTTTTCATGTCAGATTAGAGAACTTAAAAAAATCAGTAGAGAGGAAAGATAACTATGCTTAAGTCACGGTCAAGGTCACTTGTGAATTCGAAAACCATGGATGGCGGTTGCAAGGTAGTGAAAAGTTGGGACTGAAACACATCAGGCATATGAGAACGAGTTTTAGCTATCAAAATATGCTTTGATGAGTTATAGTAGCCGTGTTGATCCATTTTTTGAGCATAAATTGGATGCGTTATTGTCCATATTTATTGTGGTGATAAGTTAAGGAATTGCAGGATTTCAGATGAGGAGTCATTGAAATTGGTGAGGCGCTTGCCGTAAGCGAGATATTTTCCAAAGCTCAGAAAAAGTGGGCAAAAATTTTCAATGGGATTCAAGTTTACACGCGCGATGTGAAACTATTTTCAACTCGTGCATTCCTGGCTGTTGCTGAATCACCAGATGCAGTTTACGTCATAGCGGAGGCAAAAAACTTGAACTAGAACCAGCTTCTGTCTCCCAGCTGCTACCAAGTAATTGGGATGTTGGTTTGCATAGACGTTAACGTTATCGTGGCCGGACAATAGCTCTGAGTAGAATATACCATGCCAGTTGCGTCATTGGCACAAAAAAAAATTTGGCAGCACGTAGTTTAGGTCTTTTCTAAGCTACCTGTTCTTCGTGAACTGAGGTAGAAAGCACGGCATGCATAAATGCAGCATGGCAGCCAACTCGTACCTCTTATTACCTAATCCTTCGGGAACTGTTCACTATGAAGGTGCAAAAGTGACGACTGATGGAACGAGGTATACGGTCCTTGGCTTTTGTTTGTCGCCTTATATGAACTCCACTAGCTGATCATTTTCCTGCAGCGAGGCGTTTCTTTATGATGGATAGTGACAGGCGACTGTTCCCATAGATAAGATATAGTCATAGCCAGGTGATTTTCAGCTGTCGTAGCTCCTAGTCGTCGACAGTGGAGTATGGGCCAAGACGTTTGCAACGTCTACTGATCATATTGCCTTTGGTATAGCTTGAGGAAAACGTAGACATGGTGAGGTTCCGCGCTTATCTTCTCTGAGTGAGCGTTCTACTGGCGGTGTGGTTAACTTTTGCAGCGCTGGAGTGTAACAATTTATCCAAATTCTCTTAAATCGGGCACCGTTCAACACTGTTCAGCGTCGTTGGACGTTTACTGTTTGATTTCTCTTTTATAAACATACAAGTGGGTTGTGAGCGTCACTAGATGGAGATTGCTTACCTTTTGTAATTGTTGTGAATCTGTTTATCTCTGGGCCATGAGTTTTGCGAAAGAATTTTTTCAAGGAACTCAATTATCAATTGACTCGGGCGTTTGCATCTAAGGAACCAATGAAAACGAAACTTTAATGAACTTCATTGCTAACGACGTTTTAAAATTCATTAGCTTATTTCATCCAACATGTTATTAAATTCGAACGCGAAAGTTTTAAATGAAGATATGTGATTTTTGATAGCGATGTATCATATTTATCGTTTATTTGTCGAATAAAAAGAACGATAGAGTTCTTGGCATCAATCAATCCGTGAGGGATGCGCTATGTAGCGAAAGGCCCGCATGGTGTGGTGCAGAACGCATTAGCCCTCAGGGTTATAGCGCGTTCGTTCCCCACCGTAGACATCTGTGGTCCGGTGTTTTTCCAATATCTCAGCATCATTGTGTTTCTATATGTATATTTTTACATAAATATATACATATACATGAGCTCTAACTCTTTAAGTATATATATATATATATATTTATATATATGGACTTTGAAGCTTAACAATTCTATTCCAGAAGCGTACCGTGCTTTGGAACTCTTGGAAGAGTATCATGCACTCCTTAATCGTCCCGGAGATGACGAACTTAGAGTGGCAATCGAACGTGTCATTACAACCTTCAAAAATAGCTTATTCCAAGCTCTTCTAGGTAAATGTGATCGCTATGTCTACTTTCTTGAGTTCTGTTTATTTCCTGTGATTTATTCTGGTAGTACGCTGTATGTTTTAGATCTTCAAGAGTTCTACGAAGAAACATTGCTCAACGAACGTAAAACGGTTTTTCAAAAAATAGCTGAATCGCGAGAAATGGCAAAACGTCTGGATTCCAACCCACCGTTTGGCTCCACAACTATTTCACGACCAGAACATACGTACATACACACGCAAACAGCACCTTTGGCAACTGCTGAGGTTTCGATACTTTCACTCAATTCTGTTGTCATTTGTTCCAACTGAACATATGGATTGTAGAATGGTGTTGGAAGTCTTGGAAATTCTTCGTTCTCTTCCAGTCACGTCGTTCATGAGAGGTTTCGTCAACTAGTAAGCAAATATTAAGCCTACTTAATGTCATCTTTCATGTAGGTTTAAAAGTTTGAAGTCTGTATCATATAGACAAATGATGGTAGCTGGCACACTACTGAAACAACAACACGTAGCACTGATGGACCAGGTGGAGTCCAGAAACAATCTGTGACGGTAAATTCTTCTTGTTTCATTTTCTTCGTTTAATAATTATTAGTCTTTGACATGCCATAAGTTAAATGTATTTCTTTATCAGTATTTCATTATCAATATCAAATGACAATGTTTTTAAGAATAGTCTCCTCCCCCAGCCAACCCAACCTCGGGTGTTCCATATGTGTTAGAAAAGCTGAAAAATTGTGGTAATGAAACTCAGAGTGGCGAAAGTTTTTTCAGGGATTTGAAGAAGAAACTATTTACTCGATCAACACATAACGCACAAGGAACACTATAAAAAAAAGTGCATGCGCTAGTGCAAAATAAACTGTACGATTTGCATTACATCCAATGTATTTGCTTTTCAATCGTCTATTCTACCACAAAGAGCGTTTGTACTTCTAAATCTAATAATATGCAAAAGGGAATGTTCTGCAGCCTCATAAAGAAGAAAAATCCCTGGACTTCAACCGGAACAAAGTGCGAAATGTTCGAAAACCTTAATGGACGATATATACGAGAAGAACGACTCGCATGCAAGAAGTGCTGGGATCCGCACAGTATATGTGATGATGAGTCATGTAAAAAAAAATATGCAAAAATTTTTTGAGGACGAGTTCGTTGGCCGTTTTATTTGGCTTTTAACAGACTTTTATTTTATGTCAGTGGAATAGCTTAGCGTAAAAATTACCGAAATGGGCACAACATAAGGTGTAGAACAGTTTCAAATGCTGACAGCAATTTTTGCTGTATGCTGGATGTTAATAACTTGTAGAAAATAGTAGCATACATATTATGCATGCCACTTTATCGATAAGAAAATTATGTTCTATAGCTCTATGGTGTTCTGAACCCCGCAAGTCGTGTAGTTAGCGTAAAATTATCCTCTGTTTTCGAAAATCCAATAATTTCAATAACACGGCTGAGAGAAAGGCGAAACGTCGGACTCGCATTGTGTGATTGTAAACACGTTAGCCTCCGGAAAGGGTAACAGCTTTTTCGTTTTCCACCTCAGACGGCTGTGGTCCGGAGTTTTGCAAATATCTCATCATCGTTATAATTATGTTTCGCATAATATTCTGCCATTAAAAATGAATAAGCGATAAATAAAAGTCGACTACTATGAATTCCATTAACGGGTATGAAATTAGTTGTTGTGGTATGAGGCAACTATGTACTCAAGCGTTATGTGGCATTGTTCTTTTTGCTCTCAAAAATGAATAATGAATGCCAAAGTGAAGTTTCTTAGAATGATTTCATCAGACAGTTTGACCACCCGCGCGGATTGTACAGGTGTAAGTTCAATTGACGCAAAAGATGTAGGGACCCCATCTCCTCTATTTACCTCTCTCTCAAAGCGAGTACATGGTCGCTTTTGGTAATCTCTACAAATCTTCCCGTCGTCTTTCTTCTTCTATTTTCCGTACAACATGTAAGAACATTCTAAAGTTTCTAAAGTTTATATGGTTTCTCAGTATTGTTTCTATACATTGAACCTTATAATTTGTGGATTCACTTTTCAAAACGTGAACCTTCATCACGACATGAAGAGTGGTGGTTAACGAAGTAATTTCAGGTAAATGGAGTAACTGATAGCTTGGGTCGTACTTGGGAAATTGAAGACGTTGTGTTAGAGAAAGGCACAACTGGATTAGGTTTCTCAATAACCGGAGGTTCTCTTGAGCGTTGTTCTCTGTTTTTGAATTTTTCTTCCACTTATAGATTATGCTTCCAGGAGTTGATCAGCCATCGGATGATGGTGATACTTCAATTTATGTAACCAATATTATCATGGGTGGCGCCGCAGCAGCGGATGGTCGCATGAGGTGACATTAACAATTTCTGGTTTTGAAACAAACCCTCGTTTTTAACCCACTACTAGTTTTTTGCTGATGGTTTCTTCAGGAAATTCGACAAAATTCTGAAAGTTAACAACACAGATTGTGTTAATGTTCCACATGAAGTTGCGGTTAATGCATTGAAAACAGCAGGAAATGTTGTTAGACTGGTTGGTAAATCTCTTTAAAGACGATTTTTTTTTCTCGCTTCATTTTGAATAGTTCTGTCAAATGCTGATAGCAGAATTCTTTTACAACTCTTTAAAAGTTTGTTTAGAATTCTTTTGTGCTTTCCTTGATCTAAAGTCTACCATTATTTTACCCAACAACATGTGTTGTAATCCGATAGAGTTACTAACTAGTTACCACCATTCGTTGAAAGGACTATGAGCATGCTTTGATTGATACCACCTTCACTTGATTTCCCTCTGCTTTGGAACCAGAGAGTCTGTGCGATTTCATTAAGTATCGTTGGAGGTGATTTAATGCATATCTGGCTTTTGCAATGGTTCTCGGTGTCCTTGCGAGGTATCGAGCTAGTGAGTGCTGCTATCCTGCTAGACAAGCCTGGTATCAGTTCGCTGACCTGAAGAGATGGAGTGCTTGGTGAGCCTAGAGCGCCCATGTGTATTGCAGGGTGCCTCCGACCGTTGCTCCACACTTCTCCAGTAATGACCAAAATTTGACAAGTTATAAATGTTAATGTTGTTGATTATCACACATGCAAATACCTTTTAATTATTTTCATAATGCATTGAAAACAGCAGGAAATGTTGTTAGACTGGTTGGTAAATCTCTTTAAAGACGATTTTTTTTTCTCGCTTCATTTTGAATAGTTCTGTCAAATGCTGATAGCAGAATTCTTTTACAACTCTTTAAAAGTTTGTTTAGAATTCTTTTGTGCTTTCCTTGATCTAAAGTCTACCATTATTTTACCCAACAACATGTGTTGTAATCCGATAGAGTTACTAACTAGTTACCACCATTCGTTGAAAGGACTATGAGCATGCTTTGATTGATACCACCTTCACTTGATTTCCCTCTGCTTTGGAACCAGAGAGTCTGTGAAACAGCTCTGTACCGGTGCTGTACTAGGCATTAATAATGTCTTTCCGGTAAAAATCTCTCTGAATCTCTCGACGTTGATCTATCCCTGAGAGATGCCGTCATGCATTCGAATTCGTTAAGCATCTTTGGAGGTGATTGAATACATCTCTGGCCTTTGCAATGACCCGCGGTAACCTACCGATGTCTCGAGCCCTGGTTGCAATCCTTCCATAAAGTCTGCTACCAATTTGCCGACCCCGGAAGGTTGGAGGACTTGGTGGACCTGTGGTGCTGGGATCGGTCCCATTCGTGTTGCAGCGCTCCGCCGACCACTGCGCTACCCGCACTTTTTTCCAATAATGATGGAAAAATATGGACAGCGGCTGGATTTGAAAATGCTAATGAAGAACCATTAGCGGATTCTACTTTGACCATGTACCTGTAGGTTGTCATTGTAACAAAATGCTTCATCCGGGAATGAGTGTGTATTGCTCTTGCTAGTGGGTAGGACGCAGTTGTGTGTCCGAATTTCCTAACGTCAAAAAAGTTATGTTCTTAAATAAATGATACAGAGTGTGGGAAGTATACTCATTAAGCAGCCTTCGTCACAGGCCAACCAAGCCCTCCATCAATCCAGGGTCGACAATTTGAAATCATCTTCTCTGGGAAAGGTTCCCTGTGATCCCATAGATCCCATAGAGACTGGCGAGCGCCATTTGGATAGACCTGGGGACACCAGCAGGGCTGTGGCGGGATTTCGACGAGGATAAACTCGACAAGCATTCTATGACATTCGTGAAAAAATCATCGTTCACAAGCAGGCTAAACTACACGCAAATCCGAAGTTCGTCGTCAGTGATTGATGGAAAGTAATAGAATGAATGTTTGAAGTTCTGCGATTAACACATCAAGTAATGACGGGTTATAAATAAATAAATGATTGATTAACTCGGATTGTACGAAAGTAACAACGTAGACCAATAACTTTTACACAGCCATCTTTCAATCAAGCACCTACTGACTGCGTACGGCTTCATCATGATTCAAAGGTGTGCCTAGGTTCGGACGGCGTTGTACAGCCGGTAATTCATTTTTCTGGCAGACTCTTCCAAGCTGAAAAGGAGTCTGGAGTTTCCATAAAAAAACCTAGTTAAGAGTAAACCAATACCAGGATCCACCACCGCCCTGGTATCAAACTAGTCACATGGTGGGAAATCCTCCTTTGATCTGCAAAGGCGGCGACCATCTGTGGTGATGACGACCTGGGCAGGTTGGCCAGGCTGACCTCGTGACTCCAGGCAACGACAGTGGCTAGACCAGCAAAACTGCGACAAAGTGAGGATTACGCTGGGGTCCGCACGACCACTAAGGACGGGCCATCCAAGTATCCTAGTCAAGCAAACTGTGTCGTTCTTGTATTAAGCATGATTGCATTCACTTGGTGAAGTCCTGGAACTCGGGTAAAAGCTGTGAAATCCATCTTGAGAGAAAGAGCTAAATGCTCTCGCCGACATCAGCGCCTAATTTTTCTCGCACACCAGGAACGAAAAGTTAATCAGAATCCTCATAACCACTAACGATAAATGAGGTCTTTACTCTAATTTCGAGCATGAAGTACATTGGTTGAATCACCTGTAGGTTCCATTAAACAACAGAAAGCCAAATGCTCGCAAGAAGGTCATACTGTCGGTACAGTGGCCAGTATCCAAATATGTATGTTGAGAGGTCCATTGTCTCTTTACTAAACGATGTCACTTGTGAGGTCTACTGTATTCAACTTTTTAGATTTGTGGTAGCTCTCGATTTCATCGGCCGAAAAAGCAAATTTTTGTCTCATCGAATTATCTTTTCGCAAACATGACCAGCGAAAAACTCTGTGGTTTCCGCTAGAGATTGGTGCTTCACTGGTAGTATGGTTCTAACCTATTACCTTTTGAGTGTCAACTCTGTTATTCGCCACAACACCATAGTGACGGAAATAAATTCACCTAAAAACAGGATATCGAAAATGCGCTCGATCAGCTTCACGTCAACACCATGTGCGTTCTTCGTTGATAGAAGCGGATTTTTACGGGCGGCATTGTTACCTTGTAACAAGAATTTGTTGCCAACCTATATTTTGTAGATCAATTCTACATTCATTCTTACACATATACATTCTGGTATATATATACATTATGCACATATAATTCGTTATACATTCTGGTTATTATTAGTTTCTTTTTTCTTGCTCAGTTGCATTTTGCGACTAATTCTGTCATATTTAGACGCTGAAACGTCGTCGTGATGACATGAATCTTCCTCTCGGAACAGGCACGTTAATGGGTTCGGGGAGCCATCTCAACCGAAGTGACCTCACATCTTCAATAGGCGCTTTGAATGTATCTAGAGGATTCGAAGGGTAAGCACCATATTCAAATGCATTTTGTCATTGGGAATCTCTATGATATCGTTGCAATCGGTTATGGCGTTTTAGGACTGGCCACTCTCCAAATGTACCCACCTATTCACCACCTCCTCCACCAGCTCATGGTGGTTCACAGACACGTCTTGGTCAAACCCTTCCTCATGCTGGATTAAGCTCACGAGCTAGAATGGCTCACACTATCGATCTATACAAGGTTTAATTTTCTTTTGTTCGCAGTGCTTCGTATATTCTTGGTGGTCACAACAAGTCAACATTTTTTAGATCCTGAGAATATTTCTTTTGTTTTTTCTAATTGGAAAGCAATAAAATCATCAACCGCTTTAGGGACAACGTGGCCTCGGATTTTCGATTGCTGGTGGAGTAGGAAATGAGCACCTTCCTGGAGATACCGATATCTATGTTACAAAAATCATAGAGGGTGGTGCGGCATATCATGACGGTCGTCTCGGAGTGGGCGACCGAATCCTTGCCGTATGTCTTCTTCTCTATGTTGGGAAGTGAATTTTTTAAAATATTTATTCGTTTAAATTCGTGTGTTGTTTTTCACAGGTGGACGATATGTTACTGGAAAATGTCACCCATGAATATGCTGTAAACGTGTTGAAGCAAACTGGTACGAAAGTGTCGCTATTGGTTCTAAAGGGAGATACTAACGTTAACGTTGGGACTATTGACGACGCTGGAAGCCGTCAATTCGTAGCGAGTACTCCTCAGTATCCACAAGCGACACCAATAAGATGTGATTTTTTTTCTCCTTTGTAGGGTCCTATCAAGATTATTTACTGCTTTAAACATTGCTTCTACTATATGTGATTCTTTTTAGCCAGCTCAATGCAAGACTTCAATCGTTCTTTTGATTCACAAACAGCGTTAACTTATGGAGGACCTCAAGCACCAATTGGCTCAGGCATAACTCCTCACCATATTCCAATAACAATGGATCCAAGACCTGTGCCTCTGTACAGAGGAAACCAGGTGGGTTTCGAAGCTTACTGTCTTTCTGTTATGTGCAGTTATTGAGGTATTCGAAACAATCGTTGGATTAGGTTTGTCCCATCCTCTTCAGGTGCTGAAAACATGGAATTTCCTAAGTTCATTTTGTTGGTCCATGCCGTTTGTTGTGGTGGCTTACAATTTTCTACCCAATATTCTTTTTTGTTCAAGGGTCTTGGCTTCAATATCGTTGGTGGGGAGGACAATGAGCCAATCTATATCAGCTATGTCTTACCAGGTGGCGTCGCTGATCTCAGTGGAAACGTGAGAAAAGTAAGAACTTTACGTTGCGGACCGTCTAAAAAATACTTGTTGTTTTCATTTTGGCTCTTCGGTCCCTCTTTTAATACATAGCGTTTAGTTTCGATTTACGCTTTTAATGCAACGCGTTTAGGGTGATGTGCTCCTTGAGGTAAATGGTCGTTCACTACGTAATGCGACACATTCGCAAGCTGCTGAAGCACTCAAGAATGCACAGAATCCCGTGACACTTACGTTGCAATACAGACCACATGGTATGTAATTGGATCTTGAAAGCTGTTTTTTTTGTGAAATGATGTGGTGTTCCTGGATATCGGGCTGCGATGAACAGCATAGGGATTTATGCCATCAGGGATGCCTCCCAAGCTAGGGCAAGTCTCCATCAGGAAGCCCAGCTATGAGCAAACCATTACCAGGATCCAGCACCGTCCTGGCGTCAAACTAGTCGCGTAGCAGCAAATTTCGCTCTGATCCACAAGGGCGGCGACTTCCTGTGATGGTGAGGACCTAGAGCAGACTTTAGCTAGATTGCCTTCTTTAGGCGGGATTTTAGTCTAAGTAGCAAGCGAGATCTAAAATTGTAGTTTTTATAACTTTTTAACGACATTTTAATTGTTTTTTTTAGCTTTTTTCCTTTTTTTTCTTGGCAGAAATCACTATTTTGCATCTAGCACTTTTGTAGATACACCGAAAAATATTTCAGATTATCAGCAATTTGAGGCAAAAATAGAACGTTTACGAAATGATATGATACAGCAAAATACATCGGGCGGAACGCTTCCTCGTAAAGAATTATATGTCAGGTGAGTCAGCTACCATTCTCCTGTATATTTGCTAATAGGGTGGTACGTGTAGCGCAGTGATTAGAGGCACCCTGTAATACGCATGGGTTCGATCCTGTGCGCCAGGTTCACCGAACCCTCTAATCCTCCGAGGTCGGCAGATTGGTACCAAAATTGTCTGGGGGGAGAGTAGCACTAACTCGATCCATCGCTAAGCCACCGCGAGTCATTGTATAGGGCAAATATGCATTCAGTGCCTCCAACGGTACTTCATGAAGTTGAAGGCACGGCACATCGCTTGGGATTGATCGACACCGAGACGTTTATCCTTCATCCCTACATTTACTAAAACAGGAGCTTTCTTCTCTGTGGGTGAAGGTAATGAGAAAAAGGGATCTGTCGCATTGTTTCAGTTTCATTGAGTTTCACTGTCATCTCTTTTGAAGCTGTGATCGCTTCTCTGCAATGGTTTGCAAGTTATGACGTAAGTGCTTGTGGTTCTCGCGGCTCCACTTCGATGTATAAGGTCGATTGTTTCTGGAAACAGGTGTTTTCGGTGGTTTGAGTCAGCTTTTCTAGCGCTATTTTGTTGTCGGATAAACCAGTCGTATTTCTCGTCGGTTTTGTCCATGGCAGTGTTTCTCAAGATTCAACTGAGGAGGGCTTCTGGAATTGTAATTTGCTGTGAGCGATCCTTGTCACATGACAAGTTGAAAAATTCTCACACCTTGTTAGCTGCGTTTTAGTCCGTAGGTTTGGTGCAAAGTTTTCCGAAAGTTCTCCTAGGACCGTTCTTGGCGTTTAAGTCACCAATAATGGCATTGACCTGGTAGAAGTTTTGGTTTTCTCTGTAGAAGTTTTTCAAATCCATCTGTAATGCTTCGATCCCATCTTCATCATAGCTTTTCATTGGAGTTTGTTGTCAAAACCTGCATTGATTCACGTTTTTTTAAATCTTAAACACCCATCTAGACTTTTACATGGAGCGTTTATCTTAGCACTGTAGATGAGTTGTAGAAATGGACATTTTTGTAATTATGCTTTTTTGTGTAAGGGTGTGCGTGGCGCTGTGGTCGGATCGAAAGCGCTCTGTAATACACATGGAATCGATTTCCACGCTGCTGTGGAGAATGGTAGCAGACTTGTCTGGGAGAATAGCAGCACTGGTTCGATACATCGGTAGACCACCGCGAGTCATTGTAAAGGGCAGATATGCATTCATTCATCTCCTACGATACTTAATAAAGACGAATGCATGGGCCATCGTTCAGGGAATGATCAGCGCCGAGAGCTTTACTTCTTTATTTTTTAAATGATCTTTCATTAAATGCCACATTAATGAACCAAGTGCTTAAGAACCTTGTTTGATTACGATCATACTCGTGAAGTCGGCGTTCCTCATCGTTCCATATCGTTTCAATATGGGGATATATTGCACATCATGAACACATCGGACGATGATTGGTGGACTGCTAAAAAGGTTTAATGAATGTTAGAAAGTTTTCCATAGAAAAATCAAAGTGCAATTATGTATTCAGGTTCTGGAAAACGGAGAAGAGACACCAGAGGGAGTGATTCCATCGAAGAAAAGAATTGAAAAACGGGAAAGAGCACGGCGAAAGCAGGTGAGATTTTTATGTAGCAGAGATTTTTACCAGCGAGAAATTTCTGCTTTAGGGATCTTTTCAATCATTGATTCTATGAAGTTGTTATGTGTAACCTGTCTCTTCTTTTTTACAAAAAAAAAAACTTTTTGAAGGTGAATTTCAACGCTGGTTCCATGTCACTCGGTCGTAATTCCGGTGGTGGTGGTGGTGGTGGAATGGAAGGCAGACGAGGAAGTAAAAGCCAACTATCGTTTTCGAGGAAGTTTCCATTTGTAAAAAGTACAGATCGTCTGAATGAGTTCACCGATCAAGAACGTTGGTTTTATCTTATCTCCCTTTTATTTACTTTTCCTTTTTTTATAGCTGTATCGATAGTTTTTGTTATTTGCATTTGGCATTTAAGAAATTAGTTAAGTGTCAAGTTTTCAACAGGTGTCCAATTTACCCCTTACGTTAATTATGTTGTTACGAACTACATTATTATTAGGAGCGACAGGCACGACGGTCACTTATACATCATACACTAGCGAGAGTGATTGTAGTGAGTAGCGTCCAAGTAGTTGTGATATATATATATATTATATATATATTATATATATGCGTGTTTATACTTGTGTATACAGTATATACATAGAGTTCAGTGTGCCTAAAACTGTGTGTTTCCTAACAAGAGAAAACTTACTGTTCGGTTTTTTCCCTTCATGATTTTCTTTTCAGTTGGTGTGAGCGAAGATCCCATCTTCTCATATCAAGTTGTGGAGCAACGACAGTGTTAGTTTCTGCATTGATTTCCATTCGTTGAATTTTGCATGGTTTTGTAATTCTCTTAAGGGTTAAATTTTCACTAGTGTTGAGCTGCTTTTTGCAGTAAATTATGTGCGGCCAGTAATAATTCTTGGAGCGCTAAAGGACAGGATCAACGATGAGCTGGTTACTAGAAATCCTGATCGCTTCAGTAGCTGTGTTCCTCGTAAGTCATATTAGTCTCTTTCATCTTCTTGCCTTCATTTCCTCATTTCATCGTTCCTTTCATGGCTTCTCACAATCCCCGTTTTGCTGCAGTTTCGGTGTATGATTTGAGGTTAAGCCGTTTATCCTGAGACTCTGATATTTCAGATACTTCAAGACCTCCGCGAGAACACGAGATTGATGGCCGGGATTATCACTTTGTTACCAAAGCTCAGATGGAGCACGATGTGAAGAACAATCTTTTCATTGAAGCAGGCCAGTTCCAGAATAATCTCTATGGAACCAGCATTGATAGTGTACGAGTCGTCGCTCAACAAGTACGATTTCCTTTTGTTCCATTTGTTGGTGAAATCCTTAGTTTACCTTTTAGGGCCGACACTGTATTTTGGATGTGAGCGGTAACGCGATCCGTCGCCTTCAATCAGTGGCCAGTATTTATCCTATTGCAATATTCATTAAGCCCTCCAGTCATCATCATATAATGTGAATATTCAGTTTATTCCACTTTTTATTCATTCCTTGCATCAACGCACTTTTAACACTTCAGGCAATTGGACCACACAATGAACGAAGAGGAGGCCATGCAACAATTCCAGCGTTGTCAGCGATTGGAGCAAACGTTTGGTGATCTGTTCACACGTAAGTATTGTTTGTATGGTTTTGGTTACATTGCGACTTAGTTTTCTGAGACTATCTGCTTTATGCATTTACTAGTTAAGGCGTGCCTTTTGGATAGTTCTGATTCCAAGTTTATCATGTCTAATTATGTTTTATTTCGTCGTATTAATCGTCCCATTGCGCAATTTCCCATTTTCATCTAGATCGGCCTTAATGGGATAACATGGGAGTTGAAATCGATGGTCGGCATTCACACCATTTTCGGTTAGATGATGCCACTGTTCTTATAACACAAAACATTAGCCAGGAGAAGCGAATAGTTGCCGACTTCGATGAAGCCTGTGGGAAAATTATTCTTCAACACCTCCATTGAATCTCACAAAAACGATGTTCATGAGAAACGGTTACACATGTCCCCTTCACACTCAACAGAATGAATATCTCCGAATACTCCATTTTCCTGTACCTAGGTCAGGAAACCAAAATGATGAACGAACGACTTAGCCCTATAGATGAGCAGAAGGAAACAAACGGCTTGGAGAGCTTTCAAGAACAGCGAGGATATAGTGAAGAGAACAAAGTCCATTCGACGTTGTGCCCACCTTTTCGACTCAATGGTACTTCCTGTCTTAACTCATGTTTCATAGAACTGGTCGCTACGTAAGCAGGATGGAAGATTACTCATCGTTATTGAACACGAAGTCGAAAGGACGACGGTAATAGTATCTCGTATTACACAAATAAGGGAAGGGGTCTGTAGCTCCGACCTGCATCAACGAAAAGCAACGATGCCGTTCCTGACGCCAAACTGTTCAAGGTAAGATGCGCTGGACACATAATGTGTACAAACGTTAACCGATGGACAAGAGTCGTTGGTGACTAAATTCCTCGGGATGTCAAACGTAGTGAAGGAAGAACAGCGCCCCCATGGTCAGAGTTCTTCACGGAAAGCCTAGAAGAAAGATGTGTCGTTCAACGAGTCCCTATAGTGAGCAGAAGCAACTGGGCTACTCTGGCACGCGACAGGGAAAAATGGAGATTTACTGGCGCTACCTCGAGTCACTCGTCAATCAACGGAACGGCAACTGATAGAGGTGATGCGCCTTATGAAGAAGCACAAATTTTTTTCGCTCGCTCCGAAATTTTTCTGATAAATCATCCCAGCAGATATACCAAACTTGAAAGCTATCTATGTCAATAAGGTTTGCACTTCGACTTCGCGATGCCTGAAATCCTTAACGTTACAAACGATGTTTTATACCATTAGACTTCTCATTGATAAGGAACATGTCTTTTTTGTTATTGTGTTTGTCATCATTGTTTTTTCATTACTACATATTGTTTTGTAGACGTAATTTCACACGGGCAATCAGCGGAAGAGGTGCTTGGTCGTGTCCAACACGTCATTGCTACCGAGGCACACCCCTATGCATGGGTGCCGAGTGCTGGAAGGCAGCTATAGAGGAGGAGCAGTAAGAGAAGTGCTTCAAGTGTTTTGACCACATGTGAAAATTTTTAGAAAATCATCGTAGATTTGCTAAACTTCATCGTATAACTTTTTTATTCTATTTCAATATTTTGACATCTCGTGCATTTCGATTGTGTTTTGTTTTTCATCAACGGAAATCCTCTGTTTTGGTTTGCAATACTTATACTTATCGTTTCGTCTTTCGACGCTTCTGCGTCCCATGTTCTTAATGGCGAGGCCTTCATCGTTTTCCAAGATGTTATTCGGCAGTTTGTCTTGTGCAGGCTTCATCTCATTTCACTTATTCGACTCACTGCTTATTTAAAATATTTGTGATTTATTTTCTGTTCATCTGTGATTATGAAAAATAACTTACTTAACACTAACTAATTACTCATCTATCAAGCGAAATATTTTCAATATATTTTAGGTTGTGACCTTTACATACATTGTAATATCTCATGACACTGTTTATGTCTGTTTATTGAATCGTGTTTTAAGCACGAATTTCGTTTAATGAGACATGAAATGTTTTATATTTGTCAGTAAACGAATTTTTATGTATATGTTAACAACCGTATTCCCGACATTCTTCTGTTTCATTCTCTTGATTACACAGGTGTCTACGCCTAATCCAATCTGACCGCTCATCAGTATAAAAATGGGGTACCTAGTGGGATACTTGGATGACTCGTCTTCACTGGTTTTATGGCCACAAGCATAATTTCCATTCTCCAGCGAGTCGCCGCCCTTGTGGATCGGAGCGAAATTTGTTGCTATGCGACTAGTTTGACACCAGGACGGTAGTGTATCTTGGTATTGGTATTCAAATATGTCTGTTTATTTACCCGAAGAGTTGACGGTATTGCTTTACCAGTCGAGTTTTAAGGTTAATGTGATTAGCTCGTCAACAAACATCTATTCGTGGTCGGTTGCCAGTTCGGTCTTCACTACTGTTTGAAGCGAAATTGTCCATAACAGTGATAGCTTCTCATATGTGACCCGATATCGCGTATCATGTTGTGTGAAACCGAGCACGTTCAGCGTTGAACTCGATCCCTAATAGCCATGATCCATAAGGTCTTCGCTGTTAAGCGTGGGTTCGGCTCTTGCTTTAGCATTTTACAAATGTGGTTCACTACTAACCGAGTAGTCGTTTATTCAGCTTTTGCCAATATCAGTTAATATTTGATAAGCACATAATGCTATATAAGTATTTCAAAATGAAGTGAGTCTCATTTCTATTAACACAGCATCCTAGACTCTGGGAGTCGCTATAGAGCATTTGAGGGCTTTCCTTAGAGAATCCAGTCCTGTGCTGCTATGACGTAAGTGTACAAATTTTAGAGCAGCATAAATATGAATCTCTGAATGACCTAGTAATCTACTCAAGACTGTGCGATGCTTATATTTTAGGGAGACATCAAATACGAAAGGTTAGTACGAATACATTGAAATTGGATGGCAACACGAACAGAGGAAGGTGTTGTTGCTTCCTCATTGGTTTAACTTTCACGATAAAAAGACGAACTTGGACTGGGCTGGCTGAACTAGGAGATCTGATAGTGATCCGTTGGAAATGTATCCGTTGAAAGTCGAACCACCAAAGCCAATAATTGACTAAACTTACGACTTTGGTAGGATTAGTAATCCTTATTTTATATGAAAAATCTGCCAGTGCAAAATTACGGCCTACACCTACACATATCGTTCTTTCGTCTTTTTTTTTTACAACATTTCCTTCTCTTTGCATTGTTTTCATCAGCAACTTTACTACGCTTTACTGATGATCAACCGATTTCAGAATATTCGAGTTTGAAGCGTGGAAACTGGGACAATGAAACGGAATTCCGCCTTTCCGTCGTCGGACTCACTGTTGGACTAGGAAGTATTTGGCGATTTCCGACGTTGGCATATGACAATGGGGGAAGTGAGGAAACAGGATTTCATTAATTTCACACAGAAGACTGTTTAGAAAGCTGCTAAAGAAAGAAAGAAATTTAATCCGTTTTGCTTAGCTAGAATCTATAAAGGATAAAGCCCTCGGCGTTTATCAATCCCTCAGTGACGAGCCATGCACTCGACTTCATTAAGCACCGTTGGAGGGAATTTAATGCATATCCGACCTTTTCAATAAATGACCCTAAAACTTGCCTATCTATCCTCGCGGTGGCCTAACAATGTATCGGGCTGATGCTGCTATCCTCCCAGGCAAATTTGGTACCAATTTGCAGACACCCGAAGGATGGAAGGCTTGGTGAGCCTTGAGCGCAGGGATCGAACCCATGTGTACTGCAGGGTACCTGTGACCACTGCACTACCCGCGCTCCTAGATTCTATACTAATACTAAGTCACTGATTTATTTTCACCGGAAATTCGAAAAGAAAGAGCAGCGCCGAGTTTTCGCTTGTAAAATGTTGTAGTATGAAAACTTTTTCCATGTGCATATAGTAACATCTATAAATACGTGCCACCTGTTAACAAACACTTGAGGATCCACAGCATCACTCCTGGTTACTCATAGCCTTCTGGCTAGTCGTAGTTTTTCAGCGTTCATCCGCTCTTTTCTTCATTTTATCCACTTGTTATTTCTCAAATTTTGATTAAAAATGAGCTAGTAGGTTAGATTTTGGACATCTTTTAGGCGCGTTTCTATTGCCTTATCTGGTATGTGTTGTGTTTGTCGGATTGCCGATGATGTATCTTGAGATGGTCGTTGGCCAGTACACAAATACAGGACCTTCCATGATCTTTAGACATTACATCCCGGCACTGCAAGGTCAGTAAATGAACTGTCGAAAAGTCGACCAAATAAATATCATCAAATGGAAAGTAATGTTCTCTATTGCAACTTTATTCTTTATGTGTTCTGATGGTGCTGGGTGGCCTACATTCATATCCAATCCTAACCATCGGGCACGCCAGTAAGTACGGCAACTATAACCAACGGACACCACCGGGAATAGTGCCAGGCACGACACATTGCTTAGGGGCGAGACCTTGCGACCCGTGACGAGACCCACGCCCCAGACAGCTCTGGTGCATTGGCCGCTGAATGGATCCGTCACGTCAGCAAACTACAAGCAAGTACATTAACTCTATAATAATGAAAAAGGAGAAAACGTAAACAATCAATGCATGTACAAGAAAGTACTGTCGAAATTTCCCATCGACACTCAACGTAAAGTACTTGCCAAGAAAACGACAAGCGAGGAACTCTTCGACATGCAACGACTTCTACAATTCTTAGAAGAGATCATCTCCAACGAGGGATTGATCTCGCGCTATACCGCAAATAACCAATCAATTCCAGCAATTACAACTAACTCTGAAAACAAAATAAAACAATGGAAACCCCAATATTCATCGCTTTCATGCATGTATTGTAGGGGCAACCATAAAAAAGTACCAGAAGATATCGACAATTCGGCCGTGTTCATTCATCATCATAGCAAAAATGTCTTCAAAAAGCAGCTACCGGTAACTCCTAACATTGGGAGCCTATATGCCAAAAAACTTCTTAGAAGCGGCTTTTCCCTTACTCACTTATTCATAGCTATAGCCATGCTAATATTTTTTGGATGCCAAGCTTTCGAAAATTACCACTGTACAACAACTGGAGTGAACATTAACGATACGAGCTCGCAGCAACCTTTGACTTTACCACATTCAAAACGCATCAGCGGAAGAATTCACCTATTTTTACATGGTCACAAAATATGTGAGGATGGGTACTACAAAATCTTGGAAACACCACAATCAAGCAAAATCATAGGTGTTCCTCCACCAATAATATCGTAAGTGTTCCTCCACCAATAATACTTCACGATCATGGTATTCAGTGGGAAATAACAGACATTCGATTAATCGACATTACTACGAGCAATCCGATCAGCAAAAAGACGAAACGACCAACGAGCTGCCTATGGCAGAAAGTACCAATGCCGACGCATAAAAAGGCGATTGTAACCTCCGACCGAAGAAACAAATCAACTACAGAGACCTAACAAATGTTCCACAAATTAGTACTACTTTACGAGTATTGTAAATCACTCATCCATAAAACCAAACGCGATGGCGAAATTAACAAAGTCGGCCCGGAGTGTCGACAAGTCGACCAAATAAATATCATCAAATGGAAAGTAATGTTCTCTATTGCAACTTTATTCTTTATGTGTTCTGATGGTGCTGGGTGCCCTACATTCATATCCAATCCTAACCATCGGGCACGCCAGTAAGTACGGCAACTATAACCAACGGACACCACCGAGAATAGTGCCAGGCACGACACATTGCTTAGGGGCGAAGACCTTGTGACCCGTGATGCGACCCAGCGACCTGAACTGCGAATGACTCCCAGCACACATGTCATGTTGATATCGCGAAAGTCATTCATTTATTCCCGCAAAGCTATGGAATCATAAGGTAAGACTACGTTTCCAGGAATCGGTTGGACAATGGCCATTACATCGATGAGTATTTGCCTGTACTATTGCGTCGTTGTTGGTTGGAGTGGATTCTACTTTGTTCTCTACGCTATTGGCTATCATAACAAGTTGATCAAGTGTGACAATGATTGGAATGACTTTTGTGAGTGGTGGCTAAATTTGTTTCCCACTACTGTTTATCGCTCTTTTTTTAAAATCCAGTAGTTCATCATCTCGGTCCATAAGTTTAGCTCAGAATAGGTAATTGTCACTTATCATTATAGGATAAGGATAAAGGATAAAGCACATGACCTTGATCAATCCCTGAAGGAGGCCCCGTACATTCGACTTCATCAATCATCGTTGGAAGTGATTGAATGCATATCTGGCTTTTACATTAATTCCCTGCGGCCTATCGATGTATCGAGCAGGTATTGCCATCTTCCCAGACAAACCTGGTATGAATTTGCCAAATCCGGGGGCATGGAATGCTTGGTGGGCTTGGAGCGCCTGGATGGATCCCATTTGTATTGCAGGGCGCGTGCGACCACTACACTACACACGCCACTACTGCGGTACACACGCCGATCATTGTAGAGCAGAAAAAACCCACTCAAGTGAGAAAAATCTCCTTTCGAACCAGAAAAGCCAGCGATTGTCTGTATTGACATGGGGATGGTTCTTCATGTTTCCATAAAGCAAAGGAAGAGCTTACAGAACCTGGAAATCCCCAACGTGCAGAAATTGTTCTGTAATACGTTATTTGCAAATGAAGGTTATCCAAATACAAGTACTTAGTGAACTCCTAAAACGATTTGGAATTCCATTTTCTCTCACTTGATAAACGCTGTGAGTACGTGACAAATCCCAGGATAGACTTTCTCGCAACTTCTGCGCAAATACGAGGTTGCTATTGCAGCATTTATTCATTCGCAAAAGTTGACGTCTCGGGATCTTTGCCTGCTTCAAAGGCTGGAAGGTTCAATTTGACACGCAGTCCGCTCAGTCATACACACTTTCATAACCCAAGCAGTTAAAACGTAACACATAAATTTATTGTTCCTACATGAACACACAAACATAAATGTTGATAAATGGACGTTCATGTATTAAGTTATAGTTGCTGAGGTTAAAGCAGTGTTTGGCTGCGTAGATTTTGTGTCAAGTTGGTCGTTGCAGGCCTCGATGAAGTCGAAATCGCCTAAACTTCGGCTATTGTGAATGAATAGGTGCTGTAATAGCAAGCTCGTTTTAGCTCATTAAGGAAACAGTGAACTATGCGTTTACATTATTTGAAGTTTTCTGGCCCATTATGCTTACCACAGCAAAGGAAATTCAGATTGCTTCAATGAGTACGAAATGAATAAGTGTAGACTTCTAAATGCTTCGCTGCCCATTTTCTTCAACGGTACATGCATATCGGAAGCGAACGAAGTGGTGAAAAGAATGATGTCCCCGTTTAATCAGTACTTTGTGTGAGTTTGTAGTTGTGATTTATACAATAGGTAGAAGCCTTTACTTCTGTTACAACTAAACGAAATTAAATAAAGAAGAACTGAAAAAAAGACTAAAAGCAAAACTAAAATCAAAACTAACAGAAAGCAGAACTCATTCGATAGGTATCCTTTTCGATGGCAAGCCATTCTTGACCGTCCTAGTCTAGAGACGTCAATTGTGGATGTTGTGATATCTGTACGCAAAGCATCCTGCTCACTGATCGAAGTACTTTACTCTTGGGCTTATTTATTTCTAAGTAGATTATCCAAGACGATGTGGAGTTTCTTGAACTACAGAGTTCAACTGCTATGAAAACTACGATTTTAAGCTAAAAGAAATTTGGGCAGGTGAGAAATGGAAATTCAACAACTTCGTGACTCGATGACGCTGTGTAGTATAGTTCTAGTCAAGGCATTCACCTTGCTATAGGTTGTTCATCTCTTGAGTTTAAGCTAGAAAGCTGTAGATATTGCGGAAGCAAGTAGATAAGCTCATGAGGGTGTCTTACATGTCTTAAACTTCCGCTTAAAAAGAGTGGGATGGCTGGATTTGCTTGGAGTACAAAGATGAAATTAGAACCATTTACCTAATTTTCTCTTCAGCTTTCTGTGTGAACTATGAATTGATTATTTCAAATAGCAGTAATATTAGAATATTTAAGAAACGTTTGCTCGAAACGATCCACAGGTGTTGATGACTTCGGAGCAATGAACTGGATCACTTTATCCTCAATAATTTTGTTGTACCTCACGAACTTCATTGTATTAATGGACGGCCTTAAGTTTCTAGGAAAGATGGGATACGTAAGTAACACGATTATGATACTTTGATTAGAGTACTTGTTCTTACGTTCTCTGTTCTTTCGTTCGTTCCTTCGTTTTTTCGTTTGGTTCCGTCCTTTCGTTTCTCTGTTCTGTTCTTAAGTTCTTAAATGTGCAGTAATTTCATTTCTAGGTAACATCGACAGCTCCTTATATCATCGTTATAATTCTCTTCATTCGTGCAGTCACTCTTGAAGGTGCTAGTGATGGTATTTCCCATTTTCTAGGCAAACCGGATTTTGACAAGATGTTTGACCGTGAGGTGAGAATGGCGTTGATGGATACCCCAGTATTCTAGCACAAATTTTTCTCCACATTACTCAGGTAGTGTGTGAAAAAGGCTACCATAGACTGATTGCGTATAAAATACGTCTTCCAGACATGGATAACAGCATTGGTTCAAATATGCTACACCATGGAAGTGGGATACGGTGGTATTTTGACGTTGGCCTCTTACAATCATAAACACAGTAACTGCTATAAGGTAGGTTGCTAGTGTTTATTCGTCATGCAATAAATACAGATCTCAGATATGCAAAAGCTAAATGTCCTGGATGCCATGAGAAGTATGAATATGTGCTTTTTCTTCTTTTGAATCATCCAGTTATCGTCTTTTTGCCCATAGAATGAATTGAACGAGTCATTTCTTACGAAGCAGAGCAGGAATTTAAAGCACTACAGCTTAGTGTATTGGCTTTGCTATACCGTTTCGGGGCATTTCGGGGCGTTTCCAGCAATGGGTTATTTTCACTTCAACGTCTAAGGACTTCCATTTATCTATTCAACATGTTGTGAAAACTACTAGACTTGACAATAGAGCGACTATCGTCCTTACATAGAATGACTTTTTCTAACTTACCGATGCTGCGATTTTATTGTTGGCGAGACCCCATTGATTGTTTTATACTAATGGTCCACTGTATCATTCACAGTATTTAGAGAAAAATTCAACAATCGCCTAAGTGGCTCGTTCAATGAAGTTTAATGTCTATCTTTTGCTTGGATAAAGACTCATTCATTAAAAGAGTTATCATGGTTTTTCATGCCGGCCATTATTTAACCTCGACAGAAATAACACGAGCTGACTAAGTAAACGAAGACGTCGAAACGACAGACGAATAAATCTATTTGTCAAACTCCTGTTAGCTTTACAATCCACGAAAAGTTATTTTGCCTAAATTTTCTTGAAAAAAAATTTATGGCAGTCTCACATCTTAACAACTGCAGTAGTTCACCTTCACATTTTGGAATACGATTCTAATTACGCTAGTGAAAACACCATATACTGTCTGGTTTGCCTTAGAGCTGTGAGCCTCATTTGGCTACCGGGAAAAGTCATCTTCATGAGTCGTATGATTAATTTCCAGTACAGTTACAAGGGACCAATATTCTGTTCATTAAAGACTTTTTTCTGAACACTCGCGAAAGACTGTGGAGGTTTCATAGGTCGTCTCTCGTAGGCTTACTCCAACAAGAGGCTCCTGATAGGATATCGTAATGCTCAATCTAGATATCTCTGAGAGAGGACCAGGCTAAAGTATCAGATCGAATTTCTAACCACAAAACATTCTATCACGGCAAAGGGAACACTTTTGAAAAGTGTCCTGTAGTCCCCTCTCAACGGTTTACCGCTTCATCGTGGATGGGAGGTGTTCCTGGCCGTCGGACTGCGATGTACAGCGGGAGGATTCATCCAACCGGCATGGTCTCCCAAGCTGAGGAGCCCGGCGTTTCCATCAGGAAGCCTACTAAGAGTAAACCAGCACTAGGATCAACCACCGTCTTCATATCAAAGTCGAATGGTGGTAAATCTCTCTCTGATCCACAACGGCTGCAACTCTCTGCCGTGGTGACGACCTGGGGCGGACCTTGGCCAGACTGTCCTCGGGATTCCAGGGAGCCACTATGGCTTAACCAGCGAGTCTTCGAAAAATGGTGATTATGCTGAGGCCCACACAACTAGTGATGAAGGGCCGTTCAAGTAACAAGTAAAACTGTAGTCCTCGTGTTCCTTCATAATGTCATTATTTTTTTTGCAGAAAATTAGCAAAAAAAAAACAAGGGTGGTCCACTGCGTTTTCAATCTGTTTGTGAAGTTATTGCAATTTCTCACATTTCCATTTTACCACGGATGCCATCCGACG
Organism: Angiostrongylus cantonensis; assembly: GCA_009735665.1. Taxonomy (NCBI): domain Eukaryota; kingdom Metazoa; phylum Nematoda; class Chromadorea; order Rhabditida; family Metastrongylidae; genus Angiostrongylus; species Angiostrongylus cantonensis. Next base: position 237,694 of record MQTX01000265.1, on the reverse strand, counting down.
TAAAACACACAAGGGTTTCGTTTCAGAGCGCGTGGGTCGTGGTAGTTGGTAATGTTTTCATGAGTCTCATGGCTGGAATGACTGTGTTTGCCACACTTGGATATTTGTCACAGCAACTGCACAAACCGATGCATACCATCGTATCGAGTGGTTAGTTTTTTTTCCTCAACCTCATCATATAGCAAGAACCAGGTGAAAAAGATTAGAATTGTCGGCTTGATCCATCCCTGAGGAATTCGTCACGAATCAGAAACCATAGAGGTGGCTGAATGCATATTTGGCCGATTCGACTGAGAAGGAGCCAGCAATCAACTGCGAATTTCAGAATGCTTTTTATCACTGCGACATACTAAGTTAAGGTAGCTGTAAAGATCACTCAAAATTTGATCTTGTTAATAAAAACGACTAGCTAAATTGCGTATAAAAATGCTATGAGCTACAATTCTATAGTTTTATGCGAGCTATGTTAATACATTCAGAATAATGAGCGGATGCCTGAAATGAATTAGCTTTCCCCCTTCAAACGCCCATATCTTAGTTTATACTAGGCTTTATTAACGTACCTTTCTTTCCTAATGCAATACAAGGTTTCTTAATCAGTATTTTCCTAGATTATTGAGCTAAAATGAGGCTACTGTAAAAGTTCTGCTCGCCTGCATTCCCGGTACCTTCGTCTTCTTTAGCTCCGGTATGATCCGAGTCGATTGCCTTAATCCGCTCGCCCGTTCGATGTTGGTCCTCGTGGTGGCATCGAGTTGCACCTGAAGCGGAGCACTGCTGAAATGAAGTCCATTCCACTCCCTCCTTGCCCTCTGATGAGGCCCTTTTATACAAGACGGTTGTTCATCTATTGCCGCCCATTTTTGTCTGTTTTCATGGTGGCAATGGATCGTGAAGCAATCATTTTTTACATCAGATAACACAACGAAATGATATTTTCAGTTTACATGTTGGCTTTCATTGAGCCTCAGCAAAAGTAATCAATCCTTCTTCGATTATTAAGCAAACATGAGGTTAATAAAAAGACTTATTTTGTTAACGTTTCGACGTTCTCGTCTTCTTCAAATCATCTTCGTCTTCAATCTTCTCTCGGTCGACCACCTCGTAAATAAAAGGGCACCGCTGAGTGAAGTCAACCATTCGAGCGGTGCTTCCTCCACTGAATCCGACTCGATTCGACAACGACAAGCTCAAGACCATCGACTCGCAACAACCCAGCTCTAAAGAAGACGAAGACGTGGAAACGTCAGTCGAACAAATCGTTTTATCACCCACGTTTCTTCTTAATAGTCGAGAAAAGACATTGATATTTTCCACTTCTAAACCAATTTTCTTGAAAGACAAGTTTTCTTGTTCGACTACAATGAGATTCTGATTTAATATGGGTCATAAAGCACTGCTTTCTTCCCTTCATTTTTTCGTCGAAAGTCGTATTTCAAACGCAGAAGCAATAAAGCAGGCAGGATCTCGTCCAGTCGTCGATGTTGGATGTCGTCGTAGAGTTTGTCTCGCAAATTTTTGTTGAAAATCTAAATTTTAGACGTTGGAATTGAAAGGGAAGGTATCAGAAAACTCAAAGGTCGGAAGAAATGCCTTTTACCAATAGTCAAACACTTCGCAAAACTTGCAAGATCTCACCTTCTAGTATAGTCGAGTCCACGAAGGATTATTGGCAGTTTTTGCAAAAGCTTGTAATTTGTTAAGCAGTTCCTTTAATTCTAAACTAACGTTGCTAAAATTCCCTCATAGGGTCCAATTTTTCATTCTTCTGGACATAATGATGACTCATCCTATCAAATTGCCCGCACATCTGTTTAGATAAGTACACTTGGATAAACTTAGCCCTCGGAAAGGGTAATAGCGCTTTCGTTCCCTACTGTATACACATGCGGTCCGGAGTTTTGCAAATATCTCAGCATCATTGTGGTCGTATCGCACATAATACCCTGCTGTGAAAAATCGTAATAGGCAGTAAATAAAAGAAAGCTATACTTGGATACTTGGATGGCTGTGGGAGCTCCAGCAAAACCTCTATTTTTCTAGAGATTTGCTGGCTTAGCCATTGTGGTTCCCTGGAGTACCGAGGTCAGCCAGGCCAAAGTAAGGTCTGCCCCAAGTCGTCATCACCACAGGCAGTCGCAGCACTTCTGGATCAAAGAGAGACTCGCCACCACGCGACTAATTTGGTAGCAGGACGTTAGTGGAACCTGGTATTGATTTATTCCTAGCTGGACATCCTGATGGAAATGCCGGACTCAGTTTGAAAGGCCATACTGGGGGATGAATCATCCCACTGTACTTCGCAGCCCGACTCCCAGCTACACCTCTCAGCCACGATGATGCGGTAAACTGTGTAGAAGTTAGACAAGTATAACTCTGGATAATTGTTGAGAATCTGGAAAAGAAATCCCACGCGGTGTTGTGCTTTGCACTTTGACTGAAGGCGACTGGTCATAGTGGTTAAGGTCCCATCTGACATTCTACATGCACGGAAATGTACTTAGGGTACTACTGGGTGCACCATATTACATGTCGTGGTGCTATGCGAAACAAAACCAACGATGCTAGGATTTTGCAAAACCTGGGCCTTAATCCACGTTCGAATCAGCGGTTACGCTTCCAAGCGGCTCATATACTGCTCACTCCACCATCAAGGCACGTGCTTTGGCTTTTATGCTGATGGTGAATAGCTGTGATTGTCCGGTGACAGTGTGATAGTAACAAGTTACTATGGTTACCATCAGCAGCCTACATAAAAGAGCATCACCGAATGAGCATGCCTCGTTCGAAGATGTACCGCTGAGGAAGACCTGACTCGACATGAAGGCGAAGTTGCCACATCGAGACCAATAACAAGCGTGCACCATCGACTCGGAACATCAGCTCTGAGGAAGACAAAGACGTCGAACGTTAGCCGAAAATAAATACAGTTATCAACCTCGTGTAAGCTCATCAAAGAAATAATACACATTGACTAGGCACACCGAGGTTTAAGGAAAGTCGGTTTCGAAATAGTAGACAGAAGGTTAAACATTGTGACTTTTGTTAGTTTCAGGTTAACTAGGTTCAATGCATATTTGTACTTCCCAGATCACTCCCGTTAAAGGGCCATTTTGAGAGCACCGTTCGGGTAAGGAAAAACTGGCTTAAAGAATGGCAAAGTAAAAGCCTAGTGAGCGCAGTGCACGTGAGCCCCCGAGAAGGGTAATCGCGGCTTCGAACGTGGATTGCGGTCTGAGTTTTGCAAATATCTCAGCATTATCGTAAATTAGAAATGTTTGAAACGTGCCAAGATTTGGAATCGTTGGAATCAAATCATATCGACGAAAATGCTCTTTGTACGAAAGGAAAGTGAACTACCGGATGATTGGGAAATTGCAAGCTGTTTTAATGAATTCATATTCAGGGTTGCCGTTGGTCTTCGTTGCCTATCCGGAAGCAATGGGAAAAATGCCGTATCCAAGAATATGGGGCGTACTATTCTTTTCAATGCTGTTCTGTCTTGGTCTAAGCTCATTAGCAGGTGAGAACCAATTTACTGGATATCTGAAACAATATCATACAACAAGTGGTAGGTATATAATAGTGGCGATGCCGATCATCACGAGCGCGATGCTGGTTAGAACTCACTATGGGCCCACTAAGCATCTTTCCAGGGTTAGGAAAATTGTACCAGACTTGTCTGCGGAAAGGTCACTCTTTGCAGTCCAATAGGAGACGCTTTAGCCCGACTACTTCAGGATTCCAGGGGAAAACAACGTTACCAGCATTGAATGACCGCGAAAAGTTCGAACATCATGGTGGATAATGGATGCAAGGAAACGAATCGAATGCAAAAGTGATGGGGTCTGAGCAGTAGATCTGAAGACGTAAACTAAATAATTAAGAATTCGTCGTTTTCTCTTTCAGCAAACGCGAGGTTGTTAAACAGCATACGTTAACTTCCATGCAATACAATCGTAGCTGACGTTTCGGAAGAATCGCCTTCTTCAGAGCCTGGAAGGGTACACCAATACGCCACTTACTAGGTCAAACACTTCAACAGCACAAACAGAAAAATGAAATACTCATAATTCAATGCCGAGGTTAACAGAAAGTCGATTCTGGGTACTAATAATATAAATATTAAATTATTATTACATTAATTTATATTAATAGTTAATATTATTAATATAAATTAATGTTATTAAATAATTAAGTATATAACTAAATTCAGGGTTATGTGAATGTTTCTTCACTTGTGTCTATGATCAGTTTCCTCGTACTAGAAGATGCAAATGGTTTGTTGCAATGCTCAGTTCGATTGCTATGGTTCTTCTTTCTCTTCCTTTTGCCACAGAGGTATGACACACAGCTAGCTCGAAATGATACTGCATTCAGATCAGTTATGCCATTTGACATCTTTAAGCACTTTCCAATCTTTTAGAACTAATTTCTTCAGATCGGATACATATTTATTCTAGACTTCCTTTTTTGAATTTTCAGAGTGGATTTTACTGGTTTACTATATACGACGAGTTTTGTGGAACGGCTGCAGCTTGCCTGATCATCACATTGGAACTGATTCTTTTTAATTATGTATATGGTAATCATATTAATTAAGTCATAGCTTCGCAACAACAACAGAAGGGACATCTTTTGGGAACTGGAACAACTACGTCAATTGTTATGTTGATTTAGTAGGATTACACGAGATTGTTAGAAAACTCTACTGTGGTTGTTTCGCTGCCATCACTTTTTTTAAGTCGTAATGGCTCAAATCGAGTGTGTGCAGCAGTTACTTCTTACTATTTAGATCTTTATAGTCACATCGATTCGAGTGGAGTGAAACACCACATAAGCGAGCTGACTTCTCCTAGACGAGTGTTTTTGTCCCGGCCGCTCTTGCTTCCACTTTTTAGCAGTAACGCTGACATTAGGTTCGAATCATTGCGGTTGTGGTCGGAGGCGCCTTACGATACACATGGGATCGATCCCCGCTCCCCAGGCCTGCCGGCCTTTCATCCCTCCGGGTTCGGAAAATTGGTGCCAGTGTTGTCTGGGAGGATAACAGCACTATCTCTATGTATTGTTAGGCCACCGCGAGTCATTATAAAGGCCTGATATGGATTCAGTCACTTCCAACGATGCTTAATGAAATCGAATGCATGGCGCATTCCTAGAAGATTGATAGACGCCAAGAGCTTTATCCTTTATCCCATTCATAATTACGCCATGCACTTGTTTTTTCTACGAACTTTAAGACTGATTCATAACATTACCAGAGCTCTTCGGATTGGTCTTTTTGATTTCTCTGATGACATCGTAGGATTCATTTCGACGTACTTTATGAAACTGTGCTCATTGCATGCCTAATTAAGTGTTGCGATTTAATGCTCCCATATCAAGTATTCTTTCATGGGGGCAAGAAGTTACCTCATCCTTTTTCTCAGAATACACAACTCCATGTTTCATACAAGGAGTAGAATGTTATAAACACATTACTACCACGAATATATTAATGTAGGATAATGTGAAATTTGTGCTTATAATAACTACATGTTCATAGAAAGAGGGAAGAGAAAGCTTCGGCTTGACAAATATTTTTCTACCGGACCCTCATTAGTGGAAACTCGGTTTATTTAGAAAAAACCAACGGATTCTGTGCTTCTTGGAATGCCCTCTCTTACCTATTACGTAATAGGCATTGTTGTTTTTATGGTCGTCCATGATAGCAACCTAGTGACTTCAGGATATCGAAACGTATACGACGACTTGTCTGAAATGTTGGGTGAGGCACGGGAGGATTGGGTGAAAATTTTCGGACCGCATTCAATAGTGTGGATGATCAGCTGGCGATTTGTAACACCCATCATAACAGCCGTAAGTAATTCCATCCTCCACTCAGTTTACTAGTGTCACATACATCACTTCTTCCCACTTTGTCAGTTTTTCCTTTTTAGGCCGTGTTCGTACTCACGTTCATTCGAGGGCCACTAGTAGTAGAGATGGTCACAGAAGTGTATGTGTTTCCTGGATGGGCAACGGTTATTTTTTTCGAGCTATCTATTTAAGACAGGAAGAAGAAACCTAGTATTTGAACGTTCCTACCAGACCTTTAAGGTTGCTATGTTAATACAGCAACTGAATATTCTCACGAAAGTGGCAACTAACATTTTGTTAGCTCCACACGCGGAGTTGGAAGTACAGCGGTTAGAAATGCCTTGAGATACACCCATTATCACCAGCTGCGCTTGCGCCACGATCAAGTAAACCACTATCCCAGTCCGCAAATTATGCTAGATTTGTTTGGAAAAACCTACACCCAGTCCACAAAGATTGACAAATGCCTGTGCTGAAGACTTGTGAACGATATAGTAAGACTATTTCAGAATTTTAGGAAAGGTCAATTCACTCATAATTCATCGACACTCATTTGCAATGTAAAGTCCTCAGATAGCACCCGAATCGACTGGAAAATCCGAAGACCTCCGTGGTTGACGGTTGTGACAGAATGAATCGAATCTGAAATATTTTATGATCCGCAAAATATATGGCGACAGATCTTACAAATAAATAAAATAGGCTGTTCAGTAATGGCTACCACACCCACATACCTTATAATTTGAGAAATTCCAGTTTTTCCGCTTTAATGATTTATTTCGATGACTTTTTTTTGACTTTTGCAATTGGAAGTGCGTAGCTTAGCAGTTAGAGGTGCCCTCTAATACACACGTGGTTCATCTCTTCGGTGTCAGAAAATTGGTACCTAATTTTCCTGGGTGTGTAGCTGCACCGAAGTGATACATGAGAAAGTTACCGGTCTGGCAGGACGAAAAGCGCTGACATAGCACATGGTTAGGCAATTGTGAATCACTGTATCGGTCACATATGTATTCCTTCAGCTCTATTATAATTAATGAACTCGACTTCATGGCGTATCCCTCAAAGGTTGATCAATGCACAACGCTTCATCGTTTTTCCTTCAGTTTTCCAACAACGTCAAAGCCTTTCAGATATACGGATGGATTTTGGGATTGGGACCTACCTCGTTTATCCTAATCATATTCATTCACAATTATTTCGAATTCCGTAAGAAAAGAAAGGTGAGCGAATGGCTTGTTGCGTTATACACAGAAACTGTGCACTGTTCTTATGAATGCAATTTTTCAGCATCTTAAAGAACTTTTTACGATACAGCCAAGTTTACCATCATATAACCGTATAATGGGCATGCATGAAATAATCAGTTACGAAGAGGAACCTACATCAATCGGTATTAAACATGTTAACAAATCATTGACTACTGAAAGAAACACAGAGAAGTCAACATCGACATCAAGTCGAACAATTTCCACATAAAAATGTTACTATAACTTCTGAATCTTAAATCAATAAGTAGTATGAGAAAAACACGATATCCTCACTCATACGATTCTACACTTGAGTTGTTCTCGTCTTCTGACAACATATAACAGAATAAAGCCTATCAGTTCAGCGTTATAAAATTGATCTGTCAAGTATCTTTCAGCATATTGGATTTTTACGCCTTTTCTTCCGACTTTACAGCCGATTTGAAAGATAGAAATACGACTGCTAAAACGCAGATTTGTAGACCTAAGATATCGCATAGTAAATAACCATCTTATTTGCAGCCAGATTATCCATAGGGAATCTGGTGAAAAGACGGAATTTTTCATAAAAATTGTTCACTTATACGGCTACCTGAAATGCATTTCCTTGCTCTACCTAGTACAGATGAAGGCGCGTGTGGCCCAGTGGTCGGAGGCGCCTTGCAAAATACACATGGGATCGACTCCTTCCCATGCCCGTGGATCACCCCCTCCATCCCTTCGCAGTTGGCAAATTAGTACCAGACTTGTCTGGGAGGATATCATTGGTTCGATACTTCGGTAGGGCACCGCCAGTCATTGTATAGGTCAGATATCCTCCAACGACGCTTAGTGAAGTCGAATGAATGACGCATCCTTCCGGGATTGATCAACGCTGACCGCTTTCTCCTTTCATCCTTTTACCTAGTGCAGATAAGTGAAGGGATGATCCTTTGGTATAACATCTGAACAAAACTATGGTTACTGTGAAAGACCAGGTATGTTGCTCAGTGTTAATGGTCAATATCTAAATGGTGATGGTGAGTACAAATGTTAGAGATGAACTTCAATATATAGATTGCTCGTGGTTCGGTCCCACGCACAGAGCAAACCGGCTTGGTTGCTCCGTCAGTCACGTCCTCTACTCTCCGTCCCTCTAGGTCAGCACTTTGTTACCACGCTTGCCTGGAAACATAAAAAAAAACATGTATAGCTTATCTGCAGGCATCGCAAAATCACTACATGGGCCAAGTTTGAAATAAATCACCAATCTATGAATGAATTCAATCTACGATGGTTGATGAAGTCGAATGCACGGATCATGCCTTTGGGATAATTTAACACCCAGTGTTTCACCCTTTGTACATCTCTAACAGGCTTACGTTCAATATGAGAAACTTGACGCTCTTTTTACGCACCATGAAAACTTTAAGAAAACATTGGTTCACCTGTCACCTGTCACCTGTAGTCCCGTTGATCGTCGAGTGACTAGAGCGGGCGCCAGCAAATCCTCCATTTTTCCCTATCGCGGGTAAGAGTAGCCCTGTGGGTTCTGCTCGCCTCAAGGACTCGTCGAGCATCATATCTTTCTTCTAGGCTTTTCGTGAAGAACTCTGACCATCGGGTCGGTGGCCTTCCTGCAGTTCGTTTGACATCCCGAGGAATCCAGTCACTAACAGCTCTTGTCCATCGGTTACATTCATAAACATTGCGTGTTCGGCCCACCTTATCTTCGAATGTTTGGCGTAGAGAACAGCATCTTTGATTTTCGATCGTTGACGTAGGCCGGAGCTTCGGACCCCATCCCTTAATTGTGTAAAACGGGATACTCCTAGCATCGTCCTTTCGACTGCGCGTTCGATAACGCTGAGTGATCTTTCATCCTGCTTACGTAGCGACCAGGTTTCTGACGCATACGTTAGGGCAGGAAGAACCGTTGAGTCGAAAAGGTGGACACGGAGTCGGGTGTTCTTTGTTCTCTTCACTACATCCTCGATGCTCTTGAGAGCTCCCCAAGCCGCTCGTTTCCTTCTGCTCAGCTTTGGAGCTAAGTCATATTGACATAACTGGAGCATTCGGAGACATTCATTCCGTTGAGCGTGAATGGGGCAGACGAAGTCACTCCGTTCTTCATGAACATCGTTTTCATGAGATTTAGTCGAAGACCAATCTTTCCACACGCTTCAT
>MQTX01000265.1:182221-219342 GCA_009735665.1 Angiostrongylus cantonensis | reverse complement strand
ATATAATGTTTTGTGGTAACTTTATAAAAGGAAGTTGTTCATAGTAGCCGTTCTGATATCAATAAGCTTAATGTCTCGCCATTATAGATGTTGATTTCGGCAACACCTAGTGAAGTTGAGGTTATACTACACTCCATTGAGGAGTCGCTACAGATCGCCAAAGAGGACAAGTTGTCCACATATATAGCTTCCATGGATCATCTTGTCAATAAAGGAATTGAACTCGATGCGGTGAGTACATTTGTTTATGGACATCAGTGTTGTGTTCGTTCCGTGGGTCTCTGCAGACATCATCATTGTGATTTTAGGAATGCGGAGATGATCAAGAAGCGTTCATCATCAACATCACTAATGTAGTTAAACTTGTGCTAATTCTCAATGTTTGTTGAATACTTTCGCAGCTAACGTTCTTGGAAAATCATTTGATTTTGAACGTTTCCTCGTATAGTCTGCTATGCGGTCATACACTATGCCGAAGCCAATGGCGAATTACCTGTTCTCGAAACTGGAGAAATTGTCGCTAATTCATTATTCGGATAGGAGGGATATATTGAAGGTTCGTTAGACATTCAGTTGTGTCTGGAAATCTTCCATATTTTATCTCATTCGCGATCATATAGGTTTGCTATAACTGCCGGGATTTCTTCGATACCTAAAGTAGAGTATTTAAAGGCTTTAGGAGCTTACAAAAGAGACTTTTCTTGCCACTTAAAGGATACATGTTTTTTTTGAGATAGTATTTCTTTCCCTTTTAAATCTTTAAGGTTGATTTTTACAAATAGACAGATTACATAAGATCTTCAAATTTTTGTCGTAAAGACATAAATTAACCTAACCCATCGCTGAACCAAAGCCAAAATCTTTGGACAACCTTACCGGACCAGTAAACTAACCGCGTCGACAACATTTTTGAGTACATCGTTATGCACGTTGTACGTCATCTTGCTTAATCGGTTTGTTGTTCGAGATGTGACTTCGGACGATAGGAGCGAGGAAGAACCTGTTTGGTTGCTATTAATAGCTCTAATTTCGTCCTTGTTCAGCAAGGTACCTTAGAGGTAACCTTAGATTCATAGCCATCGACAATATATTGAGTCATATATGAGTCATGTAATCGATAATGCGTTATACAAGCAAGTTATTCCAATATTCGATCAATCGTACTCTCCCTTCTATTCAGGTGTTAGCCACTGTTACGTACTTGGATAATTATGAGGAGCCTGACGACTACTCTTTTGTGATAAAGTTGTTCGACTATTTGAGAGTAAGCGTTTGGAATTTTTTTCTGTCGCTTGTAAGTTGGAATTTCCATCTATGAGGGCACTCCAAACATGAGTGTTTTGATCTAGAGTTCTGTCAACAATCAGTTTTGTAATACTAAAGAATTGCTTTTTCCCCATAGATATACTGATGCTGTAATAGAGACTGTTATGTAGTGGTTTTGACAGATTAGGTGTAGGTTCTATATTTTGCTATGCAATCTTCTTCTCAACGAAATTTCGTCGAAAAACCTTGAAATCCTCCTCTTCTTGCGGTGTGGAAATTTGCTCTTCAATTTTCGAGATCTTTGAATCAATGTCACTTAGTATTTTTTAGCAATTTACGCCATTTTATGATGATTTTGAGTCTTAACGCGTCCACATTAGCTTTATGTCTATTGCTTTGCCAAGTTTAGGGAATATTACCCGATCCCTCCGACGGGAACACTGAAATTGATGACCGCTATATTGAGCAGGTAACCTCTTATTTGTTTAATCGCATTCAAGCTTGGTTATGTTTTTAATACCTATCCAGATTTGTAATAAAGAATGGGATATACAATTTGGCGAGCTTGAATTGGTTTCGGTTGTTCTGTACAATATTCTTCAAAGAAAGCGTTCCATTGCAAAAGAACTCTTCTCTGTTTGCGATATTTGGAAACCAAGGTACTCATAGCTATTATTTAAAATGCATCTAATGCGTCATATATACGTCATATGCCTCATTCATACTCCAGATTTCAATATCTTGTGAATGTCATCCGTGTTTTCACGCGACGATTAAAGACAAGACTAGATGAGAAGGCAGAAAGAGGGGCAGATCCTGATATAACGGATTTGGAGAAGTTGAACGTGGCAAATAATGTAGGGTTAGTAAATAATGTGCTCATTGCATGTAACAGTAGGGTTGTTTAGGAACATGCTCACACTATATCCATTTAGCTTTTTCACTAAAGTGTCTATATTAGAAGATGAGTGATTTCTGATGGCACCGCTAGGTAAAAAACTGGCTGAGAGGAAGGCAAACCAAAGGCTTCAGTGGTGCACTGAGTAACACGTGAACCCCCGGAAGGGCTAGTCGCGGATTCGAATTTGGACTATGGTCCAAGTTCTGCAATTATCTCGGCATCATAGTGGTTGTATTTCACATTACACCTTGCAGTGAGAAAATAATAATAAGCAGTATATAAAAGGTTAACCATAATGATGTTGAGGTATTTGAAAAACTACGGATGACATGTGTCTGCGGTAGGGAACAAACGCGCTATTACCCTTACCGGGGCTAACGTTCACCACCACACCATGAGGATCCTTCATCTTGCCTGTCTCTCAGATATTTTTCTATTTACCAATGCCATAAGTAAAGAGTTAATTATGTCAAAAGATTCAGATTGATTGCTAACTGCTTTCTTGTAAACATATGTGATCTTCATGCTATAATTTTGCCATCATGGATTCGTCAAAAGCGTAATGGTGAGTTTTAATAGTCAAAGTAAGAAAGGCTTTTCTGGCAGTTTACAATTATTTCAGCACTTTCAACAAAAGTGAACTTCAATCGCAAGCAGCGAAGAGTGAAGTAAGCTTCGTTCTTCGTATTTCCTCACTATTACCTTTGCGATAGACTTTTTAATGGTAATAAACGTATCCGTTACTACTTTATGTGTTTCTTAAACTTCTGGGACTTCACATTACCTTATATTCTGCAATATTCCGCGATGTTTGAGCGTTCAAACCCTTTCGCCGCTATATACATTGATTTCAATGCAGAGTGGAGAAAAGTGGACGTCATGCATTGTCCTGAATGCGTTTTTTTTGGTGGTTTATTTTGTCGCGCAGAGATACATTAACTGCACTTTTTGTTTTCAATCCTTAGCTCATACTACACAGCTGCACTGTCACAGAGCTTCATGGAGGCGTATTAGTAATTTTCAAAAGACGAAATAAACTTTCTGACCGGTTGATTTCTCAACGAGAGACCGCCGTTATCGAAAAGAGTGTGCAGCGAAAATTTTGCAGGTTAAGAGCTTGCCGGAATGCCTCCCCTGCTGTTCTTAAGCACTGAAGATTGAATTACAGGTTGGAATTCACGAATGCAATCAGCAACTTTTCGGACTTGTCATCAGGGTTTTTTGCTAAAGCTTACACTTTTTGCCTAGGTATAATTTATGATTCGTACTGGCGGCGCGTAAAGCGCAGTGGCCAGAGGCATTTGCAGTAGACGTGGGATCGGCCCGCGTCATAGGCTCACCAATCCTTCCGTCCCTCCGAGGTTGGCAAATTGGTGCCAGAATTCATCGTTTTCTCTCAGCAATCGCAAAGTTGTCAAACAGCATGCGTTTACTTCGATACAATAACAAACATACAACACAATCGTGGCTCTGAGCGGCTCTGAAGAAGGCGATTCTGCCAAAACGTCAGCTACGATTGTGTTGTGTGTTATTGTATGGAAGTAAACGTATGCTGTTTAACAACCTCTCGATTGCTGAGAGGGAGAACGACGAATTCATAATTTAATGCCGAGGTTAATAGAAAGTCGGTCCTGGGTACTATTGAAGCCAGAGTTGTGTGGGATGGTGTCACTGAATTGGTACATCGGTAGGCTACCGCGAGTCATTATATAAGGCAGACGTAGATTTATTCACCTCTAACGTTGCTAAATGAATTCGATTGCATGACGCATGCCTCAGGGATTGATCAACGCCGAGATCTTTATCCTTTTTTTTTTTAAATGTTTTGTACTGAATGAGTATAAACAGTTGCCTTCTCTACAGCACCTGCATTTAGTGATAAGGTGTTTACGTCTTTTTTTGCGTATTCGCTGAGGGGCTCGTTACAGAGCGGCGTGATCCTGTTCATTATATGTAGGGCCCGGTCCGACATCTTGGTCAACCAAGCACCCATCGCACCGATGTCGTGAAATTGTACTAGAGCTGTCTGCGATCAGCTCACTTCCCACAATGCAATTGGAAACGCGCTATCGTAGCTACGCCGGAGTTTCTGGGTGCATTGGGCAGCATTTGATGGGGTTCATGAACAGGCCCAAAATCCTCAAATTGAATCTACACGGAAAAAAAATTCGGTTTTCGTGACGGTGGATGGAAAGAAATGAATTGGAAGCAAGAATTACTAGCCAGGACCCTCCACATAGTATGCCATGTCGGGTTGTATAAAAAAATTTGTTAGACAACGCGTGTAGCACAGAGATCAGAAAGGCTTTGCAGTACACACGTGACCTTAAGTTCGGTAGTTGGGCTGTGCGCCTTAGCCAACTCAATACCGTTCATTCTGCGTCATTAAAATCTAGGATTAAAATGTAATGTGGAACTGCATTTCGAACGTGATTAAGGAGCCATTCTAACCACTCGGTATCATTGTCAATGTCAAACACAGAGGCCGCTTAAATGTTTAACTTTGGTTTGGTCTTCATCTAGCCGGTAAAATCGTCTCAGTACACCTTGGACATTGAGTACAACTATAATATTGGTCATTATTAGTGTACTTGGACTCATTATTTTCATTAATGTCATCGTCTTTTAGGCATCTAACATCTTGTATGTCCGTTGTTTCGTCGTCGTGAACAATGATTGATTGTCTTCCAGAAGCGCTGTCCATTGTCCAAGAGTGTTGCTGTATCCGTGATTCAAATTGCTCGTCTTTTTGTGTTTATTGCAATTAGGCGTGATCATGTTCATTTTCAAGAGTTTTCACGAACTGGCGTTTTATGCGGATTCTACATATGGTGATCTATACACGGCGGTTTATGCGAGCTATATAAATTTGTATGATGAACTCGGTTGCTCCCATGTAGTTTCGAGATTTGCGTTACACGGAATAATCAAGGTGCGACCTTTCTGCCGACTTGTGCTCGCCAGATCACTCTCGTTGATGGGCGATTGCTAATGGCACCGTTAGGGTGAAAAACTGGCTGAGGAAAAGGAACAGTTCTTCCTCGTTGTCATAGACGGCGTTGAATGGGCAGCGTTTTCTCGTCTCAGATAGTGCGATGAAATTGTAACCTATCCTTCTTGCTTGCGAGATCAAGTCCTCTATTAAAGATTTGCATGCAAATGGACGTACATTATAGGCTCAGATGGTCACATTAGCCTTTGAAATTTAGGCACCCAATAATGAACATAAGATTTTAACAGCCTTTTCGTACTCCATCTAATCAACGCTGCCGTACCGCTAACTCTTTCGGAGTCAGGAAAATGAGACCCGTTTATTTAACTGTTTAGCATCTTGCTACCCACATATTGCTTGCTGAGCTCTGCAAGTAAGAGCTGGTTATAGTTACGAGTAGCATGCCAGGCTCTTCCAGAGTAGAGGCTAAACTTATTTGTTGGAGACGACGCCTAACCGCCTCCTGCATACTACTTCCCTGTCCCTTGATTGCAGGCTTTTACACGAATTGATGCATAGAATGCAATCCGCATGAATAAGAACACAACCATGCCCGCATGTGTCTACAGATGACATGTGCAAAATCGGCGCAAAGTGCGGAAACAAGGTCCATCGTTGGATCCACCTGCGTTTCAGGAAAGTAAAATTCGCTTCTTGCCTGCGATTAACACTCTATGCTCCACCTAGGGACAAGACCGTTGCTTGGCGACTAGCAAACGTGAGATTCCTCCATGGGGAGATTATTTATATTATCGTGGTTTATCTTGCATGCGTCTTGTCAGTTTTCATGAATTTCTGTTTCCCAGCTTTGCCATACTGCGTTTCTCCATTCCCTCATTAGATGGAAATTAGTGTCTTCGACCGTTTTATTAAGATCGTGAGGAATAGGCCCATAATGGGAGTTTGATTCTCAAAATTTCCATGGTCGACTTCAATAAACCGGAGAATTTCGACCAGGAAATTACAACTGAAATGGAACTGTCTTGTGGACATGTAGTCTCGAGCGAGTGATTCGAGCGGGCGCCAGTAAATCCTCCATTTTTACCTGTCGCGTGCCAGAGTAGTCCAGTGGGTTCTGCTCGCTTTAAGGATTCGTCGATCATCATGTCTTTCTTCTAGGCTGTTCGTGGAGAACTCTGACCATCGGGTCGGTGGCCTTCCTGCAGTTCGTTTGACATCCCGAGGAATCCAGTCACTAACAGCTCTTGTCCATCGGTTACCATTCATACGCATTACGTGTCCGGCCCACCCCCATCTTCGACTATTTGGCGTATAGAACGGCATCTTTGGTTTTTAATCGTTGACGCAGGTCGGAGCTTCGGATCCCATCCCTTACTTATGTGAAAAGGGATACTCCTAGCATCGTTCTTTCGACTGCGCGTTCGATAACGCTGAGAGATCATTCATCCTGCTTACGTAACGACCAGGTTTCTGACGTATACGTTAGGGCAGGAAGAACCGTTGAGTCGAAAAGGTGGGCACGGAGTCGGGTGTTCTTTGTTCTCTTCACTACATCCTCGATGCTCTTGAAAGCTCCCCAAGCCGCTCGTTTTCTTCTGCTCAGCTCTGCAGCTAAGTCGTTTATTACAATGATTTCCCGACCAAGATAGAAATAACTGGAGCATATGGAGATATGCGTCCCGTTGAGCGTGAATGGGGCATTCGAAACCAGTCCGTTCTTCATGAACATCGTTTTCCTGGGATTTAGTCGAACACCAGTCTTTCCACACGCTTTATCAAAGTCCACAAGCATTCGTTCCGCTTGGCTAATATCTGCTGTTATATACGCATTACGTGTCCGGCCCACCCCCATCTTCGACTATTTGGCGTATAGAACGGCATCTTTGGTTTTTAATCGTTGACGCAGGTCGGAGCTTCGGATCCCATCCCTTACTTATGTGAAAAGGGATACTCCTAGCATCGTTCTTTCGACTGCGCGTTCGATAACGCTGAGAGATCATTCATCCTGCTTACGTAACGACCAGGTTTCTGACGTATACGTTAGGGCAGGAAGAACCGTTGAGTCGAAAAGGTGGGCACGGAGTCGGGTGTTCTTTGTTCTCTTCACTACATCCTCGATGCTCTTGAAAGCTCCCCAAGCCGCTCGTTTTCTTCTGCTCAGCTCTGCAGCTAAGTCGTTTATTACAATGATTTCCCGACCAAGATAGAAATAACTGGAGCATATGGAGATATGCGTCCCGTTGAGCGTGAATGGGGCATTCGAAACCAGTCCGTTCTTCATGAACATCGTTTTCGTGGGATTTAGTCGAACACCAGTCTTTCCACAAGCATTCGTTCCGCTTGGCTAATATCTGCTGTTATATGGATTCTCAATTCAATCAAAGGCCTTCTGTAAATTGATGAAAGTGAGACAGAGCGGTCTTTGGTACTCTCGCCATACTTCAATGATGTGGTTGGCTCTCCTTGTCACATGGCTGTCCTTCGTCCAATGTTCTGTAAGTACTGTTTAAGATGACTGGAGTGAAAAGTTTGTAGACGACAGACAACAAGCAGATTGGGCGATAGTTGCCAATATCGTGTAGGTCGCCCTTCTTGAACAACATCACGGTTGGTGCTGTTCGATTTTTCACCGACGAAATGGCATGTCGGATTTCGGAAGGGAGAACCGCTGGTACAACACATCTATCCTCTTTTATTTCATATGACGGGAGGTGGATGTGGCTATCGAAGAGATGTGAGTACTCGTGAATGATTTTCTCTATTGCCTTTCTGGACGCTGTTATTGTTCCGTCTAAGCGTCGGGATGCAATCATCTTGCAATTCTTGCAAATGAAATTGTAATTGGCGAAGCTTTGGTGGGCTTTGCGAATGTTTGCCCCAGCCTCTTCAGCTGGCACAAGCGTTCGCAAAGCAAAGAGAAAAGTCAGCTATCAGCTCGAGAGTTTCTGGAGACAGATCTCTCCAGGTGACTTTCGAGCTCTCAGCTTTCATAGCGCTAACGTGAAGATGTATTCCGATCGTATTCCTCGTCGATGTTATCGACAACGGCATCTTCCTAACAGCCACTGATGAGTTGAATAAGTCCCAGTTTGTGGTGGTTCTGGGACTTTAGTTTTTGAATTTATCGGCTTTTTCTTCTTTCCGCGAGAAATAGAATCTTGCACGAAGGAGACGGTATTCTGGTCCTGTGTAGAATTTTGGGAAACAGCGACAGCGGTTAGGCAAAACCTTCTATTTACTATGATGTGGTCTATTTCGTTATGGTACTCTCCATTGGGAGCTTCCCACGTTCCGCGTTGAGGGTGAGGCTTCTGTAATTGCGAGTTACCATGGATGGTCTTGGTCGCCATGATAAACCCAGAGAGCCGCTCAACCTGATCGTTCTATTCTAATCCGTGGGTCTCAAATGACGTTCTTCAGACGTTCTTCTTGGTCCAATCTTGGCTTTGAAATCTCCAATGATGACCTTGAATATGTATGGTCTTCCTTGTAGAACTCCTCCAAATCCATGTAGAACGCTTCGATTTCTTCTTCGTCATAGTTTGATGTTGCCGCATAAACGACGAAGATTGTCAAAGCCGGTATTGATCCACATCTTTTTAATCGCAAACGTCCGATTCGTGTTTTAAGCTGTTTGAATGTATCGATGTTCATGGACAAACTCGTGTTGACGAGAACGCCGATACTGCCAACTCTTCTACTGTCGCATGTTCCGAGGAACAGTTCCTCTGCGGTGTCATAGACGGCGTTGAATGGTGGCGTCGTCTCGTCTCGGCCAGGCGGATGGCGTCGTGCCTTATCATTCCTGCTTGCATGATCAAGTCTTCTACCAAGGACTCGGATGCAAGTGTACGTGCATTGTAGGTACATGTCGTCACCATAGTTCTTCGTGATCCGGGCAGCTTCCATTGGCCTTGAGATTTCAGCAGCCTCTCCGTACTCGTCCTACCCAACGCTGCGAAATTGGGGACTCTTTTGGGGTCAGGGGAATGAGGCCCGTTTTTTTTTTTTACTGTGTTTAGCACATTTGATACCCACGTGTAGCTTGCTACGTTCTCAACGTGGGAGCTGGGTATACTCACGGGCAGCTTGCCAGGCTCTCCCGGAGTTGACATGGAGCTTATTTGTTGGAGGCGACTCCTAACCGCCTCCCATATACTTCCCTGTCACTTGATCGCATGCTTTTAGCCGAATTGACTCGTAGAATACAATCCGCATAAAGCGAGAACGCACCCACACACGCATGCATGAATACGCCTAGCAAATACAGAGTATAAAGTATGTGCCAAATCGGCGCAGCAGAAACAGGGAGTCCATCCCGTGGATCCACCTGCGTCTCAGGGAAGCAAAGGTCGCTTTTGGTCCGCCATTCCTATCCCTATCCGCCATCTGGGACGCGCCACGTAGCCTGGCGACTAGCCGGCTCGAGGTACCTCATATGAGGAAGATCCGTGGAGCTAAAAAATATCTTAATTAATCTCCTACTATCTGGCAATCATCACCGTTACGCTTGCAATACACATGGTATATTTAAAAGGGACACTTATCCAGTAAGAAGGCTCTCTGTACCGTTATTTTATACAAAAGGGGTAGCAGAGATTGTCCTAGCTAGTGCAATAAATGAAGCATAAATTACAGAGTAATTATGATTTTGCAAGAAATCTATCTTTATAGACCACGTACAAAGATTCAAGAGTGTAACATTCTCAGAACCCATCGGCCTCTTATCGAAGGTTCGACCACCGTCCAACGCTCTCCTCTAATCCACGTGGTAACGTCTAAGCTCAGTCATCTCCACGATTGGAAGGATAATCGACTTGACCAGCATTCTACAGTATTTATAAAGAATAGGAAATCCTCAAGCAGGAGCGGAAACAACACGCGAAACGTTCAAAGACTTTGTGGACGATGAGTATGAGGGAAACTCATCGAGTGCAATAAATGCTGGAATCCGAACAGTAGATGTGGTGACGAGCCATACAAAACAAAAAAAGGTACTGAACTCTTGAAATTACCGTCTACATGTTCGACTTCTTTACAATCTTTGATTTGATTTGCTGACAACACTGTAGTTCTTCGAACAGAATTGCAAACGCAGACCGATCCTCGAATAAACTCACCTCATGAGGAACGCATGGCATGGTGTGAAAAACCGATTATAGTAGATGAATCTCCACTTAAGCAGTTAACAAGTTGAAAGAAGAACTCATTAGAAGACAATGAGCACTGTGCTCTCAGCTTCTAGCAGATATCGCTAAGGAACTTATTTATCCCGACCGACGTGTTCACGTGACGTAGTAGTTCTTCCAGTTGTGCTAAGCAGCAGAAACGTGTGCTTAAAGTTCGGCCACATGGAAAACGATGCAAAGATTGGTCACGTGATATCTTTGGAGCATCATCTGGCACACCACTACCGAGCGGTATGTTTTTTTGTGCGTTATATTTTAGAATTTTGTGTCTTCGAAACCGAGCGGAGCTGCAAGAAATAAGAATCGACGTGCTGATTTCATACTGACGAGTGTAGACAGTTGATGGACGAGAAAAAAAATTAGTGTGTACCAACAAAATTGACACCATTTCGAAACATAAAAAGATTCTTTGCACGTGTGAGCTAGTTTTATTCGCATCTGTAACAAGTTTTGAGAATCTCCAGACGCGTCTGAACTCGAATACGACCATCTCTATGGATGATAGTTCCAGAATAACGTAACAAATAAACGTTTTAGTACCCATATGAAATGTGAAGTCAGTACTTACGTTACAATCTTGTAACAAGAATCTATTCCCCGAGCCACGTTTCAGTAGACGCTAAATGAATTGTAAATGAAGTCGCTCAGGGAATTCCTTGTTCCTTGAATATCCACAGACTCATTCATGTATGTAAGCAAAGAAGGGCAGCTATACACAGTACTAGCCTGCTCGCTTCATATAACATTCATGTGTTCCAAGATAATTGTAGTGAACTAGCGTCATTGTGGCCAGTTTAGTTTGTTGTACTCGTCTTCCATGCAGGCAGTGAGATATGCACTAACGGCCCAAGGTTTACTTATTGTAAGTATAGGTTTTCTTCTTAAACTTTATGATTTATTTCTCATAATTTAAGAGCCATCAGCTTAGCATATCTTATTAA
This sequence comes from Angiostrongylus cantonensis, assembly GCA_009735665.1. Lineage (NCBI taxonomy): Eukaryota > Metazoa > Nematoda > Chromadorea > Rhabditida > Metastrongylidae > Angiostrongylus > Angiostrongylus cantonensis. The sequence goes on along the minus strand of MQTX01000265.1, from coordinate 208,092 downwards.
GACTGGAAAAAAGCAGATATGTCAGAAAACTAAGTACCAGTAAGCCAATCTTCGTACTAGATTGAATATACTGATAAAAATATTCACAACGTAAAAGTTCTGAGTAGTGAACCCTAAACAATGCTCAGTTCTACGTTCCACGTTTCTGTGTGCTCATCACCCAACTTTCCTCAGCTCTTCGTACAGCACTTGGAATCAAATCGTCCGTCTTCGATCTATAACATCCCAGCAACTTTACACAGTGCTGCTTTCCGCTCGATATCGCATCCATCTAGAAGTACGGTAACATACTCCTCTGAGTTTATAGTAATTATGCCACAGATAATGTATACTATTGAAATGGGGCGAAGTCTTTGCTGTTTGTACGAAAACCATCTTAAAATCATAAAATGAGCCTTCTTCAACTATTAAAATCCCGTTGACTAGTGATTGCTGATGGCACCTTTTAGGTAGAAAACTAGCTGAAAAAAAGGCTAAGCAAGAGCTTCAGCGGCGCAGTGTGTAACGTGTGAGCCTCCGAAAAGTGCAATCCTGGTTCGATCTCGCCTGGGGTCCAAGTTTTGCGAATATCTCGGCATCGTTATTATAATAATAATTCATAGTTAACTTAATAGTGAGCATTGAAAAGAAAAAAAAAAGCTGGACGCTACAAACACAGCAAAAAGATATACGTTTCTTATCTTGCCACGATGTCACTCTAATTTTCGAGAGCCCGACATCCTTTCTCCTTGTTGGATTCGTATTCGAAGTAGTTAAGGAATTGAAAACTGGTATGCCGTTCTCTCTCTTAGCAATCGCGAGGCTGTTAAACAGCATACGTTTACTTCCATACAATAACACAAATTCAACAATCTTAGCTGACGTTTCGGCAGAATCTATCGTGAGGAAAGCTAGTCACACACAAGTCATGCTTGCGTCGAAAGCGATTCTGCCGAAACGTCAGCTACGATTGTTGCATTTGTGTTATTGTATGGAAGTAAACGTATGCTGTTTAACCATCTTGCGGCTGCTGAGAGAGAAAACGACAAATTTACAATCCAATGCCGAAGGTAATAGAAAGTCGATCCAGAGAACTGCTGTGTCATCTAGCATGATTCTAAATGGCTAGCAGATGTCTAGCGCTGTCAGTCGTGCGTTAAAATCTTGGAATTTAGAATAATTTTTTTTTGAACATCTCAGTTTAGACGCATTGAAAACTAAATATAATGTTTCCCCACGTGATCAAAAAACTATACTAGGTAATGGACAAAGTTCTAACTAAGGCGGAATCATCAATTCCAAATTAAAAACGTTCTCCAGGTTTCTCCGTCAATACAAGATGCAGGGATTCGTCATCGGATTGGCATCAGTGAACAGAAGACCTAGCAAACTCCTTATCTGTAGTAGTTTTTGTCAGCAGAGATATCTTAGTACGTTCATCAAAGGAAACGATGTCTTGCCGATGGAATTAATGACAAGAACAAAGTGGTCCAAAAAATGTTTCCTTTTCTCGGTCGGCCGATGCCTTGTACAACACATTTGAGGGCATAAAAATTGAATATGAAAATACTCAATGTTGTCTGGGAAAAGAAGTATCGAAAGGAAAGCTAGTCACATACGAGTCATGCCTGCACGAATGTGCTAAACAAATTTAGAAATACTTTGGAAAAGTATGCAAACAAAAGATAAACATATTTCAAGTGTAACGGCAGCGTCTCTTCAAAAACAAGAATCCTGAGGTCGTCAAATGTTCTAGTAATAAAAAAAACCACTGGCACTTGTTGAAGAAACGGCATCACTGCTAATGTGCTTAAAAAGCGTTTTGACTATAACGCGGTATCACACTAATGTTTACCAATACCGCATGGGACTGAAGGATTCGACATTGGTAGCTGTTAAACCACACTCCCATCTTTCACAGACCACGGATGAAAGGACAAAGCTCTCGGCGTTGATCTGTCCTTCAGGGATGCGCCATGCAGTCGACTTTACTAAGCATCGATGAGGGTTACTGGATGATTGGCCTTTACAATGACTCGCGGTGGCCTACCGATGTATCAAGCCAGTGCTGCTATCCTACCAGATAAGTCTGGTACCAATCCGCCAACCCCAGAGGATGGAGGGTTTAGTGGCTCCGGGACAACGGGATCGATCTCATATTTATTGCAGGGCGCATCCGACCACTGTGCTACATTCTCTTTCTCAAACATACGAAAATTAAACCTTTACATTAACCTTTAAATACCTAGTATGAACCATCACTCCGTTCAATTCTTCGAAACGTTAATAATTTTCTGTTTCTAAACGTTAATAGTTTCTGCACACTCTAGTCGCTAAAGAAAGTATAAGAATAAACATTTGAAAGAGAAGTTTGTAGTTTCCATTGTTATACCTGCATAAGAAGATCGTATACTGTCTCGTCGGGAACATGGGAATCATGTTTGTAGGCGGGGTGCCGATCCACAAAACACCGTATCCAATGAGCTAATGTCCATATCTCACCTGAGGCACGTTTCTAAATTGTTGACATCTTTTTCAATTCATCTCAATGATAGCTTTTCAGACGTATATTAAACTCAACCGAAATGAAATTCAAGTATTGTGAGACGGTACAGCGTGTATCGACGTCCATATCTGCACTATCGAGATACTGCTTGATAAGGGGGACCAAGCCAGGAAACCCTTCTTCCTTGCCTAAGTTATCAGGCTTTGAAAACCTTCCGGTTTAAAAACTTTAGCAAAACATATTGAGATGAATAAACCATTGATTATTTCGTTGATTGTCATCTCTTCAATGTCTTCACTGGGTGCACCACATCTCGGTGAGCCGTCCTGATCAGGAGTTGATTTGCATGTGGCCAGGCTTTTTCTGAAGTGATCAATAATCGGCAAGCCTCATCCTGCTTAAGTTAATTCATTTCTTTCCATATCCTAAAGGCATATAGATTATCAGTAAAAAAAACTCATTATGCACCTAAAAAGGAACTTTTCACTAATAACAGCATCTCTTTTCTGGGCTCGTTTCATGTTCTCGGTAACCATGGAAATAGGCAGTAAGTATGTGAGTCGGAATGAGATTATCACTCTAAAATACATTGTATTATGGCACAGGTGTTCGATCGACAGTAAGAGGACTGCTTGGACGGACCTAGTCAATAAAACAACGAAACAGCAGTACGCGGCATTTTCAAAGTCGGTTAACTGCACCTAAACAACAACAGATATGTGGAAACATGAAGATAACGCTGAAACACAAACTAAGGGAAACCCACTTCTGTTGGTCTGAATTCGACACGCCAACCAATTTCGGGAGCGTCTGGAGGTGGAGGTTTGAACCGCATGTTCATCCAGTTAGATGACTGAATAGTTTCGAAGTGCTCAGTTGATTTTTCATCATCTTGCTGAATTCGTTCACGATATACCTGAACAGAAAACATTTTAAGATGCACTGCTTAGTCTGTTGTTTCAAACAAAGGAGAAAACATCAACTGTTTTTCTTGCCACTGAGGAAGAAATGAACTTACGCAGATTGGCAAATCGTTATAAAGTCACCTGTAATGGATCCCGTATAAACATATGGGCAATGTGTTTTGCAAGAGGTTCGTCGATGTTGCCATCTAATAACTGCCTAAAAATGATTGCAGTGGCCTGTTATCTAAATGCCAGATATACAACAACTGACTGAAAGGAAAAACTATTTACATAAGTTTGGGACTGTTACAATCATATAACAATCATGTATCCTCCCAATGGTTTACTATGGCTTTATCGTGGCTGGGAGGTGTTCTTGAGTATCAGGCTCCGATGTACAGCCGGAGGTTTCATCTCCAAAGCTGAGAAGGACTCTAGCGTTTCCATCAGGAAGGCCAGGTAAAAGTAAAGGAATACCAGGATCCACTACCGCCCTGATATCAGACTAGTCGCATGGCAAATCTCCCCCCGATCCACAACTGCGGCGACTACCCGTGGTGGTCTGGGGCAGACTTTGGCTAGGCTGACCTCGGGACTACAGGGAACCAAAATGGTTAAACCAGCCAAACTCCGAAAAAATGGAGATTATGCTGGGATCGCACAACCAGTGAATACGGGTCATCCAAATGTCCACGTAAGTAAGGATCATGTATGAGCACATTAATTATTAAGTTTATGAATAAACCAAGACACTCACTTCAGTATTGCCTCGTCGTACTGCAAAGGTATATCATTGTATGCCACTGAACATGGACATATGTAGCAATCTGTGGAATCATAGCGACTTTTTGCTATAGCCCATTTCGATTTTTGTAGTGGTACTAAACCACGCTCCTCAGCTGTCCGATCGTCAACGCTCTTTAAAAATGTAATAACGTATTAAACACGATTTACTAATAATTAATACTCGGCTAACGATGAGGAAAATTCCAGTATGTAAATACATACGGCACTGATGATGTCCCATCGAGAGTCAACATTGGCCAACTTGCTCCTGAAAATAGGGGTAGCTGCTGAGAGTGCGAGTAAGATTGGTGTAATAGGTGTAAGTTGATCATATAGCCATCGTGCTTCGTCGACATTGACTGCTTGAAAAGTTACCTAAACAGGTAAATCACTAGAGACTCTTATTGTCAATGCAGAACATCTTGAAAGCATTTGTGGTTTGGAGACATATTCAACACTAAGTTTTAAACTTTGTCCGATGTAAAGAAAAACGATGAAAACTGTAGCAAGTACCTGTAGACAGCAGCATCCCATACCAAAACCCATGTGATCCATGTAAATGTGGTCTGGCTTTGCTGCGCTGATCATGCTTCCTTCCCCAAGGGCAGATAAATCCTCCTAAAAGAACAAGTGCCAAGAGAGCAATTTTCAAATTTTCTGTTTAGAAGTGAGAAATACGAGTTCATATCAGAAAAAATAGTGGAATTAAGCCTTAAATAAGGGAGGCGTTGCAAAAACATCGGGTAAGCGCTGACTAGAAACGTATGCGTCTGCAGAAAAAAAGAACTACTATAAAACTGGCAATATACCTATTAGTATAGGCGCGTGTAGCGCAGCAGTCAGAGGCGCCCCGCAATACACATGGGATCCATCCCCGCGCCCAAGACTGACCAAGCCTTCCATTCCATCCCCCCACGGACGGAAAATTGATGCCAGAGTTGTCTGGGAGGACAGCAACACTGGCCTGATGCATCGGTAGACCACCGCAAGACTTTTTAAAAGCCAGATATGCATTCAGTCACCTCCAGCAATGCTTAACTAAGTTGAATGCATGACGCATCCCTTAGGGATTGGTCAACGCCAAAGGGATTTTATTTTTATAGCCATTAGTAATGCATAAAAGGTATTTAACAGAAAATAAGCAAATAAAACTCGAAAGATAAGCATTAGTGGAACTTACAATATATGAACTAGGAGTATTTACATCTTTGAATATAGGCACATTGATAGCCACCTTCTCTCCACGTCGACCACGAATATTCTTTACTAAGTTTTTGAATCTAAATATGAGTGCTTATTCCGCTAATGCATGAATTCTTCAAAGCTGTGATTCACCTAGGATGACCGCAAAAAACAGCATCCTCGGGCCAGAAAATACTTCGACCTGGGCCAGTTTCATCGTACGGCGTCGGTCGCATAGGAGGGTCGGTAAAATCAAAACTGCCCAGAGAAGGAAACGATATTGACAAAACAGACTCGTCCTGAAGGTTATGACCAATTGAATGACATATTAGAAGAAGAAAGGCATTCAATCCTACCTTCTTGAGTAGTTTTCGCACTTCAGTGCGACGAAATATCATGTTTGCTTCAACAACATTGAAACACACCAAAAGGCCTGCAAATCTGGGTTGTTTGTTTACCGAAAAGGGAAGTTCTCTTGAAAATGTGACTGCCAGTTCCGACTCTCTAACGTCACTTCTCTCTGGCTAGCAGGTCTCATAGTAATTCCCACGACCCACTTCCTGTTAACTTCGGCACAAGAGGTCTTATTTTATTCTTTATTCACGAACAAGCTGACGATTCGAAGGATTTTGTCTTCCTCAGAGCCTAGAAAAGTCAAGTTGACCGAATTCTCCCCAGCCAGACACAACCAGCTGAACAAGACCTAGCTTAACCTTTCTAGGCTCTGAGGAAGGAGAAATCCGCCGAAATGTCAGCTCGTTCGTGAATAAGGAGTAAGATAACACCTCGTATTTGGCCAATAAGAATATAATCACTTGTCATACTTAATTTTATGGAAAACGTTTAAAAACACGATTCAATTGAGTACAAAAAATACCTCCATATGGAACTCCTGGGGTTCCCTCTACCATATAAGCAGCGAATTCAGGACGCCATAGGAAGCGATTCACAGTACCAACCATGGCATTTACCTTTAAACATAAAAACCGGGCAAAATAAAGTAGAAACGTCTATTACCAAAGGCCGTTCCTTAATGAACTATAGTTCCACAAATCAGAACATTAGAGCATAGTTCTTGTAAACACGAATGCGTCCACCAATACACTCACATTTATTTGGTGACTGGAGACAAAAAAAAGGCACTCGTAGGAAAACTTCAACTTTATTGCACTGTAGAAGTACCACACAATGTGCTGAAGGAATGTGATTTCCAGAATAGTGCGATGTACTATCGAGACCCTAACATAAGTGCTACGATAAAATACCCGTAATATTACACAGCCGTGGAGATGTTCCAGTTATGACTCAGAACAAAAAAGTTAAATGTCTCTTGATAGAGGAACTTTATATCCTCAGTGCATCACCTTATTTGGATAATTGAATGGCTCATTTTCGCTAATTGTAAGGGTCCCAGAATAATTTCCATTTTTACGGAGTTTTACTGGTGTTGCCACTACGGTTCCCTCGAGCCCCGAGGTCAACCTAGCCAAAGTCTGCTCCAGGTCATCCGCACCACGGCGGCCACCGCTCTTGTGGAATGGTGGATCCTGGTATTGGTTTACTCTTTAGTGGGCTTTCTGATGGAAGCGTCGGACTTTTTCTCCGCTTGGAAGACCTAGGGTGATGTTGAGTTCTAGGGTGATGAATCCCTTCACTGCACATTGCCGCCCAACACCTAGGAACACCTTCCAGCCATGATAAGGCGGTAAACCGTTGGAAGGAGTGGACCACCTAGTGTAAAGAAGCACCTGCACGACTTTGTAAATAAAGATCATTTTATTTTTTTTTCTCTGAAGCTCAAAATTGCGCCAATGAACCGCTCAGGTGGCAAAATTAAGCAAAAATACAGGTTGTATAAGAATTGTATACAAACGGAAAGTGTCAACATGTAATTGCCAACCTCCTCGGCTGCTTGAAGACGTCCCAACAATTCTTCTGCTCGGCACGACACACGCACCTATGAGGAAAACAAATAATAAATTATCTTCATAGAACAGCATAATATCACACACCTTCTTATGTTCGTGATCAAACTTCACGATTGTGTACTCGATTTCATCGCCCCATTTTAGCTGGTCTCCTTGACGGTTCTTCAGCCGATGATACAAATTGATAAACTGGGCGATACCATGCTTCTGAAATGAAAGGTAGTTCGATCTCCATCTGCAACAAGGCCCGCGTTTAACTCAGGAACCCTTTAAACTCAGAACGGCGAACATGAAGCGTTTATATCTACATAACAACTACACCATATTGCCCTGACGTATTTATAAAGCAAAAAAGGATAACGCTGCTTGTATTGATCAAACCCAGAGGGATGCGCCATGCATTCGACTTCATTAAGCATCGATGGAGGTGACTAAGTGCATATCTTGCCTTTATAATGACTCGCGATAGCTTACCAATGTATCGAGACAGTGCTGCTATCCTCTCAGACAAGTGTGGTAGCAATTTGCCTCCGACAACTGTGCCACACGCGTCCTACACTGATTACGAAGTTTCACAAACCATAATTTTCCTCTACTTTAATATGAACACGAACTACATTGTTAACGCAATCACTGGATGAAATTAGCGCAGTTTTAAAAATAAGCTCATCTTGTTTTTTTCTGAAATATTGCGTTGAAAACAGCCTTTTCACATAATCCTTAAACTAAACACACCTTTATGTACTCCACATGCGGAACTGTTTCTGCCCAACTGAGTGGACTACCTTTCGTGAGTAGGCCCATAGTTCTAAGAAAAAATAGGTACGAAGTGATTCTTTTAATTCTAACAAGCAGAATACAATGGACAAGACAACAAGATGGTAAGAAGGCATAGTTCCTAATGAACAGAAAGTTTACGAAAGATGGTAGTCAAGAGAGATTAAGTCCATAGAACAAACACAGCAACACTTAGGCGGGCAGGAGTTGTTTTCTTTCACAATAACTTAAAATCTACGAGCACGAGAGTGGTACGATTCCCTCCTACACCAGTATCTCGCTTCCAAAGGATTCCGAATATCATTTCGCAAAATTCCGCCGGTGTATTGAGTGGAACTAGTGATGAATTCTCCGATTCTGTGCGTGTTTGAGTGTGTGATGTTGTTGTGACTGATATCCTTCGGTTCTGCGCTGACCAAAAAGCGTATCAGTCTCAAAAGAACAAACCCGGGACACTCCTGTACACATTTCACTACCGATGATTGGGTTAGTAGGTTTACATAGCTGTTGAAGTAACTATAATGTAACATCAACAATGTTTACATGCTGACTGACCTATTGTGTTCCATTGGAGTCTCGAGGTCGGTCTAGCCAAAGCCTCCCTCAGGTTATCACCAAAACAGATAGTCGCTGGCCCTTGTGGATTAGAGGGACATTGATACCATGCAACTAGTTTGATACCAGGATGGTAGTGCATCCCAGTATTGGTTTCCTTTTAGCTGCGCTTCCTGACGGCAACGCCGGACTCCTTCTCGGCTTCGGAGACCCTGTTGGGTGTTGAGGTCTATTGGACTAATAGTGGGGACCGGCCATCCAAGTATCCAAGCAATTAAGTAATGTTTAGATGGTGAAACTATAAAGAACAAAGGCTAAGCGATTATCTATCATTTAGGAATGTGCCGTGAACCACCGACTCTACTAATCATCATCCATCAAAAACTAAAACGCCGTTACGAACACGATTTCTTGCATATTTGACTTACACAATGACTTTGAGCCAGACAAATCTAATGCCAATTTGCCGACGTTGAAAGGATGGAAGGCTTAGTGAGCCGCCGTGCGGTATCGAACCAGAGATAATGCTTGTATTGAAGGAACTAGAAAACGATACTTAGAAATAGTGATGAGGAGAAATTAAATGACACGAGTTATGTAGAAAAACAAAGAGTACACTGTAGTCACTTTTCATCTACTCCCCACTCTTTTCCATGGTAGGGTATGATGTGAAATATAACTTCAACCATGCGGGCAAATTTGGAAAACTCCGGAACGCAGGTGTCTGCAGTGATGATCGAACTCGCCGTTACCTTTTCCGGGGATAACGCTATCACCACCACACCATGCGAAGCCTCCGTTTCGTCCTTCTCTCAGCAACATTTTAAACTATGGGTGCTAATACAATGGTGGCTGACATTTCGGCGGTTTCGCCTTCGTCACAATTTTAAGTGCTCCGGAGGTCAGTCGCGCAGGATCTTTTACATGGGTGAGAAATGGGCCTGGCTTAGGTCAAAAAGTCACACATTCCTCACCCATATAAGACTCCTTGGGGCTGGTCTCCAATAAAACTGGAGGACTTAAGAACAACAAAACGGCCCTGAGGAAGGTGAAACCGTCGAAACGTCAAGCCACTTTGTATTGAAAAAACTTCGACGTTAACAATTCCATGTTTGCTTGCCAAGAAAACATTGTGTTATGCAGGGTTGAAGGAAAGTCGGTCCTGGATACAAAAAATAGTAAAAATAGGCGTGCTTTCGGGTTGGGGTGGTTCTGTAGAACTCACTAGCTTATATTGATTGGTTCGGCGACAAGATAGCATGGTTGACTCAACGGAAAAGTATGCTGTCGATCTAGGTGAAATTTTGATGAAAAAACACCACAGGACATCCAGAGTGATGTGAGGAATCGACAAACTCTTCTCACGAGAGGGAGCAACATAAGAACCAAAAACCATATTGCGCAGAAATCAACAGATGATTGCGCTATCACTGCTTCTGAATATTTAAGGAAAGGAGTTGCAAATGATCACGATATCCGAAATGAAAAAGAAAGAAAGAAAAATGATAGGAATGAAAGATCACTGGCAGAACAGAGACGAGAAATGATGAGTGGGCGGCGACGTAGTTCGCCTTTGTTTGTATTTCCTTTTACTTAAACCTTGTCGAACGGGATACAGTGCTGACGATAATCAATAGTTAAGTGCACCGTTTTGAATCAGGGGGCGTGGCAGGTGGACGAGTTATCACCAGTCACACTTATTTCCCAGCATGCCAACAGACGGCGTTCGTACTGGCGTCGCCTTGATGTCATTTCGAGTCAATTTTTTTCTTCTCTTTTTTTTTTGAAGTTATGGCCTTTGAAGTGCCTTTCGAGTTCAAATAGGCAGTTCTTATTACTAGTGCCATCGTTGAGATACGTCATATGCGGGTATCGATTTTTTTCATTGATAAGCCACTACGAAATTGATTACACAAAATGGAAAGCTTCATTGCGCTCTGAAGCCGATTCTAAAAAGAAGCCCCATTCGATTAACATTTCGACATCTTTGCCTTCCTCAGGTTCCGATGGATCCGACTCGATGGTCCATAGTTGTCTTTCTATTCGATGTGAATCTTCGTGCTCGTATCGAGTCGAATCCATTGGAGCACCGCTCGAATGAGTACTAACCTCACTAGTCAGTGGTTTTTTAGTACTGGACGTTTTTGATTGACTGATTGTCCGTTGGGAATCGTTTGTACTTCTCTGGACAGTCCTTTGTCCAACAGTCGGTACCACCATCATCAAGTAGCCCATAGCCAAGCAGTACTGTTTAAGAAATGATTTAGTGAAACTAAAATGACATTTTAAATGCTATGGTGCATATTCTTCGAAGTAGAGGTTTTTCGAAAAGATCTTCAGGAGCCACTCGTTCAGGATTATCCTGGTTTTCCTAGAAAGATTGTTATTCAGCTGAAAACTACGTAACCCTTAGCGGTTTCCATATCGCTGGGACCAGTTAACATTTCAATTCAGAGTGACAAATCCTGTATAAGCTTTCCTTCATCGGCGAACGTCTTTGTTTCAGAAGTTTGCTTCCGACTTTACTAGTTGGTAACTTGAACTTTTACTTGAAATATTACTACCTATTATCTAGTACCTACCTACTTACACTCCCCGAAGCAGTCTTACTTACTCTGTTACATGAAGCAACCTATGTTGGTAAGTTTTCGCTTGTTCAGCACATTTTCATAAGGTTTTCAGTGCTTGTAAATGTTGCTTGTCTAACCCCATCATCTGCTGATCTCATGTTTCTGCTACTTCCACGAGGTTTTCTCAAGATGATGTCCATCGGTCAGTCCTTCAGTCAGTCTACCTTTATCGTCCTACTAGTTCACTTTATGAAGTATAGATGTGCTATGTACTGCTCTTCTATTCTACTGCGAACAGAGATGTATCCGCAGGCCTTAACTGCAGTACGAACTCAACCCTCTGCACCTTGTGCTCATTGGGATTGAAAGTGAAACCTAGTTAGTTAGTTAAGTTAAGAGATTATCAATTAAGCTATGTAAGATACGATTATCATGATGGATAAACCAAGCATTCACAGTCATCTCATGGAAACTTAGTTTCGAAGACCTCGGAGTACAGGTTTCCAAACCCTTGCTTCTTTCGGAACTACGTTTCACAGGTGAGATCCACTTGCTTCTGAATCACGAATTCATTGAATATCGTGTTTCAAGAAAGCATAAATCTTTACTCAGTTTTCGAGAAATTCACTTGGACTTTCACTATTTATTTACTGTGTATTTTTTAATGGCAGGGTATTATGTTAAATGCAAACATAGTGATGCTCCTGACCGCTGGTGCCTACGGTGGGGTCGAACACGCTATTACCCTTTCCGTGGGCTAACGAGTTCACCAGGACATCATGCGAGTCCTTCGTTTCGCCTTTTTTTCAGTCGTGTTATTGACCTGTTATAGTTATCAATATTTATGTTTTCGTTAAAAGTATAATTTGTTGTTTACGTTGTATCCTACAAGTTACTTTGATTGTCTTCATTTTTAGGTATTCATCCCAGGTTGCTCGTTATTTGGTGTGCGGCCGTATCCGAACAATTTGGGTCCTTCCAGTGAGTATTTGACAGGTTATACAAGCTCTTCTGTCTTTATGTTTTCGCTCTTAGCTTTTTCAGCGATTTTCTCTATGATAGCTCTTCTCTTACAGAAGATGTCAAAGATTCCGGCTCGTGGATTCCCGCTTCGCACCTTTGCGGGACTGCGATATGGGACTGCAGCATTAGGTGTTGCCAATCTTGGAGTCGTCCCACAGAGGTCCTTATCTGATGTTGTCGTTGAAATTGCTTCTCGACTATTTTATTGTTGTTTTTGTCATTAGCCTTTCTATGAGCACCATGTTTTATGTCGTCTCAAAAGTGGTTGCATGTGTTGTTGCCTATTTTGTTAAAACATACCCGGGAACGCGCCATGTAACCTCGCCTGGGGACACGTCACGTAGCTTCGCAACTAACCTTTTCTAGATCCCTCATATAAGAGATCCATTGGTTAAAACGTATACGTACTTGTATGGTCCGTCTTCCCTGATTATGCGGGCCCAGCACAGTTTTCATTTTGCGGAGTTCAGCTGGTTTAGCCATTGTGGTTCTCCGGAGTCCCGAGGTCAGTCTGGCCAAAGTATGCTCCAGGTCGTCATCATCGCAGACAGTCGCTGCCTTTGTGGATCAGACGGAGATTTGGTACTATGCTACTTGTGTGATACAAAGATGGTGGTGGATCCTCGTATTGGTTTACTCTTAGCCCTCGCTGTACATCTCAGCCCGACAGCCCGACGAACACCTCCCAGCCGCGATGAGACTATAAACCCTTGGGATGGGGTTAAAACGTGTATGAAATATTTGGTTGTCTGTGCCCATAGCTCTTCCTCGTATAGGATATACATTTATTAATATTCAGACATTATTGCTTGCTAAGTGATCATTGTAATTCTGAATGATTTGGAATGTTCATCAAATAGAAGTATTCCCAGGTCCATAAATGACCTCTAAATCCGCAGGATACATGAGCAGAAGCTAAACATGGAGAAATTTTATTTTGCATTAAGTGACAAATGTGAAAGCTGAGTGGTGTAACTCAAATTTCGTCAGTACAAGCACCTCAGTTCGAAATCCATTCTACCCTTGTCGTTTGTGGACAAGTTCAGCACAACTGTTAACAGTGCTTATTTCTTATACGAAACTTCTGATGTAATCCTAAAATAAACAAAATATTTCACACAACCATATAGTTAATGACCGATCCATTTGATTTTTATTATGGAAAGCCTTGATGAATAAGCGAAGAAGAATCTGAAGCGATTTTTCTTGATTGCATAAGTTTTCAATGTTGCTTACAACGCGATTATTTAAAACGATTCCAGTTAGGACAAATTTACCTCATTTTAATCCATTTTCAGTCGTGTGGCATCCTCGTCACGGTGTTCTCCTCTGTTTGGTGGAAGTTCACAAAATCATGTTTCTCGGGCGACGGGTGTTATATTTGGCGTTAGATCGTTCAGTTCAGGTAAAGGAGTTTAACCAACTTTTCGCAATTCAACTGCATATTCAACTTTCGAGTGGCGCAGTGGTTGGAGGCGCCACTGCGACGCGCACGTGGAATGCGCCCATGACCCACAAAGCCTTCCATCCCTCCGTGGTCGGCAAATTGGTACCAGACTTGTCTGGGAGGATAGCAGCACTGTCTCGATACATCGGCAGGCTACCGCGAGTCATTGTAAAGTAAAGGTCAGATATGCATTCAATCACATCCAACGATACTTAATGAAGTCGAATGCATGGCGCATCTCTCAGGGATTGATCAACGCCGAGAGCTTTATTTTTTAGCTTTATTCAACTTTCTTTCGGAGTATTCAACTTTCGGAGTTTTGCTGGTTAGCCATTGTCGTTCCCTGCAATCCTGTGGTCCGCCTGGCCAAGGTCCGCCCCAGGTCGTCAATACCACAGGCGATCGTCGCCGTTGTAGATCAGAGGGAGATTTGCCACCATGCGACTACTTTGGTACCAGGACGTTGGTGGATCCTGGTAATTCTTAGCTGAGTTTCCTGGTGGAAACGTCGGACTTCTGAGCTTGGGTGATCCTGCTGGTGGAGTGACTCGCTCGCTGTACATCGCAGGTCGATACCCAGGAACACCTGGCCACGATGAGGCGGCAAACCGTTGAGAGGACACAAATCTAATTATCACATGAAATTACTTGGGTTTAAGTGTAGATTACTTTTTTATGGTTTTTTTTTAGTGAAAAAGGATTATAGAAACTTTGTTCTATCGGCATTAAGTCAGTTTTCTGAGACATTACATTATCGGGTAGGTAGGTAGAACACCCATCGTTAAGCAGGTTTCGAACTTTTTTTTCGCTCATGAAGTTCTGCTAAAGGTAAAAAAAACCGTCAGAAATGGAGTCTCGCCATAGTAAATGGGTATTCCCGCTCTGTTGATAATTTTGCCAAACAACATCGTTTTTTAATGGGATTTTCTGCACACTGGTTTTGTATTCTATGGATGGCCGTCGATTTTGTATTTTTAAAGATATGCCTCCACATAAACGAGTAGCATTACCTGCTCTTTCTCCGACTATGGAGCACGGTACAGTTGTCAGTTGGCAGAAGGTATGTCTTGCTTGTCATTATTTTTTCACTATTGTGAGGGTATTGTTTGTTTACCAAGTAGAAATGGGACGTAACTTACCAACATTTTAACCACTTCCCTAATTTTCACGGTTTTGATTGTTAGAAATCTGCTAATGGGTTTAACTGATGAAACTGTTTTTTAGCAAGAGGGAGATCAACTGAGTGAGGGTGACTTGCTTTGTGAAATCGAGACAGACAAGGCTACGATGGGTTTTGAGACGCCAGAAGAAGGTTACCTTGCTAAGATTGTCATTCCCGAAGGTACAAAAGATGTTCCAATTGGAAAGGTCTGTTAATTTGTGAATCTATCCTTCAATTCTGATTTTGCTTAATGTTTACATCTATACGTTAGCTTATTTTTAGTTGCTTTGTATCATTGTTGAAAGCGAATCCGATGTGGCAGCATTCAAAGACTTCAAGGACGATGGTAGCGGAGCTCCAGCTCCTGCTCCACCAGCAGCGGCATCTCCACCACCTCCGAAAAGCGTACCATCTCCACCACCTTCTGCCCAGGTAGGAATGCATGAGTTTTGAAAGAGGTATTGTTTTTTCTTGATTATTGAAGTTTAATTTCTAACGACTGTTGGGGAAAGAGTTGTACGATGAGCTCAGTCTGTTTCACTTGATGAACCTTAAAAAAAAAAACAAAGTTGGCTTACAAAAAAAGTTTGCTAAAAAGTGGAACGCCTAAGTTGGTTCGTTTAAATTTTAGACATTTGTGAATGTTTGCATATAAGCATTACACTACTCCGTAAAGTTTTAGAAACGGTACAAAACAGGTGCTTGTCGTAAAATTAAAATAAGATTGGTTGATGTATTAAGTCGGTGTAGTTGCAATACAACTAAATTGTTTTTCCTCGTGATTTCTTTTGCCTATCGTACTGCCACTAAGGTGCAAATTTTGTATGAAAGGTTCATAACTGTTTCAAGCTACCGAGTAGTTGTATAGCTTTGCCTTTCGCAATGCATTAGAAATCAGGAAAAAACCTTTTTGCGGGTCCGAAGATAGTAAGAACAGTGCAACTGTGTAACAAATACAACCACAATGATGCTGTGATATTTGCAAAATTCCGGACTGCAGCTGTCTGGGTGGGGATCGAAGTCGCTATTACCCTTTCCAGGGGCGAACGCGTTCACCACCACACCGTACAGGTCCATTGTTTCGCTTTTCTCACAGCTAGTTTTCTAGTGTTTAACAGGCTTACAAAATTATCCAATAAGTAGTGTTCATTTGATCTTTTTGCATTATTGGAGTGTTTTTAGTAGGGATCTTGATAACTATGCAATCTTGTAGCAGCTACTGCTCTTTTTGTGTTAAGTTAGAATATTAACTTTTTCTTATTTTAAAGCTCAACCTTTACCGACTTTCTCCTTAATGTGGTAATTTTTGGGGCCTCTCAAAAAAAAACCATTTTTTTCTAGACCACAGCACCTCCACAGCCACCGCCACTGCCAACACCATCACCTTCACCTCCTGCAGCATCTGGTGGGCGCGTAAGCGCTACTCCCTATGCGAAGAAGCTTGCCAGTGAACAGGGTCTAGATCTTAACGTGAGATTTTTCGGGTATATTTGTCTCGTCTGATTTTTTTCCACATTGTTCCCTTCTGCTTTTAGGCAGTTTTGGGCACAGGTCCACACGGACGTATCCTAGCAGCTGATCTTGCAGGGGCTCCATCTACAGGCTTCGCTGAATCAGCAGTAGGCAAGGCAGCAGGAGCACCTGGTGCTCAATACACTGTAAGTGGTGTGTCTTTACTTCTTCCGACTCTCAAACTCTCGATTTTATTTTGAAGGACATTCCTCTTACAAATATGAGACGCACCATAGCCAAACGATTGACGGAAAGCAAAAGTACTATTCCTCATTATTACCTCACTTCTGAGATAAATATGGATGGACTGCTCAAGTAAGGACGTTTTTGAAGTCGTTATATTGCTTCTTAAATGGCACTTTGAAGGAACTTTGTTTCTTCCAAGAGAAAATTTTGGAAGAACCACTCAAGTTTGAATTAACGAGTGAATTTCATGTCATGCGTTAAATACTTTGTTTATCTACCTTAGAAATGAAATTTCGTTTGAATTTTCAAAAAAAAGTGCTGAGTTGCTGTTTGTTCCCGATTTGTGCTATTTTTTTTCTTAATTATAGCCACCTATTTTTAGGGTACGTGAAAAACTAAATGACTTGCTTGCTAAGGGCACTGTTGGAGGAACAAAGATATCGATCAATGATTTTATCGTTAAGGTTTGTTATTCCCCATGTTAGCTCATGTTGAAATGTAGTTTATATGTGTTGTGCTTATTCTTTGTTGTATCAAAGGTGTTCTTAACTTATTTACCGAGCCATTATTAGGCCTCTGCATTGGCTTGCCTACGTGTGCCCGAGGCAAATAGCTTCTGGATGGAGTCGTTTATCCGGCAAAATAACACTGTTGACGTGAGTGTGGCCGTAAGCACACCTGCAGGACTGATCACGCCGATAGTTTTCAATGCCCATGCTAAGGTAAGAACCTAAGGTTGAATTTAGTGGTAGAATAAACGAATGCACTCTCTTGAGTACAACTGTGCCTAGTGTAGCACAAGCTAGCGTAAGGCGTTTGTAATTAGATTTAATCGCTGTGTTAAAGAATACGATAGCATTGGTGATTTTCATTGCAAGATGCTTAGGCTTAGTCAGGCTCTCACACTTTGCCATTCCGATTCAAACTTTTGTTGAGGGATCCACCAGTATAGGTAGTTTCCATGTGTTTTCGTTCTCGAGCTTTTCAATATGCCCATTCCTTTGCATATTGGGTACTCAATTTTATTGTCAAAATGGGTTTTGTAGTTTTAAGCGTTTACATTTTCCTGCACCAAATATCTTATCACTCTGAGCCGAACAATGGTTTTTCAATGTTAAAATGTGAAGTTCGGTCCCTCCTAACGGTTTACCACCTCATCGTTGCTGGGTGTTTCTGGGTGTCGGGCTGTGATGCTTCAGCCTCCAGCAATGTCTCCTTAGTTGAGAAATTTTCACCAGAAAACCCAGCTAAGAGTAAACCAATATTCGGATCCGACACTGTTCTGGCATCACACTAGTATAGTGGCAAAACTCCCTCCGATTCGCAAGTGCGGCGATTGCCTGTGGTGGTGACGACCTGGGGCAGTCTTTGGCTAGGCTGACCACGGGATTGCAGGAAATCACGATAGTTAAGCCAGCAAAACTCCCAGAAAATGGAAATTATGCTGTGGCGCGCACTGCTAGTGAGTACGCTTTTGTTCGACTATGTGTTCATTGAAATCATTGCACATCGTAGCGAATTTGTTTGTTTGACTTTAAACTTCAAACGTAAGCATCTTGTTGAAAAGGTCTATTGTTCAAAATAAGGATATTGGGATTTACACGTCTTAAATGATGGAGTGCAATTTTATTTATTTTATTATGGTTAAAGTCTGGAATTCTGGGACTTGTGAATCTTCTGACGACTTTTCCGGCTGCGATTTTATTGTTTGAACTAGTTGCCCTGATGATTAAAAAAGTTACACTTGATTACCAAGAGTTACGGTATGCTAGAGGCATCCAGTTTGTTTAAAGAGGGACCTTTAACTCGTTTCAACTTTTACAGTTTCACCGTGCTACATCTTGTGTTGTCGTGCATTGTCCATCGATTGAATTTCTTGCACAGCTGTTCCAGCTCTTGATACCCTTTGCCTATCCTCCTGGTAATTCTCCAATATGATATTTTTTCGAGGGCTGAGCAACGTTTAATTGGCAATTCCATCTGCTGGTCACCAAGCATTCGTCATAACCTTCGCTTGATGCTAGGGTTTGGAAAGTGTTTCATAATTTCACTATTCGGCCACCACACAATTTGTGTTTATACAGCATCGTCTGTCAAATTTGTGTATCATCGGTTCAGTTACTCTCCGAAACTTTTGCGGATCTGGTTCGTTTAATGTTTCTAAGTGAACACTATCGGCGTTAGCGGATCGTTTCAGTCTGGTTATCTTAATTGCTTCCATTTCCATTAGGATGTCCAAATTTGAAACCACCGCTGCACTGTGAGCTTGTTCTTTGAACAAATGTAGCATTGGTATCGCTCGCTAGCCATTTCTATTGCTTTGAGTTTAATGTTTAAAGTGGTATCGACATTTCTGAATTTCTTTTGTATTTTTATATGACCCGTTTTCACGTCTGTGAGGATCCCAGCACTTCTCACATTCCATTCATTTTTTGACATCCATTGTCCACGAAGAGCTTCGAACTTTTCGGTGCGGGTACAGCTGCTGCTTGAGGATTTTCATTTCATCTTGAATGTCGTAGAATGCTTGTCAAGAAATTTTCCCTGGAGTCCTGAGATAACCATGCTGGAGCGTTCCCAATTGGATTACAGAGAGCGGTTTTTTCTCGGACAAGCCCGGCGCCAATTTCCAGGTCATGGAGGGATGAGAGGCTTCGTTAGCCTGGAGCGGAATCGAACTTGCACCATGCTCGTGATGACCAACATCATGATCACTGTGCTATCCGCCTTTGAATTTCTTTTATTAATTTAAATAACAAGTTGAGCGTGAAATGATGTAAAAACGACAGGGCCTTCAGTAAAAATTGGTGGAGATCACGAAAGTTCAGCAACCTTCAAATGAATTGCCTTAGGAATGTCTTTTCTTAGGAATCGTATTCTTCGTTATTAACTTTATTATTTAGACCTCAGTACACTTATCCAAATTTCAATGCTTACCATTTCCAGGCTGCTATTTTGGTTAAGCGAGGCCTATATTACGTTTTATTCTTTACCACATTATTGCTTTCAACTACTTGCTTTCCCTTGGATCTCTATACCAGTTTAGCTCTTGATTCAATTACCCTTTAGGGTCTAGCTACAATTTCAAGTGAGATCAACGAATTGGCGGCCCGTGCCAGAGATGGCAAACTTCAACCAAATGAGTACCAGGCTCGCACTTCTGTTTTTTTTTTTCTTAGTAATACCGACATGATTCCAGAAAATCGCTTTATGGTCCAAATTATTAGTTTATTGTGGGGAACAGTCATTTTGAAATTTGTATGAAATTGTGTAACATTTTATTTACTGCGTATTATTTTTCTACGGCTGGCTATTATGTGAAATACAACACAATGGTGCTGTGTTGTTTGCAAAACCTGAATATTGGGCTTAATTTGTCACATGTGGCACTTATGGGCTCAAGTGCAACCCATTGCACCACTGACGACCTTAGTTTGCGTTTTTATGTCAGTTTTTCACTGTAACGGTGCTATCAACAATCATCCTTCAATAGAGAATGATCTGGGGAATGCTAGTGTTGGCATTGAACCCAATCAAGTTGAGGCTAAAATCGAAGCCACGTTTAATCTTTTATGTACTATTTATTATCACACCTGGCCCGAGTCCATGTTTTGTTTGTTTTTTTTTGTTTCGAATATCTCAGAATCACTTTGGTAGTTTGAGATAGTTAAGAACCGGATTGTCGTATATTGGATCAAGTCATTTTTGAAGGTTATTTCAAAGCTATATGTTGCAAAAAAATTTTAATAATCAGTTCCCTTGACTTTTTCTGTAGTGCTAAAATTTACATTGAGATTTGCAGGGTGGTACCTTCACGGTCTCCAATCTCGGCATGTTTGGTAGCATCAGTGATTTCACTGCAATAATAAACCCACCGCAATCATGTATTCTTGCCGTTGGTGGAGCTGAAACGAAGATGATTCCCTGTGATAAGGAAGGGTATGTATTTTTCAAATTTATAATATATAATGATGCTGAGATATTCTCAAACCTTCGGACTACAGGTGTCTTCAGCGAAGATCGAGCCTCGTAATTACCTAACAGCAATAATAACAACGCTTCCCAATGGTTTAGCGCCTCATAGCGGTTGGGAGGTGTTCCTGGGTGTCCCATTGCTATGTACAGCGGGGAGTTCATCTCCCTGACAGGGTCTCCTAAGCTGAGGAGTTCGGCGTTTCCATCAGAAGCCTAGCTAAGAGTAAACCAATACCAGGATCCATCACCGCCCTGGTATCAAAGTTGCATGGTGGCAAATCGCCCTATAATCCACAAAAGCTATGACTGCCTGTAGTGGTGTTGGGACGGCTCGCTGTTATATGAATACCAAGCTGTTGACAAGACTCGGTCGGAATAGTTACTTGTCTTTGCCTGTGATACGCGGTGCTTTTCGTGATTGGCAGTCACAATGCTGGACCTCAAACTTGGATAATTAAGCCTTTATATGTGCATATTCCACAATAACACAATGAGATTATAGGTGTATGTACAGTACACTGTTGTATGATATGGAGGCGGGTGTGACTTCGTTACTGAGATGTACTCACGACAGTACTGGACCTGCTACAGTACCCTTATACTGCTAAGGGGAGGATAAGGCATGAGGTTAGATACAGATGAAAGATAGTCGCAGGTTAAGGGTGTGTGGTGGTGTCTAAGTGTGATGGAGAGTACACTAGCGCCACTGGAAGAGGTTAGCACATTAGAATGTACATGTGAGCTTGTGTTACTGCAAAATGGTGATAACAATGTAATGAATATATGAGTGATTAGCTAATACTGATTGTGTAAAAGTTGCTACGATTATGAAAGAGTTAAGATTTTCATGCTCATAGTGCAAGAAGGTGAATAGTGGTTGCGAGAATGATTTAGCCAAAGGAATGAAGAATTGTTGGATAGAGTATCTGTGACGGATAATGGAATTTACCAAAAACTGTCACATTAACAACACGCAGTGATGACAAGAGAATCTGTGACAACATTAATGCATTGAAAATGCACGAGCTACAGATTTTGGTTAACATTATTTGTGCCTAAATGGATCGAAGAAGCTATGAATGAAACGATTATGCGAGAAAGCAAATTAATGATGAGGAAAAAAGCAACGGTTAGCTCCAAGGCGTGGACAGAAGCAAAGTGGCCGTGCTAAGAGGCGTGGCTAGATCCGAGCGAGTGGCGTGGGTCGCAAGGTCTCGCCCCTAAGCAATGCGTTGTACCTGGTATTATGCTCGGTAGTGTGTCTGATGGTTATAGTTGCCATGTGTGCTGGCGTAACCAAGGGCTAAGATGGGATATGAATGTAGGGCACTCAACACCATCAGAACACATAAAGAATAAAGTTGAAATAGAGAACATTATTTTCCATTTGATAATGTTTATTTGGTCGACTTGTCGACACTCCGGCCCGGCTTTGTTGCTTTCGCCATCACATTTGGTTACTTTGTTGTGGATGAATAGTCTGCTACACCCGTTGAGTACATTAATAACCAGAAAAGAAATATCAGAAATATTGCCATTCTGGCCATGAATTCGATTATGGACCTAACGATCCTGATACGGCCGTTGAGTTGCAGCCATAGGTGAGTCCTATCAGCAATATGACGCAGAATAATGCAATTATTAATGCTTATTGGTCGACTTGTCGACAGGTGGTGAAGACCTGGGACAGACTTTGGCCAGGCTAACCTCGAGATTGTGAGGAACCACAATGACTTAACCACCAAATCTCCGAAAAATGGAGATTATGCTGTTACCCGCTCAACCAATGAGGACGGCCGGTTCAAGTGTCAAGCAATGAAAACAACGAGTTTCGATCTCCACGGCAAACACGTCCAGTCGGATGTTTTCGAAATATCTCAGCATCGTTGTAGTTGTATCTCACATCATACTCTGCCACGAAAGAACAATAGGCAGTAAATAAAACGTTATTACGTTTTTATCTGTAGTCACAGTTATATTGGAATGGTTTTAATACTTGGAAATTTTCTTTGGGTAGACTGTTTTAATTTCAATCCCATGTTTCATAGGTTACCAAATGCCTTTTGTGAAATGTTCTTCTGTAACGATTGCCTTGTCAAATTTCCTTAACATACGTTTGTTCAGCAGAATGAGCAAAGTAAAAGCAGAGCATACGTTATCAACTTTTTTAAATTTTTGTTAGATTTTTCAACTTTTTGTTGATCTTTAAGCTGCTTGTTAAATTCGATTCTGTTGACTATTGAGGATTTTCTTTGAATGTAGGTTTCCTAAAGATCTGTTGCTGAACTTCAGACTTCATTATAAGTGTCGTTTGAGTTGTGCCTGGGAGTTCATGCAGTATACGGAAGTAACATTAGATTAGAACAATTACAAAGGTTTTATTTATTCCCAACTCGCCTGTCTCTTTATTATTATCTGTAAGTGATTTGTTTTGACGATTATTTGAATGTTTTGGGATCTAATTAAACATTTTGGATAGGATAAACAAGGGCGCGTGTGGCGCAGTGGTTGGAGGCGCCACTGCGATACGCACGTGGAATCGATCCTTGCTCCCATGGCCTACTATGCCTTCCATCCCTCCGGGGTCGGCAAATTGGTACCAGACTTGTCTGGGAGAATAGCAGCACTGGCTCGATACATCGGCAGGCCAACGCGAGTCATTGTAAAGGCCAGATATACATTCAATCACCTCCAACGATACTTAATGAAGTCGTATACATTGCGCACCCTTCAGGGATTGATCAGCACCGAGAGCTTTATGTTCTTATTTTTTTAAATGTGAATCGTATGATAAGGCCCAATTCAAAGATTTTTTTTAGATATCGTAGCGTGAAAGTGATGAAAGTGACCTTGTCATGTGACCACCGTGTAGTAGATGGAGCAGTTGGAGCCGTCTGGTTGCGTCATTTCAAGGAATTCTTGGAGAAGCCACATACTATGCTTCTTTAGAGGACAGCTAAATTTATTATGTTAATTAGGTAATAGGTTTTCCTCAACCGGTGTGATTGGATTTATTCAAAGATACATCGCGTTGTTCATGACGGTTTTTTTTTTGCTTCTCAGCATACTTTAAACGTTAGGCTCCCATGTGTTTGTGTTTGTTGAACAGTGGTGATTCATGGCTCTTCAGATTTTCCGAGGTGCTCGTTTGGTCCTCTCCTTACTAAGGTTTAATTGTACAGTGATGCCTATCGTCGATAATTTGGACTTAAATTATTTACGAACGTTCTCTCCAATATCGGCGATGAGCTTTACTTTCAGTGTTTGAGTTTTATCTTATTTGCCTCAACTGGGATCAAATAAGCAACTCTGAATTTTAAGAAACACGAAGTAACCATTTATAGGTGTTGAAGGTGGTTTAGTGTTCGATGTGAGGTTTTCGTTTACACAGATCTGTTGAGTAGTTTGAAGGCTAATAGAAATCATCGGTTGTTCTGCAATATTTACAGTGTTATTTGTTTTGAAGATATTGAAGACCTATTAAAGTTGCTGAGCCTTGTAGAAACCTTGTCTTAGGCCTTGTCTTAGGTAGTTTAATAAATTTCATCTGTGACGCGATGGCTGTTCTTGAAGGAATAAATGGCCTCAGTGGGAGTTCAGGGCGCGTGTAGCGTAGTGGTCGGAGGCGTCCTGCAGTACACATCGGATCGATCCCTGCTCCCCAGGCTTACCAAGCTTTCCATCCCTCCGAGTTCGGCAAATTGGTAGCAGACTTGTCTGGGAGGATAGCAGCACACTTGCACGATAAATCGATAGCCCCGTGCCATAGTAAAGGCCAGAGGTCGAATGCATGACGCATCCCTCAGGGATAGATCAGGCCAAGGTCTTATCCTTTTTATTTAATGGATATTCAGAATAACGTTTGAATTTCGGCGGATGTTCCACGAAGTTCAGTGACAGTGCAATAAGGATTGTAACAAGAGCAAGGTTACAAGTAACGGCAGTTGAGGGATGCCGTGAGAGTAGACGTACAGTAATTTGGATTGGGCTCACCAATTTCTGTGTTGTTATAGCAAGTTAGGTTCTCTCTCATTATTTCCTTTTTTTAGGGAATTTTCGATTAGAAAAGTTTTGCTACTTATGCATTTTCCATAGCTGGAGTATAACACAGGTAGTCAAGTGCTTTAAGGCCAAATACTAACACATTCGACGACTCTTCGTTTTTTAATTCGATAGGCTTTTATAATTGTTGTTTTTTTGAGGACAGGAAACAACAAACTGCGTAATTTGCCCTTCCGGCAGGGACGGTGATTGCATGAGCCCAGGTACAGTTTACCTGATCTCTTGCAAGGATTGCGGAGATGAATATATTGGCGAAACGGGCAGACCCTTGTGTATCCGTATAAAAGAACACCTAGATGGCAAACGAAAAGTAAGACAAAGTACCCCACTAGGCACGCATATGATACAAAAGCATAGCGGAAACGATTTTGAAGTTAAAGTCAATATCCTCGCACAGGAAACTAAGACACCAACGCGCAAACTCTTAGAGGCTTTTTGGATAAATGCCAAAAATCCGGCAATGAATAGCAGGGAGGATTGCCCAGAGGCCACACGCGACCTTGCCCCGTACCTTTGGATCAACTTCCGATGTGGGCTGGCGCAGTCATCATCCATATGCGACTATAATCAGCTGTTCTAACCTTCCTCATTGGAAGTCATGTAATAAAGCGGCGAGTTTTTCGAGAAGTTGTTGATCATATAAGGACCATAGAGTTTTTCATCTTTTTGTAAGTGTTACTGAAGTGTTTGGTCTAATAAATGGCATGTCAGCATGCCCTTCCAGACTTTGAAGAAGGCGATACTGCCGAAATGTCAGCTACTGTTGTATTGTATTGTGTGTTTTCTATGGAAGTAAATGTATGCTGTATAACAACCTCGCGATTGCTGAACAAGAAAGCAATGCATATTTAATCTTTACAATGACTCGCAGTGGCCTACCGATGTAACGGATCAATGCTGTTATCTTCCCGTACAGGTCTGGTACCAATTTGCCCACCCTGGGTGGATGGAGAGCTTGGTGGGGCTGGTGCGCGGGATTGACCTCATGTGTATTGCAGGGCGCCTACGACCACTGTTCTACACGCCCCCCACTCCTCCCTCCATAGTCCTCATATAGTCCAGAATCCTCAGAAAATTGTCACAGGGAATAAATGTGTAATCAGTTCGTTGTAGATTTCATAAGAAGGAAACAATTGGAGGTAAGTCTTTATTATTGATAGACACCGGATAGTACAAAATTTATTAATGTGTAATTCATTCATATTAATGAGATCAACAATAGCCACATGATCGAGCACAATATGACCACATGTAGAGATAAAAGCGTTCAGTTCGACAGTGTGAAATCCAATTCGAGCATCGTTCGGATCCGTCAC